>OU015762.1:20878534-20994356 GCA_907173295.1 Fagus sylvatica | reverse complement strand
TATAATTAATATTCCTTTCATTTAGTCATTCTTATAATTAATTATTTTCTGAGAAACCAACATTGTTCCATAAATGATGAATAATTCTAACACCTCATAATTAATAGTACTTCAAAATATTTTCTTGCGACCATTTATTATAGATTATAAAGTTACACTTATTTTTAGATATATTATGGATTGATAAATTTAATTAAATTTATTTGGAAACCTAGACCAATAGGATTTCTTTAAGGGCATAGTACTCCAAATAAAGGATTTCTACTCACATGGTTAGAATTTTCAACTACGTTTCCTCTTCCAACAATACTGCTAAAGCTGTTTCTCCACCCTCCTTTTTCAAAACTGCTGTAAATTTTCTGTAATGACTTCCTCTCCTATATTCCAAGCTTATTTCAAAGTTAGACGGAATCCTTTTCACAAAGATCGTGTCAAAATTGATTATGTTTGAATTTTTCAATTGAAAAATGCTCATGATTCCTTGTTTTTGTCAGAAATCTTATAGATTTGAATTTATTTTTCTTGTTTATAAAGGTAGTGGAAAAACTTAATTAACTAATAATTTCTATGCATCATGGTTATTAATTATAAAGGATCAATTGTACATCAATCCTCTGTGTAGGGTCATATTGTTGTGGATTAAAGAACATCATGGCTTGTCTCATTGCCTGAATCCACCTTTTTTCTTTTTGTTTTTATTTGGTCCTTCCTTAGCTAATTCTCTTTATTCAATCTTTAACCCAAAAATCAGTATACACTTTTGCAGTCTACATTTTTTCAAAGAAGAAAGACTTCAAAATGGCTCCCTCCAGGCTAGATTTTTGCATCTACTGCATTTTTTTAAGAAAATAATGAAGGTTTTAAGAGATAAGTAAAAGTAATACCAGATCACACTTACAAAGACTGACTTTAGATTTTCCATATACTGCTCAGACTTTTCAACTTCTGCACGTCGCCATCGCTCATAAAACAAATAATGCTTCACTACTTCATGACCAGGACTGAAAATGTCCACTTTGCATTTTTGAAAGTCTCTAATATCTCTTGGAGACACATTTGGACCCAGACAAAAATTACCAATGGCTTGGATGATCCCAGCTGCACATCTCTCAGTGGCATGAATTATATTAGGATTGTTCTTGGCATTTTGTGTAAACCACTGCAACAATTCTTCCTGTGCATTGCTAACCTGCATATTCAATAATAAGTGGGACTTGATATCACTAGTATCAATTAGTAATTATGATGACATAAAACAAGTACATGATAAACTAAACATGCTTATCAGACTACAAACCATCACACCATAGACTTCAGGAACACTGAACAGTTCAGCATCATTTCCAGAGTCACCACAAACAAGAGTATTCATAGGCACTTTTCCATCAACTTTGAAATTTTTAAGCAAATATGCAAGAGCCTGCCCTTTGCCAGCACCTTGCGGTAATATATCCAACGCAATCCCACTGCTATAAACTATTTTTACATCTAACTGGGCAAGAACAAATCAAAATTAGTTAAATATGCCTTCAAGAATAACAAAGAAGCTATTAGTAATAAACACATCCAGACAAACAAAAGAAAAACATAGTCATCTAAGCATAAATGAAAGAGATAATCCTCAAAATCCCTGAGCATATAAGTAGCATTAAAAGAGATTGTCAATGTTCTAGAAAGGATTAGATCAACAAGCATATCCTTACACCATGTTTCTCCAGACGTTCAGAGAGAACATTGATTATTTCCAAGGCCTTAACCTTCTCCACATAAAAGCTAACCTTGTGAGGTCGTTGGTCCATTTCTGACTGCAATTAACACACAAATTTCTAAGTATGAAAATTCATTACAAATATTCTATTGTCTCAAATGGTGATTAAATTCATATTTTTTTACATAACATTTGTATAACACAATACCCAAAAGTGTTAAGCAGGCAGCCTGTATTAAGGCCCGGGCAACTACCAAAGTATATTAGCAAGAAAATGTACCTGGGGGGTAAGGTCTGGAAACTTGGCTGTTTCCTCTATAACTATGTCTCTGTTCCACTTCTGGTTAAGATATTGTGTCCAGCTAGTATCTGGTGCCATTGATTCACCATATGTAATCTCAGTTCCCACCGAATTTATGGTTATATCAGGGGTCAACAAAGGTTTCTCATTCCTCAACTTCTTGTAACTTGTAGGTGTCCTTCCCGTTGAGAACACGAGCAGAGAATCATGACGATAATAGGCTTCCCATAATGCATTAAATCTAAGAAGAGAGAGGTTCTCTGGATCATCATGATCAACCTGCATCGCAGACCCTCATCGAATTGAATCACTAGAGGGATAGCACGAAGATATCAATTAAGACATTATAAACAAGTTAACAAGAAATCTACCATTGTAGAATCAAGATCTGAAACTATCATGAGATGGGCAGAACCATTGAGACGATCCATAAGTACTCTATCTCCTAAAGTCTGCATAGAAATCAGGTAAATTGCCTGATAAATAACTTTGCTGGATAATGTTCATAACATGAGCCTTTGGAAATTTCAACATTTCATATAAAAAGAAAAGTTAGGAGTGCAAATTTGCAACTTAATGGTAATTGGGGGCTCAGTCCACCTCAAGTGTTGCTTTTGATTTCCATGGTAGCATTAAGGTGTTTCATAGAATTCCTTATCTTTTCATGCTTATTTTGCTTACTTTGGTAAATACTGGACATTGATAATGACAATTACAATACATGACGATGATAATGATAATGATGACAATTTAACTGTTGGTGGCGTATGATATTATGACAATGGAGATTAACATGGCAATGTTTGTGAAGGTGACAACCATAAGCTTATAACGGTGACTGCAACTATTGAAGGATAACTATACCCCTGATTCCAAGACCATCGAGTTAATGACGGCATCAATGGTACAGATTATTCCTTCAGACAGTATCTCAATGATGCATGACAGTGCTACTGAAGCAAAAATGTTGACAATAGCATATCCCTAAAGACATTGGTTATGATTAGTTATGAAAACAACGATAAGAGCAATTGCAAAGAGAGAATGCATGATGTATGCCACTCTAGATTATTTGCAAAGAATCAAAATGCAAAAAGCAATTCTTTAATTGGTTTTCTCACTCTATTTATAACAGTATCAAAATTAAGAGAAATAAAATTGCAGCAGCACCCACTAAAATCTGACATCATCACTGTATACAATCAATCCCATGAACCATAAAACCCATATCAAAGAACTATTTTGGTATTTATGTAAAAAAACTGCATATGCGCTATAAAGTTTAGTAGCTTATGTTTTTAGCAGAAAAACAAGATGCTAAGCTAATTAACCATGATCTAATAAGTTTAAAGAAAGCTAAAAAACATTATATCCCAACCCCAAACCTCAAAAACCAGACATTGCCTTACCTTCAGCGTCTTGATTCCTCTGATCTTTCTATAATAATGAGTTGCTGCCCTTGACACTAACATTCCACACTACTTTGGCCTAAAACATGTCACATGTTGCAATAGATTTAGTACCGACACCAACCTGTCATCTATATCCTCGGACCACAACATAAGAGGGTTGTTAAAGAATAGGTTGTTATGATGCTCTATAGTCTATACTCAACCTGCCTTCAATTGGATAGAGTTTACCTCATGCTGCAACCGGGTCAGGGGAATTATCCTTCAATCAATTACGGGTCTATTAAATAATCACATGACTCATTAAAAGGGATATAGTTTTCCTCTAACCCAGTTTAGAGGAATTTTCCTTCAACCCATTACATGATAAGCAAATAGACCATCCACATGTGTATTTTAAAAAGTCACATGATTTATTAAAAATGTTATCTGATTAAAAGTATACGTAGATGGTCTATTTGCTTGCTACGTAGTGGGTTGGAGAAGGATTCCTTCAAACCAAGTTGGAGGTAAACTATTTCCTTAAAATGCGATGTGACTGCAAATACACCTTGGTGGTCTATTTAATTAGGATATAGTTTTCCTCCAACCCAATTTAGAGGAATTCTCGTTTAACCCATTACATTTCAATTACATAAAGGGAAAGGATCCCTCCCATTGAAAACCTCTAATTTTCTCTAATTTTTAACTAGAATTGTGACATTTATTTAATTTTATGTGGTTTCAATGAGCGTTTTAAAACCATTAGATTTTTTTTAAATGTCACATGTATTATTTGAAAAAATCACATAACTTATTAAAAAGCTCATGTGACTAAAAGTACATGTGTTATGTGTATGGTCTATTTACTTGTTACGTAATAGGTTAGAGAAAGATTTATCTAAACCAGATTGGAGATAAACTATTTTAATTTAATTGGCACCTAATAGATTGGAGATAAACTATTTCTTATATGTTGCTCCAACTGTGATCCATGGAGTCCAACACCAAGAATGATGATATTTTTGTTTCTCAAAATGAGATCAACGAAGCCCAGCTCAAATAAAAAAAATAAATAAAAAGAGGCTTGGGCTTGGGCTTCATTCGGTTTGGACCTAAATGATCTGGCAAAGGATATGCGGATTGGATGATGAAATTACGGGTTGGGTAGCCAAAAATCCCTTCAGTCCATGAATCCCTATTATATAAAGTAGATCATCCAAATCATTTTTATTTTTTTGAGTAAAAGAGGTAGAAAATATGTTATTACTATTAGGAAAACAAAAGAGATGGCAAATTGGCCAGTGAGTCTCCCTTCCCCTATGATTCTCATCTCTCTATGACGACGATATGAGTTCAATCTCTACATCTACAAATTATAAAATAGAATTAAGTTAAAGTAAGATAGAAACAAATTATAGAGTAGAATTAAGTTAAAATAAGATTTCTATCCGTATGCAAAAACTCTTGAAAAAAAAAACAAAATTAAAAAGAAATAAGTCAAGTGAGCCCAAAATTATTTCATTCCCTAAATCCCTACAAACAGATCGTCTTCCACAACTCATATTCCCATCTTTCTCTAATTTGTTTCATCTCTACTGTCGTCAATGTCATCTTCACCAGCAATGAAGAGTAGCTTTGGGACTTTGTACATGCTGGTTGGCTTTGTAAATGGTGATAACTACCATCACTTATATGCGATTGACATACCTGATGACCCTGACAATCTGACACCCTCATTACTCCTTCCCGTGGAATTCCAAGCCTATGAATTCTCCTATACATGAATTTCCTGCTAACCAATAACCTTTCCCTATGGCCTTCGTTCAACTACATTCCAAATTTTATTTTCTCGATGGCCAACTCCCTATGGCCTTTGGCCTTCGCAGCTCAATGACAAGATATACGTTATTTCGAGTTTTCTGCCATCAATGTTAGAGGTTGACAAAATCTACTTTGAGGTCTTTGATCCTGATACCGATAAATGGACCGTCTTACCACCTCTCCGCTGTCATAAATTCTATGGCCATTTTTGTGACTACTTGCGGACACTTTTTTTTCTTCGATATCTGCAACAATCAATGGGTCAAGACCGTGCTTTATACATCATGTGTTCTATTTATGCCATAGATGAGCTTCATACATGTATTCAAACTTGATATTTGTTCTTGCTTTTTTAATTCAATCCTAGTCTGTGATTAAAAGAGCAAAAAGGAGTGCACTTTTTTTTACTTTTTAACTTGGAAGTTCAATACTACTTTTTTTTTTGAGAAGAGTTCAATACTACTTGAGATGTAGTGAGGACAAAGTTTGTATACTAATGTATAAAGGTATCCAAAATTAGTTTGTCCAACATGTCGATTCCCTTTTATGCATGTAACCAAATTATCCATGAGATGGTGGATTTCAATTACTTCAATTGCTACAGTCTCTTGTCTCTAGTTAGGGACTTGTGATCGAATTCTATCTACACCAAAAAGAAATTTATTGGTTCTTGCTCTGATGGTAACAAGCAATTACCATAACTATTAAAAACATCTGAGAATTCAAGCACTACTACATATTAGAAAGTCGTATGAAATGATTGTCAAGAAAGCTATTAATTTGAAGCAGACATTAAGGTGCCCACTTATCAAACTAACAGATCTTTACAATAGGAATCTGAAAACAATAAGTTACATATATTTTCAAACTATCATGCTTTCCACATACATTTCAGAAAAGATATGGAATGAGAGCCTTAACATCCTGAGGGAAATTTTCAAATTTTGAGAGATACCATCTCCTAGTGGCATAACTCCTTCCCATCAGGTACAAAATAGTGCCTAGAGTGAAGGAGAATGCATATAATGTTTGAGAGATAAAAGAGATCCCTAAGAAACCTATAATTTCAAAAAGATAGTGTGGGCATATCACTATGTCAAACAAACCACCCTTGGGAATCCTATATTCTTTGTCACCCTCTCCCCTCAGTTTGGAGAGGAGGTAATGGTGGTACAAGTTGCCACTAGTTCCTATAAGAAACAACAAAATTCCAGGATACTTCAAATCAACTGGTGGCTCTGAAATGCCTTGTGATAGGAGTTGTGCATACATCATGGTTGCAGTGGACGAGAAATAACTAAGAGAGATAGTAATTACAGAATCAAGTACCATCCCACCGCTGTATCGGTGAACAAATAGCACCTGTAAAACATGGTAAAGTATTTAACCAATCATGAAATCAAAGGAAATCTCAAGACAAAGCACTAAGTGCTGCTCGCATGTGAGATTTTTTCTTAGTTTCTCATTACTATTTGTTCCAGTTGTCAATAACATAAAATCATCCATAATATTTGCAAGAAAAATGATAAAAAAGGGAAGAAAAAATTGCTGTAAGACATTGAAACCTTTTCTGAGTCAATGTCATGTGCTTCTCCAAACTTATACACAAAATCATTGTTTTTCCCTTTGAGTAATACCTTTAAATGTCTTTTAATTATGTGACAATAATCTCTTCACATGATTAGACTTTTCAACTAAGTTTCCTCTTTGAGCAATGTCTGTAAATGTCTATTTCTCCATTTTCTACTCATCCCTTAAATTTTCTCTAATAAGTCTAATGATACAACAAATTTATAACAATATAAACAAATATTGAGATGAATAAAAATGGTCAGCAACACAACTAATTGTAAAAAAAAAAGAAAGTTGAAAAATTTGTTATCTCTATAACATTGTTAAATTATCTCTCTCCCTATATGGTTATATATATTACAATTGCTTCAAAGTCAGGTAGAGTCCTCTTCACAATATTATATAATTAATTATTAAAATATTCAATTCAAAGGTTAACTCATAATAAACTTATCATATTCATTCAAAGGTATAAAGTTCTTAGTTATATGATTATTAATGAGATCTGAAAAATATTTATTTAACATTTGTTTTGTATTGGAATTATTCTAGATTTGAAATTTATATTTCCGTTTATAAAAAAATCGTAGAGAAATATAATTAATTAATAATTTTTGTCTGCTGGCTTAATTTTTCTCCTTTTACTTTGAGTCAAAATCTACAATTATATTCATATTTGAGGTTAATTAGGCATAAATTAGATCCGATGTATCTTTACAATATTGTACCATTCAATTAGAGTTCACATAATTTTCTTAAAACTACACTTCGATCAGATTTAATTTGCCACC
Source organism: Fagus sylvatica (assembly GCA_907173295.1). Taxonomy (NCBI): domain Eukaryota; kingdom Viridiplantae; phylum Streptophyta; class Magnoliopsida; order Fagales; family Fagaceae; genus Fagus; species Fagus sylvatica. The sequence goes on along the minus strand of OU015762.1, from coordinate 20,986,772 downwards.
CACTTCAGATTTCATCCTTAATTTCGTAACTTTTCATCCCCAATTGTTAAAATTCATATATTTACATTATGTATCTCTTGAGAAAAAAGTCCCAAAATATATATAAAATAGTTTTATTACAATCTGAATACCTTATACAACCAGAAATAAGAACAATGTTTTTTGCTTTATAAAAAAAGATAAGTAGAATTAAACCTCTTAAAATTATTACCTGACTGTTTACAAAATCTCATGTGTATATTAAATCACATAATTCAGTAATTTGTTTATACAAGTAACATAGGGTTGAGTTGAGTTAGAGGAACAACATTATAATTGGTTTTGAGAAAAACACTGTACAATTAAAATTGTCAAAATAAATAGATATATAAAATCAAGGTGAGATAAAATAATATAGAGATAATAGGGAGATGGTTTCTTTTAAAATTTAATTATTATATATTTTGTATGAATAAATCGGATTAAAAAAAAAACTAAACTTGTTTGTGTTTGAAATAAAATGTGAAGGATTGTAGTTGTACCTCAAAGATCCTCTTAAAGAAATGAATGGCTAGAGCTGAATGAAGCAATAGAGATCGAAAATCTTGAGGTGGGAAAAGCAGAAAGGATGTGAGAGCAGCAAGAAATGCGGGAGTATAGAGAATAAGCATGCCTGTTGTACTAGAAACTTTTATTTGTTTTCTTCCAGATTTTGGAGAATTTACATTCCAAAATTTTGAGTACTTCAAATGATTTCCTCTTACTTCCGAGAACCCGGTATAAGCCAATGATGTTAAGCTAACAACTGACATGGCCGTGATGAAAAGAGATGGGGGTGGTGGGAAAATAAAACTGAACAACATGGACACCACCATAGCGACCCTTTCAGCCTTTCACGCATTCACCTCTCTCTCTCTCTCTCAAATTGATTGATTCCTGCAATGTTTTAGAGAAATGTGGATATGCTAATAAAGAGGATGAGATTTTTTTTAGTTTTATAGAAAGAGAGGATGAAACGTCGGGTCCACATATATAACTCTGGTGGAAGCATATCTACTTTGCTTACTCACACACTCAAAACAAACTCACACAACTCAAAACAAAACAAACAAACAACCAAAAAAAAAAAGCATGTACATGTTTCCCAAAAATAGAAAAAAATTTCAAAATTGTTATGAATAATTGATATAAGTGTCGGCAGACACTGTTATAAATAGTACTTATTATTTGTGGCTTGTATTTTGGCCACATATATGGTATATAACATGAGATTATTTCCCATGTGGTATTAGGTGAATGTTATTCACATTCATCATCAAAAGTTGAATTGTTTTGTGTTAGAAACAAAGCGTGCTCACCATTTAATGAGTGCACAACTTTATCTCCTCTTACGAATTCACACATGACAAGTTTACCACCTAAAAGATAAGCATCTTATGCCTATAAATGTATGAGAGTTATAGTATTGTAAGATATAGAAAATGAGATTGAAATCAATTGTATTTAACAAGTTTTGAATGTGTGAATGACTACTTGATACAAAGAGAGTTCTCATAATATATTCTCATCTTCAGAATTATTTTCTCTTGCGATATATATTTTTATTTCACAACACGTTATCAACACAAAACTCTAACCAAATTCTAAGAAAGAAGTTGTTCTCACTTTGTCTCCAACCTACTGTAAGTTTTATTCTTAAGAATTGATAATTTTATTATCTCATCATATTGATCTATTGTCTATAAATTTTATGTTTATGGATTTAAATCCTATGGATTTTATGTTAAAGATATTATATCTAATGATATTATCAAATATGGTCAATTATAAATTAAGTAATTTCATTACGCTTATTTTATTACTGTAAGACAGTTAAGATGACAACCACGCATCCTAGTAGGATCGTGCAAAAGTAATGATTTTTATTCATCATCATCTCTATGATGGATTAAAAGGACTGAGTACCTTATAATAAAGGATCTCTTAATTTTATGAAATAATTTAAAAGAGAAATATGGATGCACCAGAAGCTGCACCTTACATAAATAGATGCACTTGAAGTTGCAAAATTATAAAAGTGCAAGTGAATACAACTTTACACTTGATGCACTTGAAGTTGCAAAACTTTAAAAAAATGTAAGTGAATAAAATTTTGTACTTTCTAAATCAGCTCACAATTAAAATTATGTGAGGGAAAATTTCTGAAGAAGACATGTTGGAAAAAGGAAAATCATATATTATATATCATGTCTCAAAAGTGCTTCTAAAGTAGCAATATGGGATAGAAATAAATTTGTTGTCGACAATATATTTGCCCTCAACATTACCAAAAGTAATGATGGTAAATTTGAACCACAAACCGTCAAAAAATGTCAACGTAGAAATGATTAGCCAATGTGAAGTTCAAATAGAGTTAAACCCATGAGTAAAATATGTAATATTTGGACCTGTAGTCCATACACCTAAAGGTGTAATGCCTGTTTAAATACAAGTGGGTATTTGTATGAAAATTTAATAAAATTATGAAGTACAAAGTACGACTTATGTAATAAGGTTTCTTGTAGAAATCTAGTATTAATTATAAAGAAATATATGCTCCTGTAATGGATACAATTTCATTCAGGATTTTGATTAGCTTGGTAGTTACAGAAAAATTGGATATGCGCATATCTATATGAATTATTGAACGTCCCTGAAGGATATGAAATGCCTGAAGCATATAATCCCTGAAGGATATATTCTATCAAGTAACAAAGATTCTTAAAGCATATAATTTAAAATCCTTGAAGGATATGGAATTCATGAAGTATAAAAATTTAAAATCCCTGAAGCATATATTCTACCAAGTAACAAAAATTCTTATATAGTATAAAGCAATCTGGGTGCATGTGGTACAATTGTCTTAGCGAATATTTATTTAAAAAAAAATTCATATTTGTCCATGCATTAAGGAATGAGAATCCCGATTTGCTACTATTGCGGTATATGTTGTGGAAACTCCTGAAGAGTTCACAAAACCACCAATGATTTAAAGAATGAGTTTGAAGTGAAAAATCTGTGTAAAACAAAAATTTTGTCTTGACTTGTAAAATGAACACTTTCAAAATAGAATTCTTGTTCACCAGTCAATATACACAGAGAAAGTTCTGAAGCACTTTTATATGAATAAAACTTATCCTTAGAATACTCCAATAGTTGATTGGTTACTTGATGTTAAGAAGGACCATTTTCGCCCTCAAGAAGAGTATGAAGAAATTCTTGGTCTTGAAGTACCATATTTTAGTGCAATTGATACCCTGATGTATCTTTCAAAATTGCACTTAAACTTATAGAATCAAATCCACAGTAAATGGGAAATACAGACGCATGATATCTTTCTGATCCATACCAATGACGATCAGAAATAGAATATTATTCACATGTGACAATACTGCTATTGCATGAAGATTTATCAAGCGAAGAAAGATGTAGCAATTCATGAAACAAACACATCTCATCCAAAATTCTTTTATACACATAAGCTCCAAAAGAGCGGTGATATTGATGTCAAACAGATATGATCAAGTGACAACTTAGCCAACTACGACATTCAAGAAGATTGTTCATAATATTGGCATGCGTCGACTTAAGAATCTTTTCATTGACAATTGAAGATCTATGTACTCATGAAAGGGAGTAAATACTCTGAAGGATATGTGCTGATTGTACTCTTTTTCCTTCGCTAAGGTTTTTTCCCACTAGGTTTTCCTTTTCAAAGTTTTAATGAGGCAATCCAAAGGCACTTAAAAGTTTATAAGAATACTGTACTCTTTTTCCTTCGCCACTGGTTTTTATCCCATTGGGTTTTTCCTTGGCAAAGTTTTAACGAGACATATTCTCTGTAAGTGGTCATCCTAAGGGGAGTGTTATGAATAATTGATATAAGTGTCGGCAGACACTGTTACAAATAGTACTTGAATAGTACTATTTGTGGCTTCTATTTTGACCACATATATGGTGCATCACATGGGATTATTTCTCATGTGGTGTTAGGTGAATGCAATTATTCACATTCACCGAAAGTCGAATTGCTTTGTGTTAGAAACAAAGCGTGCTCACCATTTAATGAGTGCACGACTTTGTCTCCTCCTACGAATTCACACACGGCAAGTTTATTACCTAAAAGACAAGCATCTTATGCCTATAAATGTGTGAAAGTTATAGTATTGTAAGATGTAGAAAATGAGATTGAGATCAATTGTATTCAACAAGTTTTGAATGTGTGGATGATTACTTGATACAAAGAGAGTTCTCATAATATATTCTTATCTTCAGAATTATTTTCTCTTGCTATATATATTTTTATTTCACAACATTTCGTCCTTAAATTTTACATGAGTTTCGTTTTTCATCCCTGAACTTTGAAAATGTTCATTTTTACACATGAATTTCGTCATTTTATAAAAACATCTAAGAATGAATTTCATGTGTAAAAATGAATTTTTACAAAGTTCTAGGATGAAAAACAAACTTTTCAAAATTTAGGGACGAAAAACGAAATTCATGTATAATTTAGAGACAAAAACAATAATTTAACAAAAAAAATAAAAAATATGTACTTCTCAGAACAAATGATTTCCTATGTGACCATACATCCATCTCATAAGGAAAGGTCCCAAATTCTCTCCTTATCTACATATAAATTAAAGTAGAAGCTGTTGCCATTTATCTGTCACGTGGTATCTAAGGTAACGTCTTTTGCTTGCCATGTGTGTCAGTTTATTAAAAAAAAAAAAAATTACATCATTAATAAATTAAATACCTATTACCCCATAATAAAAATAACACCATTAATAAATTAAATACCCACTACCCAAAACTAAAACTATCAGAATTGCATAGGGCATTTGGAGGAAACATAATACATGACGAAATGGAGCTCTGAGTAGGGTGCAGCAGCTGATACATTGTCATCCTAGGTGCCTTAGGTTGAGCTCCTCTTTCTTCAACCATGATGGAAGACGTGGGTGAGCTTATAGGTGTATCAAATAAACTTCCGAAGAATGCCTCAAAAGTTTCCAATCTACCTTTGTTGTTTCTAACCCAAACGCTTATGCACAGTAAAACAAAATAAATCAAAGCAACAAAATAAACAAATAAAAGAAAATAACTAAAAGGAAAACAAAATTAAAAGAGAATGGAATGAAATTACCAATAGAGTGATCCACCATTAGCCTTGTCCCACGAAATTGTCTCTTGAATCAGCCAAAACTCCTCGGCAACGGCGCCAAAAATTGATGTCGCTTAATAATAAGCGGTACCTTGTAGTACGTGTAAGGGGTTGTCGATCCTCAGGGAGTTGTGTTTCCAAAAGACAATATAATTCAATATGCAAGAAGGGTAAGATAAATTTGGTTTATGGAAATTTTGTAAGCAATATATGTAAAAAGGCACTAGAGTTTCGGGGTGTTTCTCTATGCCAGTATAATTCCTTAGTAATCTCCGATTAAAAACCTTGTTCTAATAACAGTATACAAGTTGATTATTTTCTTTTTAAAAAGCTCTTGACATGGTTGAACTAAGAAAACTCAGGAACACTATATTACCGGAGAAAATAAAGTGGCTAGAGTAATAATTAGAAAGACTTTTCAATTTATAAAACACGAGACCTAATTAAAACCATGCAATATTCCCCCTTAATCATAAGAAAAACATGATTGAAGTTATAGAAAGTACGGAATAAAACATGCATCGATTAGGAATCAATAAATGAATAATCAACTATAATTTAACATTAAAAATAGAAGGGATTACAAAGTACTCATACCGTTATACATAAAACATAATCCCTAGCCCTAACAAGAGGCTTAGGTGGCCATGGGAGTGAAAACCTAAACTTGGGAGAGAGAGAGAGAGTAAGTCTGTCCAGGTCTAAGCTGTCTAATCTAAACCCTATATAAACCCTAATCTCCATCTATCTAATTCGAAATTCAGAACCTAAACAAATTGGGTCCAATGGGCCTTGAGTTTGGAGCGCTTTAAAACACAACTGGGCTTTCTTTAAAACTAATTTCGCGTGAATCCAATCGCCTGGAACACCATCCAGTCGACTGGATCTTCATTGAAATGCCTTTGAACTTTCTGCCTGATTTCGATTAATTAATCCAGTCGCTTGGATCACCATCCAGTCGACTAGATTCATCAAGAATTGAAGTTTGGAGTTTCTGCTTGATTTTGGACAGTTAATCCAATCGCCTGGATCACCATCCAGTCGACTGGATTCTTCAATCTTTAGTTTTGGAGTTTCTGCCTTAGAATCCAGTCTACTGAATGTCCCAATCCAGTCTATTGGATTGTGGTTCAGCACCTATTTTCTTTTCTTTTGCTCCTTCCAACTTATAATAACTAACTCCAATCTGATCCAGCTTGTACCTACAATCAAACATAACCCAAATTAACATCTAAGGGATTAAATTAATACACTTAAATGCATAAGTCATGTAATTCAATGAATTGAACAACAAACATCCATTTAAGTGTAATTAGACATAAAATGCAACACAACCCCAATAGAATCTCTCTAAAATGCGTGTAAATAAGTCATATTTCATGACTTATCAAATACCATACCCTACCATCGAAAGTGGACTTACAATGAAAAAAAAAACCCCAAAACCCAATGAAGAAAAATGTCATAGGTGTGGTATGAAAAGGCATTGGTTACGTACCTATCGTACGGCTAAACATATGGTAGACCTATACCAAGCCCCAATTAAAGGGAATCAAAATTAATTTTACTGATCTAGAAGATCATAATTCCTAAATATCTAGTGGGTTATTTTGATACCTTAAATAGAAAACCTATATGTTATCTTGATCCAGAAAATCTCATTGGTTATTTTTATACTCCCAATGGAGTAGATATTACTGTCCTTTATTTATTTAAGGATACCAATTGATATCATATTGAAACTAATAATGAAGGCAGTTAAGAACAATGGTTTCGAGCCAGAAGCTCATATTAGAAAAATTGCATATTTTCTCTTCTAGGTTATACTATACCACTATGATAATAATTAAAACAAATATTACAATGCACCAGAAGTGCTATGACCCAAAGGTCTTTATACTCTGGCATGATTGTCTGGGACATCCGTGATGAATAATGATGAGTCGAAACGTTGAGAACTCTCATGGACATTTCTTAAAGAACCCGAAGATTCTTTTACTAGGTGACTATTCGTGTTGTGTCTGTTCTCAAGGTAAATTAATCACCAAACAATTCCCTTCAAATATTGTTGTTGAATCTCCATCTTTCTTAGAAAGAATTCAAAGTGATATTTGTGAACCTATACAACTATCTTCAAGGTCATTCAGGTATTATATGATTTTAATAGATGCATCAACAAGATAGTCACATATTTGCCTATTTTCTACTAGGAATATTGCATTTGCTAGACTTATTGCCCAAATAATCGAATTGCAGGCACCGTTTCCTTATTATGATAATACATGTGATTTTAAATCTAAAGCATTTGATGACTATTGCTTGTCAATCAAAATAGGTGTCAAACATCTTGTTGCTCATACTGTTGCATTTGAAGACTATTTGGCTTAATCATTTATTAAATGACTTCAAACGATTGCCTGATTTTTGCTTATGAAAAAAAAAAAAAAATCTAATTCAGTTGGAAACATGCTATATTACATGCTGCATTATTAGTTCACATTATTACATGATACATCATTGTACTTGGCCAATAATCAAATATTTTTCACTTTCACAATTTTTGTTATACTATATATATTCCTATTGAACTCTCACAATGCACTAAAATGGGTCCTTTAATTGGTGGTAGACTTGAAATTTATGTTGGTTTTATTTTTCATCCATCATTAGATATTTTGAACCTTTAATTGGTGATTTTTTAAAGACACGCTTTGAAGTTTGTCATTTCAATGAAACAATAGTCCCACCATTAGGGGGAGAAAAGTCGTTGCCAGAAGCACGACGAGAAAAAGTCTTCTCACCATTAAAGGGGGAAAAGTCGGTGCCAAAAGCACGACGAGAGATGAGCTAAAATGTTTCAAGGCTATCTCATCTTAATCCTCGTACAATGCAATGTGAACTGAAAGTTCAGAGGATTATTAATTTGCAATATATTGCAAATCAACTATCGGATGTATTCACTTACAATAAGAAAGTGTGAAATCCCAAATTCCAACTGCTAATACTCTAGCACGGATTAAAGTCCCTAAAAGACAATTAATTTTGTGGAAGATCTAAATCTAATGAGAATGGAAAATATAAAAGAGAGATAGAGAGAGAGGAAGAGAATGGAGGCTAGGGTTTTTCAAGTGGTTCGGCTATGTGAGCCTACGTCCACATGATGTAGCCAATGGGCTACATCTTTATTATATTCTCTATGTATTATATTTTTTGGATGATTACAATGTGTTGTGAGGTGTCCTATTTATACATAGGACTACTAACACAACTCTCCTATCTAACCTATGTGGGATTCCTTAACAAATTTATATAGCAGTAAATGGATCTAAGATACGCCTGAAGCGTTAAAGATCTGTCGGTATAAAGACAAAATTCCCTTGAAGAGGAAAATACAAGAAAAACAAGTCGTAGCCCCTGAAGAGGCTATAACTATGAAACAGGCAACATAAATAATTGATCTATCCAAAATATGTGCACAAAAATCTCCTGAAAATAAACCTCCTGAAAAGGAAATTTCTGAAGAGTTATCCCCTAAAGTGGAATCTCACGAAGAATTATCCCCTTAAGAGAAATAGGTACCTGAAAATAATAAGATCTCAATAAATTATATAATTACAGGAGAAATATGGGATAGCAATAAAATTATTGTCGACAACATATTTTCATTTAAAATTACTCTTGACATTACCAGAAGTAATGATCATGAAATTGAATCACAAACCGTTGAAGAATGTCAACGTATAAATAATTGGCCAATGTGGATTCAGATAGAGCTAAACTCATGAGTAAAACATGAAGTAATTGGACTTGTAGTCCAAACACCTAAAGGTGTAATGCCTTGTTGAATACAAGTGGGTATTTGTACGAAAACATAATAAGAAAAATGAAATTACAAGATACAAAGCGCGACTTATGGCATAAGGTTTCTCGTAGAAAGCCTGGTATTGACTATGAAGAAACTATGCTCCTATAATGGATGCAATTACATTTAAATTTTTTATTAGCTTGGTAGCTACAAAAATTTTGATATGCGCATATCTATATGAATCATTAGATTATGATATATACTGGAAAATCCCTGAAGGATATAAAATGCCTGAATCATATACTTGAAAATCCCTGAAGGATTTAAAATTACTGGAGCATATAATTTGAAATCTTGAGGAGTATATTCTATCAAGCTACAAAGATCTTTACATGGTTTAAAGCAATCTGGACGCATGTGGTACAATTGACTCAGTGAGTATCTACTGAAAGAAGGATTTGAGAATAATCCTATCTATCCATGCGTTTTTATTAAAAAGTCATAATCCAAATTTGCTATTGTTGCGGTGTATGTTGACGATTTAAATCTTTTGAGAAATCCTGAAGAGCTCACAAACACCGCTAATTACTTAAAGAATGAGTTTGAGATGAAGGATCTCAATAAAACAAAATTTTGCCTTGGCTTCCAGATTGAACACCTTCCAAACCGAATTCTTGTTCATTAGTCAACATACATAGAGAAAGTCCTGAAGCACTTTCACTTGGATAAAGCTCATCCTTTGAGCACTCCAATGGTTGTTTGATCACTTATGTCAAGAAAGATCATTTTCACCCTCAAGAAGATGGGAAAGAAACTCTTGGTCCTGAAGTACCATATCTTATTGCAATTAGTGCTTTGATGTATCTTACAAATTGCACACGACCTAACATACTTTTTCGGTCAATTTACTGGCAAGATATAGTTTCGCACTAACTCAAAGACATTGGAATGAGGTTAAACATGTATTATGTTACCTCCATGGGACAACTGACATGAGATTATTTTTTTCCAAAAGGACCTAATCTACAATTAGTTGGATACACAGACACATGTTATCTTTCCAGTCCACACAAAGGTCGATCACAAACAAGGTATTTGTTCACTTACTCAAATCATTCAGAGATTATTGCAATTCATGAAACAAATTGTGAATGCATTTGGCTAAGGTTGATAATTCAACATATTCAAGAAAAAAAAAAAAATTGGATTATCCTCAATCAAAGACAGCTCCACAAAATTATTCGAAGACAATGCTACTTGTATCACTCAAATTAGAAGGAGCTACATCAAAGGTGACAAAACCAAGCACATTTCACGAAAATTCTTTAATACACATGAGCTTCAAAAGAGCTGTGATATTGATGTCAAGTAGATACAATCAAGTGAAAAATTGATTGATCTCTTCATTAAGTCTTTACCAGTTGCAACATTAAAGGAGATAGTGCACAACATTGGCAGGCATTGACTTAAGGATTTTATCATCATAGACAATTAAAGAGACACATACTCATGAGGGGGAGTATATGTTTTGAAGGATATGTGCTGATTGTACTCTTTTTCCTTCGCTAAGGTTTTTTCCCACAGGGTTTTCCTTTGCAAGGTTTTAATGAGGCAATCCTAGGGCACTCAAAGAAACACAAGAATACTGTACTCTTTTTCCTTCGCCATTGGTTTTGATCCCACTAGGTTTTTCCTTGGCAAGATTTTAATGAGACATATTCTTAGTAAATGGTCATCCAAGGGGGAGTGTTATAAACATTAATGGTGACGTTAGTCTTTATCAATTAAAGATTGAGGTTATAGCCTTAATACTTAAGTAGTAACTCCACACACTTTGAAGGCTATATATACATATGTAATCTCCTCTGTAAAGTGCGAACAAAACTATTACACGTATAATTAGTTATATACATCATGTGGATGACCACTTAAAGATATAATCTTATCATCTCATTTGCGTGTCTTATCACACTATTTCCTTTATTTCATAACATTATTACTATTAGGAAAACAAAAGAGAAGGCAAATTGCCCAATGTGTCTCCCCTCCCCTATGATTCACATCACTCTATGATGATATGATTTCGATCTCTACATCTACAAATTATAGAGTAGAATTAAGTTAAAATAAGATTTCTATCCGTATGCAAAAACTCTTGAAAAAAAAAACAAAATTAAAAAGAAATAAGTCAAGTGAGCCCAAAATTCTTTCATTCCCTGAATCCCTACAAACAGATCGTCTTCCACAACTCATATTCCCATCTCTCTCTAATTTGTTTCATCTCTGTTGTTGTCAATGTCACCCTCACCAGCAATGAAGAGTAGCTCTGGGACTCTGTACATGCTGGTCGGCTTTGTACATGGTGATAACTACCATCACTTATATGCGGTTGACATACCTGACGACCCTTGACAGTCTGACACCCTCACTACTCCTTCCCGTGGAATTCCAAGCCTATGAATTCTCCCATATTTGAATTTCCCGCTAACCAATAACCTTTCCCTATGGCCTTCGTTCAACTACGTTCCAAATTTTATTTTCTCGGCGGCCAACTCCCTATGGCCTTTGGCTTTTGTAGCTCATGACAAGATATACGTTATTTCGAGTTTTCTGCCATTAATGTTAGAGGCTAACAAAATCTACTTTGAGGTCTTTGATCCTGATACCGATAAATGGACCGTCTTATCACCTCTCCACTGTCATAAATTCTATGGCCATTTTTGTGACTACTTGCGGACACTTCTTTTTCTTCGATATCTGCAACAATCAATGGGTCAAGACCGTGCTTTATGCATCATGTGTTCTATTTATGTCATAGATGAGCTTCATACATGTATTCAAACTTGATATTTGTTCTTACTTTTTTAATTCAATCCTAGTCCATGATTAAAAGAGCAAAAAGGCGTGCACATTTTTTTACTTTTTACTTCGAAGTTCAATACCACTTGAGATGTAGTGAGGACAATGTTTGTATACTAATGTATAAAGGTATCCATAATTAGTTTGTCCAACATGTCGATTCCCTTATATGCATGTAACCAAATTATCCATAAGATGGTGGATTTCAATTACTTCAATTGCTACAGTCTCTTGTCTCTAGTTAGGGACTTGTGATCGAATTCTATCTACACCAAAAAGAAATTTATTGGTTCTTGCTCTGATGGTAAAAAGCAATTACCATATCTATTAAAAAAATCTGAGAATTCAAGCACTACTACATATTAGAAAGTCGTATGAAATGATTGTCATGAAAGCTATTAATTTGAAGCAGACATTAAGGTGCCCACTTATCAAACTAACAGATCTTTACAATAGGAATCTGAAAACAATAAGTTACATATATTTTCAAACTATCATGCTTTCCACATACATTTCAGAAAAGATATGGAATGAGAGCCTTAACATCCTGAGGGAAATTTTCAAATTTTGAGAGATACCATCTCCTAGTGGCATAACTCCTTCCCATCAGGTACAAAATAGTGCCTAGAGTGAAGGAGAATGCATATAATGTTTGAGAGATAAAAGAGATCCCTAAGAAACCTATAATTTCAAAAAGATAGTGTGGGCATATCACTATGTCAAACAAACCACCCTTGGGAATCCTATATTCTTTGTCACCCTCTCCCCTCAGTTTGGAGAGGAGGTAATGGTGGTACAAGTTGCCACTAGTTCCTATAAGAAACAACAAAATTCCAGGATACTTCAAATCAACTGGTGGCTCTGAAATGCCTTGTGATAGGAGTTGTGCATACATCATGGTTGCAGTGGACGAGAAATAACTAAGAGAGATAGTAATTACAGAATCAAGTACCATCCCACCGCTGTATCGGTGAACAAATAGCACCTGTAAAACATGGTAAAGTATTTAACCAATCATGAAATCAAAGGAAATCTCAAGACAAAGCACTAAGTGCTGCTCGCATGTGAGATTTTTTTTATTTTTATTTTTATAGTTTCTCAGTACTATTTGTTCCAATTGTCAATAACATAAAATCATCCATAATATTTGCAAGAAAAAATTGCTGTAAGACATTGAAATATTTTATGAGTCAATGTCATGTGCTTCTTCAAAAAAAAAACTAAACTTGTTTGTGTTTGAAATAAAATGTGAAGGATTGTAGTTGTACCTCAAAGATCCTCTTAAAGAAATGAATGGCTAGGGCTGAATGAAGCAATAGAGATCGAAAATCTTGAGGTGGGAAAAGCAGAAAGGATGTGAGAGCTGCAAGAAATGCGGGAGTATAGAGAATAAGCATGCCTGTTGTACTAGAAAGTTTTATTTGTTTTCTTCCAGATTTTGGAGAATTTACATTCCAAAATTTTGAGTACTTCAAGTGATTTCCTCTTACTTCCGAGAACCCGGTATAAACCAATGATGTTAAGCTAACAACTGACATGGCCGTGATGAAAAGAGATGGGGGTGGTGGGAAAATAAAACTCTGCAACATGGACACCACCATAGCTACCCTTTCAGACTTTCACGGTTTCACCTCTCTCTGTCTCAAATTGATTGATTTCTGCAATGTTTTAAAGAGTATGCGACTTTTTTTTGGTTTTATAGAAAGAGAAGATGAGACTACGGGTCCACATATATTTTTCTGGTGGAAGCATATCTTACCAGCTTACACCAAAATAGAAAAAGAAAAGACGTGTACATGTTTGAAATAAAAAATGTAGTTCCCAAAACAAATGATTTCCTTCGTGGACCATACATCCCTCTCATAACAACAAAAGGTCGCAAATTCTCTCCTTATTTAATTTAATCTAACGAGTGGTGAAGGCACACTCACGAGTCACACCGACCTAACTCCACGTTTCTCTTCAATGTTCAATTTATTGCTGCAGCAATAAAATTAAAAATGCCGCTGCCAAAATTAGACTTGCTTTCAACATGAAATTTATCTTTCTAAACCGACTTTGAGATGTATGATATTGTTTTGCTTAATGCATTTCTGTGAGGACACTTCATTGTTTCAAAGTTATTTTGAGAATAGATTTGTTTTTATTCTCATATCTTCAAGATCTACCCATGAGACCCATGACGTGGGTGACGGAGAACCCCACAACGAGGGAGGAGAAACCCACAAAGAAATAATATAAATTATTTGTAGTTCGTATTATCATTTTATAACGAAGAGGTTTTATAAATTCTATTTTTTTTATAAGCCACGTGATCTCTCTGTAACAAATTGGATGGAACATTGATTGATGGGTTTATTGGGTACAGTACCAAGCTTTCAATACCAAATTGGTGAAAAAATGTTACGGGGTCTTAATGTAACAACTAAAAAGTTCTTGAGGTCTTAAAGAAATTTACCTTAAATATTTTGACATATTTAGAACCCTTTGCATGTGTCCAAAGTCTAACCACTTCTACCTACAGTCCTCCCGAAAGCGAAACCCAGAGAAACCCCCTTCCCTTTCATCGGGTTAAGGCTGCGCGGCCGCCCCTCAGGTGAGGGAGATCACTAGCCCTCCCTTTTGTCTTTTCCTTTTTTCTTTAGTTTATTTCTTGTGTTGACACCAAGACCAGCCGGCTCATCCCTCTCTTCTAACCTTCCTTTCCACCCTCAATCACCCGGGTCTTGCAGAGGGAGATTTGATGGAGTCTTTGGGTGGCTCGACTCCAACAAATTTCTTCTCTTTTGCCAAGATTTGACCTTTCCGGTGGGAGACGAGATTGCACTAGATGGGCACAGTTTGGAGATTTGTCGCTTTTCTAATTACCCTACTCTTAGGGTTCTCAAAACTCTTTTTGAAACACCCACCCGAATTTTTTTAATGTGGTTTTCTTGGCTGGGAGCATGCTTGTCTGGAATTGGCTGCTGTGGTTGTTCTTGCAATCTGTTGGATTTTGGTCATTTGCCGTGTGTTGTTGCTGTTTTTGTTGTTGTTGTGTTGTATAATTGTTGTTGTTGTTGGTGGTGGTGTCTTTTTTATTTTCTTGTTCTGTAAACTGCCCTCTGCGTAGGGTTTTTTGCTGTGACGATATTTCTCTGCCCTCTATATATCCCTCTATGTAGGGTTTTGTATCCCTAGGGTTGTGTAATTTTCTACAATAAAAGCTTGCTGTTTATAAAAAAAAAGTCTAACCACTTCTACCTACAAAATTCCCTTTCATCCAGGGTGTATAAAACTGCCCCAACCACACGCTTTTGGGTTCGAAACACCCTTTTTTTAAAGCTTAAAAAATAAATAAAAATATATATATATACACAGGGGTGTAAAAAAACATAAGAAAAAAACATAAACTTTGATTGTGATGTTAGGGGTGGTTTTGTCATTTATGCAAAGTTCATGGGTGATCCCATGATTTTTATGAAGTTTAAGGATATTTTGATAATTTTTGTGGTCTCAAGGTATTCTAGTCAATTTGATGAAATCAAGGGTTAATATAGTGATTTTAGTGGTTTTGTGCATATTTCAGTAATGTTAGCATAATCTAGGGTCAATTTGTTGGCCTTGGGGGTATTTTGATAATTTTAGTGCATTTTGAGGTTTTTCTTTTGGGTAAAGTTTAAAATTATTCTAGTCATTTTGGTGATATTTCGATCATTTTTTGGAAAATTTGGGGTTAATCGGTTTTATATATATATATATATGTATATAAAGTTTTAAGGGCAATTTGATAATTTTAATGGTTTTTGGGATATTATAGTCATTTCATAATTTTTCCAAAATTTTCTTAGCATTAAGGGGTGTTTTCATAATTTTTTAGGGTTGTGGAATATATTGCTAATTTTTTAGGGTGCTGAAGATACCTGAAGTTTAATCTCGTCAATCGTCTTAGTATGCCCTGATCAAGATCTTCTTGTTGGGGTTTTGCGCAAGGTTGTATTGGAGAGTTTTGGTGGAGTTGGCGGTAAAATTGAAGGTGAGCAAGGTTGTATTGGGATTGGTTTAATGGTGGTACAAATTGTTCGTAGTAGGCACTGTTCAAGTAGGGGTTGTTTCTCTACCATGGTTCACAAACCCAACTTATGCACCGGCCCGAGGTGGGAAGGGGTCACAGTACGACTGTGCCAAGGTTGGTTGGGGGTGGGGTGAAAGAAAGGGTGGAAGAGAGAAGGGGAGGTCTTGAATGTTTTAAGATAGCTGAAAAATAATTTTGCAAGATAATTTTGGTCTTTTTGTTCTTGATGAGGTGTCAAATTTATGAGTATTAGATTAAAAAGTTAAATATAATATTAATCCCTAACATTTATACAAGTTATATGTTTAGTCTCGAATATTTGAAACGCACATGATTGGACCCTATCATTTTAAAATCGTGCGCTATTAGTCCCTATGATGATTTTTAGTCTCTATGTGTCAAAAAGTAAGCACAATTGTCCCTAAAAATTTTAAAAGTGAGTTTTGTACGTCTTGTATAATCATGGTGTACATAATTTTTGCCCGATTTTTTAATAAATTTCTTATTTCTCATTAAAAAAAAATTTTCAAACAATGAGCACTTATTTAGTAACGCTCATTTTTAATCCTTAAAGTTTAAAAATGAGCGTAATTAATCTCTAGGGACGAACGGTGCATGTTTTTGAAACGCTACCGACTAATTGCACGCGTTTCAAACATTAAAGACCATACATAAAACCTGTATAAACGTTAAGAACCAATAGTAAATTTAACCTTAGATTAAATGAAAGGTTAGGATTAAAATTTGACATGCTTGCCATGTCAAAAAAGAGTGTTGATTTCCATATGGTAAAGTATGGATCATGGTTGTTTGTAGGTTTAAGTTAGTTCAATCAATAACGTTTCTTGTTGTCGAATAAGTGATCCTCTACAAAAAAAAAAATCAAAAACCAATAAAACAAAATGACATCTTGGTCTAATGATTAAACGTAATCATCATAGAGCAAATGTTGTAAATTCAAATCCCACATATTTATCAAAAATAATTAAATTAAAAATTGTGATTGCTTTAAGAATGATATAATTTCTTTGAAATTATAGAAAGGGAGACTGCATGCGGAATATGTAGCGGGGAGAAATATTGCAGTTGGGCAGCTGGGGAGGAGAGGATATTTTAGATGTGATGTTCCATTTATTAAGCCTTCAAAGCATATAGTTGGAGAAATATTGCAGTTGGCAGCTGGGGAGAAAAGGATATGTTAGATGTGATGTTCCATTTCTTAAGCCATCAAAGCATATAGTTTTATTTGTCCGACCCTTGGTCATCCCACCACCTTTTTCAATACAGGGAATGACCATATTATTTTATGAGAATACCTTAAAGCCCTTTGAGCTCTTACATATTACTCCATAACCTTAAGGGTCCATTTGGTTGGATAGGAAACAAGGAGGAAAGAAAGGAAATGAGAGAAAATGGGGTATTTTCCATCAGTTGAGAAAGGAAAATGGGTGGGGCATCTTTCACCCGGGCCCACGAGAAAATGGAACAGAAAAAGTGGTGACGGGAGGCATTGAAGTCAAAAGATTCTGCCCTTTGCCTTACTATATAACTTTTTTTTTTTTTTGGTAACAGCACAATAGTAAATGCATATAAATTACCTCTTTCACCCTTAATATTAAATGCATATAAGTTACATTTTTCATCATTCCTCCTTTCCATCCTCCCGACCAAACAGACATGATAAAAAATACAAATTTTTTCATTCCTCGCAACCAAACAGAGCCTAAAATTCATTTAAAAAACATTCAAGAACAAATTATATTGCGGCTGGAATGTGAGCCTGACAAGTGCACCAGAACGTAGACTATAAGGCCACAATCACAATTACAATACCAATCAGCCAACTAAAAAGAATTGGTAAAAACAACACTTATATTCTTCTAGTTGAATGAGACGGGGGTGCAAAGGAGTGATGTTAAGTAGTTTCCATTTGCACAGATCCTCAAAACCACCAGACTAAATATTATACACACCCCTCATCTCCTTATGCATCTATGCAAAACAACAGAACAGGATAATCAGACAGAAATAAGGAATTAACACTAACACACCTATAAGGCTATAACCTCTGTACATCCCCACCCCAAAATCTTATGTACTAGATTACAACGAAATTAAAGATGAAATGCTACCTACCACATCACCCAAAAGATGGGTGGCTGCAAGAGGTAGAGGAGTCTCAAACATGGAAAATTCCAAAGGCTCCCCCCCACCCTTCTTTTTTTTTTTCTCTCTCCTCCCAGCTCCCAAAAAAATATACATATCAGATCAATAATTACTCTTGCAAAAACCGACAGCAAGGTCCAATTGTGCTTCAATCACTCTTTACACAAAGCCGCACTCCATCAGACGTTGGATCATCAAATGAACTGGTGGAGAATCATCCATTTTTCTAATTGTAGATTTTCACTGGCTTCTCAAACGTGTGACGATTCTGCAAAATTGAGATGAAGTCACTGCATATTTACTTATATTTCACCTTCATCCTCATTACTTTTGTCATTACTATTCAGAATTGGAGGGTCAATAGCGTAGGGACTCTGGAGGGCCATGGTCCCCCATAAGTCCAAAAATTTCTTAAGAGTCTATAAAATTGCATAGATAATAGATAAAATTAGATTACTATTTCCCCCTCAACGATCATGATGCTGTATTGTTCATATTATTACTACCCACAAGTAGAAGTACCAGATGTGAGCATTTTTCATCTTTGTTTATGCTCTTACTCATTCAAGAAGGTTTATTGCTTCAATTCAATTTCATTTTTCTATTGGGAAAAAAAAAAAAAAAAAAAAAGTCCTTTAAAAATTATTTCAAAAGAGCAAGAGAGAGAGAGAGAGGCTCATTTAGAGGAAGAAACGGTCTGCTAGAAAGGGGAAGTTGGGGAGATGCTGTGAATACAGAGTGTCAAGGTCAATAGGAAGGGCAATGAAAGTTCAACTCCCTAGTCTCCAACACTTACATCTACGATAATATGAATTTTCTTTTCCATTCTTTTGACAGACTTTCCAAACTCATCATAATACCTGTTTAAACATATTCCAAGGCAATTACATACCTGATTAGCTGCATATGACCTTTTAGGAGCATTGTCCGTGTGTTCCAACCCAAGATACTGCTCCCAAGCACCATAAACATCCCTTCTCTAAAAATTGAGATGTGATGAATATAAATGAGGACAGACAATTTAAAACCACATGTAAATGACACAACTGTGGGCATGTTGAGTGGGTTGGAGAGCATGTGCGTATGTGTGTGTGTGTGTGTGTGTGTGTGTGTGTGAGAGAGAGAGAGAGAGACCTGAAACCGACTGGACACAATGTCAGAATCCTGGAGATACTCTGGACGTCCCAATGACAAAAATGCGAACTTCCACTGAGCGTAAACAAGAACGTGCAAAAGAGGTACACAGTGAGATTACAATCAACAGCAAAAATTAAGTAACATTCTTGGAAACAAGATGAACACATAATAAGTTTGTCCATGGGTGCGACAGTAACTGATAAAACATGAAGAAGATAAACACCTTAGAAAATTCCTCATCAGGTACTTGCAACTTTTTCTGTATGCGCTCTTTAACTTCAGCTAACGTCTCACCCTCACGAATAACCAAGAAAAATGGTTCCCCAAAATTTTGAACCTGCTGTTATATCCAAAAATAAATAAAAAGTAAATAAATACATCCAATTACATATATTAAAAATTCATGACTAGGTGATTCTGCCAGTGTCACAACATTAAATCAGACTCATAACATAATCAAGTACAATGTGTCGTAATATTAGATAAGAGTATTTCAAAACGATGTCGTTTGCTAGCATTACTTTAATTGAAACTATTTTATCAAAATTCTAAGAAATTTAAAACAATACTTACATTACACCACTGATATAAATATTCTACATTACACCAATGTTTCCAGGTCCAATGAACATTATCCTCATACAATTTGAATAAGATTTCAGTACATTTTACAAAAGTCAAGATATGTACATTACATTGGTTTAAATTTTCTTTATCTATGTACATACTTTAGTTTGTATGTAGGTATATTCCTGTAATTATATTTCATTTGTCAACAGATCTTTTATCATTTAGTTTTAAGACAACTGATCGCTAAATTTTTTTTTTTTGATAAGTAATAATGCACTTTATTGATGAAAAAACCACTTTGTGTACATAAAGTATGTACACAATAGTAGTGAAGAATCACAAAGGAGATATGTATGCAGAGGAGTGTAAAGAATCTAGAAAAGAAAGAACTGAATCACATCTAGAATATCCCCAAGCTATGGCCCAATCGTATAAGGTATTAGAAAAAAGTTCTTGCACTTGTGAATCCGTACGCTTCGAATTCTCGAAAGTATGACCATTCCGCTCACGCCATAAGGTCCAGAGAAGACAAAGAGGAACCATGTTCCAAATCTTGGAATGAACCTCCCCAAACCATTGTACCAGCCCAAGAAAAGATCAAGAACACAACCTGGCAGCACCCATATGATGCCAAATTTCCGAAGCACAAAACTCCATAGCCCAACAGCCTTGTCACAATGAATTAGAAGGTTATTGATGGTTTCCCCATCTTGACGGCACATGCAACAACCCTGCCAGCTGATAACCTCTCCGCATAAGATTATCTACAGTTAGGATTCTACCCCACGCTGCTGACCAAGCAAAGAAAGAGACCCTCTTTGGAGCATTAACACCCCAGATAGCTTTCCAAGGGAAAGTCACTGGTTGTGTATGCCTCAAAGCGGAGTAAAATGATCTGACATCAAAAATCCCATTACCTTTCAGCCTCCACCGTAAGCCATCCCCCCCCTCTCGAAAAGAGGACTGGGAGTGCAAAAGCTCAAAAAAGGAAGCTACCCCTTCCACCTCCCAATCATTAAAGTTACGAACAAACTGAACATTCCAATCAGAACTGGAGCCCGAAGCGGATCTGATTAGGATTGAATCAATAGTGGCTTGATGATAAGACGCACAGGCATACAAATTCGGAAAAACATCCTTTAAGGGACGGTCTCCACACCATCTATCAATCCAAAATCGTATGTGATCCCCACCACCAACTACAAAATCCACATATGCAACAAAATCCACCCAAACCGAATTAATGCTCCGCCACAGCCCACACCCATGGCTGCCTCGTGAGTTTTTAGTAGACTACCCACCTGAATTAACCCCATATTTAGTGGCAATCACCCTACGCCAGAGTTTTGAGTCCTCAATACCAAAACGCCATAACCATTTCCCAAGTAATACTTTGTTAAAGACAACAATCTTCCTGATACCCAATCCACCATACCGAATCGGAGAACAAACAATATCCCAATTCACCAAATGATGGTTAACACCATCTCTGTAGCTGCCCCATAGAAAATTACGTTGGATCCTCTCAATCCTGTTGGCAACACTAACTGGGATTGTAAAGAGAGAAAGGTAGTATGTGGGCAAGCTGGAGAGGGTGCTCTTGAGCAACATCAATCTACCCCCCTTGGATAGGTAAAGACTCTTCCACCCTGCCAGTTTGCATTCCATTTTCTCTAGAATAGAATTCCAAACAGTCTTTGATTTAAAGTTAGCCCCTAATGGCATCCCAAGATAAGACATAGGAAGGGATCCAATACGGCAGCCCATAATATCAGCCAAAGCCCTTAGGTTAGGCACATCACCCACCGGCACCATCTCACTCTTTCTCAGATTGACTCGAAGACCAGTCACCGCTTCAAAGAAGGTCAAGACTAACTAGATATACATCAAGTGTTGTGGATTAGCATCACAAAAGAGAATAGAATCATCCGCAAAAAGGAGATGGGAGATGCTAACATCCCTCCCAACAGAAAAACCAGTTAAGAACCCATCTTCCACCATCTTCCTCAGAATCCTGCTTAGAACTTCCATAACAAGAAGAAAGAGAAGAGGGGAAAGGGGGTCCCCTTGTCTCAAACCCGGAGAGCTACTAAAGAAACCGGAAGGAGAGCCATTAACTAGAACTGAAAAGCGAACAGATGAGATGCAAGCTTTGATCCAACTACGCCAGCGACTCCCAATGCCCATTCTCTCCAACATATATAACAAGCATTCCCAATTAACGTGGTCATTGGCCTTTTCGATGTCCAGCTCACATATGATTCCCGGATTACCGCTCTTAAGGCGACTATCAAGGCACTCATTGGCAACTAGAACCGAGTCCAGGATCTAGCGGCCTCCAATAAAGGCATTCTGAGTCTCAGAGACCAAATTCTCCAAAACAATCTCCAATCTATTAGTCAAAACTTTTGCCACCATTTTGTACATACAACCAATCAAACTAATGGGGCAAAAGTCTCGGATGTTAGAGGCATTCTGCTTCTTAGGGATCAAAGCAAGAAAAGTAGCATTAAGAGACTTCTCAAAGGAGCAAAATTCATGAAACTCATCAAAAACAGCCAACACATCTGCCTCTACCACTCTCCAACAATGCTGAAAAAAAGCCATGGTGAAGCCATCAGGGCCGGGGGCTTTGTCTCCATTAGCCTCTTGAAGGACATGTAAAATCTCATCCTTTTCAAACTTCCGTTCGAGCAGAGCCCGGTCCACCTCCCTGATAGTGTCAAGGGGTAATTCATCAAACTTCGGTCTCCAAACTTCATTCTCCTGATACAACAGTTCATAAAAGTGGACTGCTTGGTCACGGATATCTTAAGGCTCCTAATACACAATATCATCCACTTCCAAGTTCTCCATATAATTACAGCGTCTATGAGAGTTTGCCATTTTATGGAAAAACTTTGTATTATTATCACCCTCCTTCAACCAGAGCACACGAGATTTTTGTCGCCATGAGATCTCTGACAAGTGAGCCAGCCGAATCAGTTCAGCTTTATGAGATTCCCTAGAAATCTGCTCTTCATGAGTTAAGCCTTGAACTCCCTCTTTGATGTCCAAAGCTAGGAGCTCAGTCATTAGTCGATTCTTGTTAAAGCTTAGATCCCCAAATTCCCGCCTATTCCATGCTTTCAAATCCCATTTCAAAGCTTTAAGCTTGCGAGCAAGAACATAGCTCGAAGTGCCATGAAAAACATAACCATTCCACCACTCCTACACCTTGTCAACAAAACCCTCACGTTTTAGACACATATTTTCAAATTTAAAAGAACTCTTACCTCGAGCCATGCCCCCAGCTTCCAGCAGTATAGGATGGTGATCAGATATTGGGTGAGGAAGTAGCTTTTGTAAAACATCCAAAAAGTGTTCCTCCCAATCCAGAGAGACTAGAACACGATCAATACGAGACATAGAAGGGTGTTCTGATCCACTACTCCAAGTATAAGAACCTCCTTCCAAAGGTCAATCCACTAGGTGAGAGGTTCCTTTGAAGTCTAAAAAAGCCAGCATGCTAGGGGAGAATCGACGGCATTCCAATCGTTCGCTAGGAAAGCGAACCACATTAAAATCCCCTAGGAGACACCATGGAGCAGTCCAACGCTGTCTCACACCCCGAAGTTCATCCCAAAAAGCCCCCCTTTGAGCCTCTCCAGTGGGTCCATAAACCCCAGTACAAGTCCACTCAAACCCATCAGCCACCCCTTTCCATTTACAAGAAGCAGAGAAAGTACCAAGAAAGAAATCAATCTTGTCTACAACCCGTTAATCCCACATAAGAAGAATTCCCCCAGCAGTATTTACAGCATTTACCACCTCCCACCCAACATACGGATTGCTCCAGAGACTCCAAACTAACAACAAGTCTGTATGGTCTAACTTTGTTTCCTGGAGGCACACAACATCACACCTCCAGTCCCTTAATAAGTTCTTCACAATTTCATGCTTTTGAGGGTTATTCAAACCCCTAACATTCCATGAAAGTAGTCGTAGCTTCATTAAAAAATAGACAACCCAGGAAAGACCAGAAAAAACCAACCTCAGAAGCAAAGCTGCTTCCCTTCATAATTCACGGCTGACGGAAGGCTTTTCAGTTTTCTGATACATTTTTTCCTTGACATTGATGATTGCCGAGGCCCTGAATCCGTAATCTTTTTCTTCCTCTCTTCATCAATACGACGAAGCAGTGAGTAGCATTCATCCTCAAAACCCACAATAGAAACCCCCACCTGTTTACTAAATCGACGATAATGCCAGTCCAACCATTTGGATCTCTCGGTTTCCAAGTCAAAACACCCTCCTTGAGCTGGCGACAAAGATTGGATGGGCTCCTCGGTGACTGGCACCACATCAGTGGCTGTATTCTCGCTGAAAAGAACCAGGGGGAGCTTGGGGTTTGCTGGCGCCGGTGTCGAGTTAGTGTCGAAGTCGTCGCTAGTCTCAATCGGCGACGCCAGCGATTCCGAGGCCCGATAATCATATTTCCAGCGGTCAAAGGGTTCGGAAACCCCATGGATTGTCGCTAGAGGGCTCGTCGGAGCCACGCAAGCCTCCCGAAGATGATTCCCCATTCTCGAAAACTGATGCGAGACATGTGAAGAAGGAGGGTTGACCCCACTGCTGCCTCTGTTACCACCATGCTACGAAGCTGTGTATTGGGCTTGGCAAACTCACCCGTAACCACAATGGAATAAAAGAGTGATTGTTGTGCATACTTTAATGTTCAGTGATAAAGCTTATTAGTTGTTGTTAAATATCATCAGCATTCTCACAGCAAATTATCCCTAATAACATTAGCTACAAATATCATATTAATTTTTCCAACTTTTCCCTATTTATTTATAAGCATGTATAATCAATGTTAGAGATTCTTATTTTCACATTTGAATGACTCTCTCAGAGATTAAAATTCAATATTAATTTTTTTGTTAATTTTTTTTAGGGATACATACACTTTACCCATGGGGAGGATCAAAAAGCAAGGGGCTCCAAACACTCTGACTTACCTTCTAAACAAGGGGAGGATTGAAAAGCAGGAAAGTTTGAAGTCTATTCCTGACATATCGGAGAGATAATTTCATTGACACTCTAACTTCCCTTCTAAACAAGGGGAGGATCAAATATCTTGGAGACCATAAAAAGAATGAAAGTTTGAAGTCCATTAATGAAGTCTCGAGGTGTTCAACCCGAGTTAGCTTTCCTTGGAGGAATATATGGGATGTAAAGGTACCTTGAAAGGTAGGTTTCTTTGTGAACAGCAGCATTGGATAAAATTTAACTGTGGATAATCTTCAGAGGCACAATATTTTGACTACCAATCGGTGTTGCATGTGCAAGAATAATGAGGAATCAGTTGAGCACCTTGTACTTTATTGTAAGGTGGCAACAAATATTAGGTTGTTTGTATTTGCATTATTTGAAGTATCATGAGTAAAGCTGAAGAGGATGGTTCACATGTTTAGTTGTTGGCAAGGGAGATTTCACAGACACAAAAGTTCTAGGGTTCTAAAATTGGGAATGTTGTTCCATTGTGCGTCTCGTGGACAATTCGGCATGGGAAAAATAGCACAATGTTTGATGTTCTTAAATGCCCAAACTATGTCATCAAATAGTCCATCCAAACCATGTCATTAATAGTCCATGTTGAGATGCTTGTATTACTAGTTGGCTGATTTAGACAACAGCCCCTCATGTTCTTTCAAGAATTCTTAGATAGCTTAGATTTGACATTGTAATATTTTAGGAGTGGGATAAGGCACATCCTATGTATCTTTCTTTTCTAATTCTACATCTGAATTAAATTACTTTTTACTTATCAAAAAAATGTCTTCCAATAATCAACGCAAGTAACAAAATCTCAATTAACCAAAGTAATAAATAGCTTCATAGCACATGAGATTCAAAAATAGTGGCATCCAAAGGTCATCCAAAAGTACTTACCACCTGGTTCTGAGCTGTATCCTTCATAAAATGATAAACATGAATTAAGCGATCATGAGGACCAAGGTTTTTCTCCTCTTCAGGAATCTGTGGCAGCAAACAATCAAGGTTAAAATCTTGTGCAGACAAACAAAATTCAGAATAATGACAAAGCACCTAATTTAAGACACCACTTTGATATACCATTCAAGCCTATTTGGTCAGCCACAGGCAAGTCAGGTGATATCAGCCATCTAAAAGACATGCTAAGAGGAAAATTTCTTAGGGGGGAAAAAACCCCACACATGGAATGCGAGATGCTGAGTAGGTGGTAACTTCCAAGTTAGTTTCTCACGGAGTTACTCTTATCTTACTATTAGGTGATGGGGAAAATATAAATCTCCATCTCTAAAATAATCTGACATACTAAAGAGACAGTTGAAAATTTGAATCTTACATTTATTCTTTATTTTTCAAGGAATTGGCACAATTTGCAGAATTAGAAGCCATTGCACAATTTGCGTCTGATCTCGATAAAGCTACTCAGAATTTCTCTCATCTATTAAATTACGAAAAATACCAGAATAACCCCAAAACAGAGACTTTTCTTGAAAAATAAATTAGATAATTAACTGGGATCAAGGCCTAATTTAGCTGTCTAAGCAAATGTAGTGAAGAGAGATCCAATATCCAATAATTTCTCCATTCCTTTCCCACAATTCCCCTTCCAAAATGCATCCCACTTCTTAGGCCACTTCCTAAAACGAACTTCATCTTCTCCTCAAATTCTCATATGCACTGCTTTATCCTGTCTATCATTCTCTCCAATCTTTCGTATATATATAGAACTTCTATGACACAGGAGGTCAGCAGTCTTAATATTTCTTCAATTTTATTTCCCATGACTATCAATGGTTTTGTATATATGCACAGAAACTTTGCAAAAACAACAATCTCTCTCTCTCTCTCTCTCTCTCTGTGCATACTTACACATATTTTTCCACACCCAATCAAATCCCTAATAAAATATCTAACACACTAACCCTAATTCACCAACTGGTCCACCTTTTTTTCTCTTTCAACCTTTATCTTTCTTTTTCAACTTGTAGCAGCCACACCTCTCTCTCAAGTCTGTCTCAAAATCTCACCCACCTCTCAAAGTATCAATATTTTCTTTTCACCTTCTTAGTTTTCAATTGTTTTTATCTCATCTCCACGACATAAAGGTAAATTCCTTTCACTCATTTGTCTTCTATTGTGTGTTTTTCTCCTGACCATGAAGTTTGTCTTTTTTATTTGGGTCCCATATATTCTTGTAGTTCTAGATCCATCAAATGGTCGGCCTTTAATAGGTCCAGAGAGTAAAAAAAAAAAATACTTCCATGGAAAAGCATTTGGAAGGTCAAAGTTCCAACCAGAGTTGCTTTTTTTCACTTGGACAGCGGCGCTGGGTAAAATTCTCACCATTGATAATCTTAGAAAAAGGAAGGTGCTCATTTTGGATTGGTGCTGCATGTGCAAATCAGGTGGGGAGTCAATTAATCATCTTCTATTGCATTGTCCTATTACCCGGGATCTTTGGGATATGGTTTTCACATTATTTGGGGTCTGTTGGGTTATGCCTAAGAGGGTAGAGGACTTATTAGCTTGCTGGGCAGGCAGATTTGGTAAGGGTGAGGCAGCATCTATTTGGAAGATTATTCCCCATTGTCTCATGTGGAATATTTGGTGTGAGAGGAATGCTCGCACATTTAATGGGGTGGAAGCTACTGTTCCAGCTCTGAAGTTCTCATTCTTTCAAACTCTTTTCGAATGGTCGACAACTTTCAGCATAGCTCATTCCAACACTATGTCTGACATGCTCGATCTTTGCTCTTTTCATACTTAATTCTTTCTCTGTAACATGTACACTTCCGGTGTACCTTTTTGATTTCTCTTTCCATTAATGAAATTATTACTTATCAAAAAAAGAAAAAATACTTCATCACCACGTCTACACCCATTTCATTCCCCTCTAATGTTTTTTTTTTCTTGGTAATTGATAGGTGATCAACTATCAACATCTGGGCTGGGGGCTGGCATTACAATTTTTAAACCTCTTAACAAGTTATATGGGCTTTAACCAATACCAATTAAATTAAAATATATATATATATATATACTATTATAGTGATAACCCAATGGTACACCGGCATTGATCGGTACTGCAATATTTCATTTTCCTAGCCAAACTAAAATGGTCTCCAGTACAATATTTATAACTTTAATTCAAGCACCTGCCTAGCAGGAAAGTAGACTTACCTCCTCAGCACGTAATGTCCAGTATTGATCATTAATATTCTCAATCTTTTCACTCAGCGGAAAGATCTGCAAAGCAACAGGCACAGAATAACAGAAATATTTATACAAGTAAGAATGTATAAGATGTCTCAGATAGTTGTATTGCCTTCTCCCACTTTTTCTTTTGCACAAAAAAAAAAAAAAAAAAAAAAAAAAAGGAACACTTTCAATGACCTTTTTATAAGTATACCACCATTCAATAATTTCTCTTCTACAACTCTTCCCAGCAAAAAATAAATAAAAAATTTTCACCAATTGATTCCTTGACCATGGAAAGCTTCCCAGCTGGTTCAATTATATTTTATTTATCAAAAAAATATATATGGTTGTGTCCACGAAGGGGAGCGGCACCAGAAGTACCAAATTTGTCTGCAACTAAGTTCAATAAGTAAATCTAGATCAAACAGAAAAAAGAAATAAAAGGTTTTGAGGCCCGGACTATTGTTGGTTCACGGCTTGAGGTGGTAATTGCATTAAACGACAGAGAACCCAGCTCCAACAACCATGATTTCTTAAAATATGTTAACTGGACATTAACTCTGAAACCACCACTGGGCATATTTTTGGATTTATTTAGTAGATTCAGTCAATGCACTTCTCCAAATGCCTTATGCAGTTCGAGGTGTGGGTGCAATATTGATGTATTCCATTATGGGACAAATAGGCATATGAAATTGGATGTCAAGTTCTTTTAAGACATTTCAAGGGGATGACAACGGGTACCCATTTTCACCATTTTAACACAAATCACCAGTATTTAGACTTACATGGAATCCAGGTAACAAAATAAAGTAGGTAATATCTTTACATAGAGCCTTCAACTGCTAGATCGCTACAAATTTTAGAAACTATAGTTCGAATACTAAGACAAAGAAACTTGTAGTTGCATGAGTTGAGTACTTAACTACCAACAATTGTATAATTCATTAGTATTTTACTAACAAGAAATTTTAAAACGCATTCATTTAGTAATTAGCTGAAATAATGAGTAAAATAAACAACAACTTGTATAATATTGCTGTTAGAATGTTACTGTTATTGTTTGTTTTCCTATTCACTTGTTACTTCATATTAGCATAAGGGTATTTTTGTAACCTTGCTATATCACTCTAATATAAATATGTGCTAAGGTGTGGACCTGACTATCTAAGCCCTAACCTTTTCCTTCTTTCTTTGTCTCACGTTATTCTCCTCTCCCTCCTTCTCTCTTAACCCTAATAATTTATATTTTACAACTCAACTATTGCCATACTGGAAGCAAAGAGATTCAGAAGGTACAATCAAAATCTATTATCACCTGCTTTTGGATATATTGGAGAAGTAATCCATCTTCACTATTAGGCATTTCTATTCAGAAAACAGAATATTAATTGGAACAATATCGAGTACCTTATAGATCTTGTGATAGAAAACTTCAAGCAATCTGAGTTCTGCATTGGGGTGAGAC
The DNA here is from genome assembly GCA_907173295.1 of Fagus sylvatica. Classification (NCBI taxonomy): domain Eukaryota; kingdom Viridiplantae; phylum Streptophyta; class Magnoliopsida; order Fagales; family Fagaceae; genus Fagus; species Fagus sylvatica. The sequence goes on along the minus strand of OU015762.1, from coordinate 20,957,293 downwards.
AATTCCACCTGTTCAAAGACGCAACAATAGTTTTTTTTTTTTTTAATTCTTTTTCCAATGCATGCGAATTTGGTAAATAACAACAATGGGGATAAGACTGTTAAAAAGTAAATGTTCTCACTAGGACGTGGAATGCATGTTATAGTAATTTTTATTAAAAAGTTCCAATAATAATTGAATCAGACATCCAGTTTTGAAATGCAAAAAATTGCAAGATTACCTTGGTCTTTAGGTCATTAATAACATCTCCCACAGTGCTCTGTTTTGGTAATCTAATAGTATGAATCACTACCTGACAAAACAACAGTAACACATTAAGTGGCACAAAACTCAGAATGATACAACCAAAGCATAATTAAGAGATAAATTGTTATCTTCACTCACTTCATCCTTCGTAGCATGATGAAAAGCAACTTTCAAAGTTTTTAGGCCTTGCAATTCTGGCAGAGGTATATCCAAGACTTCATAATAGAGAATATCAGAAGTCTAGGAAGAAAAGAGAATACATGCTTTTATCAGCCACTGGGTCACATTGGTTAGCAAAAATGAGGGCAACAAGTCAAAAACAGGGTAAAACCCATAGGATAAATTACCTGATTGTAGTGGACTAGCATGTCAGACAAATGTTCTACTCCTCGGTACTTGATAGGCTGGGGTTTAGGTTGCTGGGAATAACAGTTATGAGATGTAAGCCTGATTTTGGATGGATCATCCAAGCCAAGATGCTGGGCTACTCTTTCTACAACGTCATCATAGTCGTGAAGTTTTGACCTAGAAAATTACAGAAAAAGAGGAAGACATGCTAATCAAATTGATTCACCCCAATACAAAGTAACTGCAGAGAAAGTTCTAAGTATAGGACAAACTTACAACTCAAGACAGAATTCATCCTCCTTTGGTTTCTCTAAAGATCGAAAGCGAACCACCTATTGATAATTATTTATAAAGTCAAAGTCAAAGGTATACTCAATGAACAGAAATGAAAAAGAAAAAGAAATCTCATAGAATAATTTTATAATAATAACTCATCTCTAAGATGCTTTTCTATTTTCCCTACTTAAAACATTATATTATTAATGATACATTAGCTTCAGAACACAGATTATTAGTTTAATTTACTTGTTTCAGAAGAATATCTCCATATTCTTGCAGTGCATAGACCATCAGAAAATATGAACTTGATGCTCAGTATAAACGTGACCAAAGAACATTTTGCAAACGGATATCATAATAAAATTGAAAAAGGAGAAAAATAAAATTTAGCAAACCTTCCTTAGGCATCCATCAATCGCAAGAATTATAACTCCCACTTTTTAGGTGGGAAATGTCAATTCTCACATGTCTTATATAAGTGATACTTAAATCCAACTTTTCACTTTTTCTTTCTTAAAACTAACTATATAGAGTTAATTTTAGAACAAAAGTATTTATTTTTGGACAAAACTTAGGTACAAGTCCTTAGATGTTATATCTTAGGTTCTTCAATTAAATTCATCTACATTGTTGCATTGACCAATGAACCATAAGATTGAATTTATTGTCTTTGGAAGAAGATAACATTGTTTGTGCTGCACTGGTCAATGTCACCATTCAGTTGAACTTAATTGGCGAATCTAAGGTACTACAATTAAGGAATTGTAACTAATTTTTACCTTTATTTTTCACCCAACTAAGATGCTTTATTTTTTTTTAAATAATAATTATTATTGATAGAAAAGAATGCACCAAGTACACTACACGTATTCTTCGAGAACAAAACAATTAAGCTCTAAAAGAACAAGAATCCAAAAACTCTAAAAATTTAGAGAATGCACCCAACTAAGATGCTTATTCATGATCAAGGTTATTTTTGTCATTTAAAAAAATGATCTATAATGATCAAATTATTAATTCTTTAGTTACTAAAATAACATGTATAAGATTATTTTAAATTTTTTGATAAGTAATAAGAATTTTATTAAGATATCATGTAAAAAAACTATACATCAGGATTATACAAGACGTACAATCCGACATTACACCTGAAAGGAACAAAGATCTAGAAAATCTAAAAAAGTAGAGCAAGAAAGACATCCCGAGGCCGACACCCGTTCAAATAAAGTGTTTAGGACAATATGCTTCAGATCAGCTGTGCTTCGTTCACTTCCCTCAAACTGCCTAGAATTGCACTCTCGCCAAAGGCACCACATCAAACAGTGTGGGATACATTTCCATATCACATTGTGCTTATGACGACCAAAACAGCCCTGCCAGCATGCTAGCAGATCTATAATCTTCTCCGGCAAGATTATTTTAAATTTTAATTCATGTGAGTTACTCTAAAGAAATTATAACACTGAAGATTTGAAATTCTCAACAACTGAACACACCCTAACAGAAAATGGTTACAATATGGCAATTTGGACCGTCCAAAAGACTGAACACCTCCCCCCCCCCCCCCCACCCAAAAAAAAAAAAAAAAAAGTAAAAAAAGAGCAAGGAAACCACTCCTACAATGAGTATATTACACACATAATATGTGAAGCAATTTGTTTTGCGAGTCAGATCCGGAACAAATCATGTATATTCATCTGGTCTTGACCTGTTTTGCAGCAGTAACAGGTTTAAAGGTGAATATGACTAAGAGTGAAATGGTGCCAATTGGTGAGGTGCAAAATTTGCAAGTTATGGTTGATATCCTTTATTTTCATATTGGAGCTCTTCCCATGACTTATCTTGGCATGCCACTAGGCTCTTCCTTTAAGTCTTTATCTGTATTGAATCCCATTATTGAAAAAATGGAACGTAGGTTGGTGGGATAGAAGCGGCTCTATTTATCTATGGGTGGGAGGCTGACTCTTCTTAAGAATACGTCATCTAGTCTCCCCACTTATTATCTCTCTCTTTTTACTATCCCTATTAGTGTTGCTAATAGACTTGAACGTCTACAACAAAAGTTCCTTTGGGATGGGACGGGAGAACTGGTTAAAACCTCACTTGGTGAGGTGGGATACTATTTGTTCCCCTGTTGCTCATGGAGGTCTAGGGGTGAGGAAGCTGAGGGCCTTTAACCAAGCTCTCCTGGAAAAATGGTTGTGGAGATATGGTTTAGAATGGAATCGTTTAGGGAGACGTGTGTTGGTGGCTAAATATGGATCTTCTGATGGGGGCTGGTACTCCAACAATGTCTATGGTCCTCATGGTTATGGTTTGTGGAAAGGCATCATGATGGGGTGGGACAAATATGCTCAATCTTTGGGATTTCAGGTTGGTAGAGGGGATCGAATCCGGTTTTGGCATGATTGTTGGTATGGGGATACCCCTCTTAAGGAGGCTTTTCCTGTGTTGTTCGATTGTGCTTCCAATAGAGATGCAACTATCGATTCCATTCTCATTCATCGGTCCGAGGGGGTGGAATGGAATGTGATCTTTGTACGGAATTTTAATGACTGGGAGTTGGATATAATTGCTTCCTTTCTAAGTCTTATTTATTCCAATATTCCTATCAGGATCCTCCTGGGTGGTTTATTTGATATTCACTCCATCTACCATGCTATTCAGGATCCTCCTAGGTGGTGTTTTCGTGGAAGAATGTTTGGCGAAACAAAGCTCCACGTAGGGTTTGCTTCTTTGTATGGACTGCAGGCTTAGGACAAGATTTTGACGTGTTATAATCTCATATGCAGGGGTTTTGGGATTCATTGGGTGTTATCTAAGACGGTGGTGGACTTGTTGTTTGGGTGGCATAATATGTTGGGACGGTGTGGCGTGAATGCAATCATCGCATTTTTTAGGGATGTGGCAAAACCTAAGTCATTTAGTAGAATGCTTTATCTCGGTCTTATTTGATTGGTCACGTGCCTGGAGACTCACTTCTACTACTACTGTATCACATTTTATTTCTTCCTTCTCTTCATATACTAACACAGGATTAAATCTGCTAGCTTACCCTCCACCTTTTTCTTTGTGAAAGAAAAAGGGGGGGGGGGGGGGAGATTTTTCATCAAAGGCCCCATTGGGCTAAACCTGGCCACATGCATCCCATCTGACGAAATGAAATGGATGGGTACGGATTTTCAGGCCCAACAAAAATCGGGTCAATTTGAAACCAACCCAATTATCAAATAGGTCTAGTATCGGTTGAAAATTTTCAACCGAAACACAAGTTCATCCGACCCAATCCATCCTAACCAGCAATTTTATAAAGAAACCTGCCAACCTGCCTGAATCTGGCTGAAATAAACAGACTGGGAAAACATCAATATGATTTATAACCCAACAAAAGTTGGGTAAACCAGAACCCGAGCCGATAAATAAGTTGGACAAGCATGAGTCAAAGAATTAAACAGACATGACTGTATGCCAGTTCTACTGACATAGAATGAATATTAGCCTCCTAGAAGATTTCAAAACATTATCAGTCTTTTTATATTGTTTGGGCTTGTCTATAGTATTTTAACCAACTGTTCTATTTGAAAAAATGATAACTGTATCAGTTAGATAAACCAATGCACAAACTTGGCAACACAAGCTAATGCAGCATAGCAAGGTTGCTGCACCATGGAGACCACATACCCACAATAGTGCAGAAGCTCAACATGTAGCATAAAAACATGGAGATCCTGATCTCCGCATTGAAAAGGTTTACTCTATACCTGACGATTGTGCACATAATCCAAGAATGAAGGAACATCTGGATAGCGACATTGATCACCACTTCCAACTTTAGGGGATTTCTGAAAGCAAATGATGTCCCCGTCTTCAAGCTGAAAGTGCAAATGAAAACCATAGAGAAAGTAGATAAATAATTTTCTACAGAAGACAACTATAGAGCATAGGTAAAGAATAAACAAACAGACAAGTCATGAACTACATCTGAAAACAATTCTCAAAGCAAAGCGTTTGCAATTAGTCATCTATGACATACCTGACAACCACGAAAAGTCACCTTCTTGTCAATGCGTTCACACATGATATTAGGTTCAAACTTTATTTCCTGAATATCAAAGAGGATGGGTAAGGTAACTGCTGAAACCAGATAATAAACTGTGAGCAGTAAGCAGGTAAGAAAGAAAATTTTATACAACTAACCTCATAAAGTTCAATTTCTTCATCAGCACTGAATCCAACCATTTCATTTAGTTTTGTCAATATTTCCACTGGCTTACCACTACCCTTGACAAACAGCCTCCCAACAAATCTGACATAATAGAAGAAAAGCATGAGTGCTCTAATGCAACTCTAACAAGGAGGGAAAAAGGAAAGAGAAATTACCGGAGCTCCTCTTTTGAAGGGTCATATAGTTTAAAGTATAGCATAATATCTTCTTTAGTCCTTTCAGGAGGAGGAACAGGCTGCAAATCCTGAGTGATTATGTAGATCAGTAACAGCACAAAAGAGAGATCCATGCCACCCAGTGGTAAACCAATTTGAATAAAATTTGTCAAAGATCTACTCAAACAACCAGAGGGGATAACTTCGTCTAAAAGGAAAGACAACATTACCGGCCCAAGTTCTACTTCTAGAAACAACTTTAGTTCTGCATTATTTGCCTTATTGGAAACTTCTCTCAACTGTCCAACCTACAATGCAGCAAAGTGTCATAAAAAAGATAGATTTGCATATCATCAACAAGCTAAGACAACCATGTGCTCTTATGAAGTAATATACAACTTCCACATGTATAACTATCTCAATAACAAATTCTCAGCAAAACCTTTAAGCATAGTTATATCAAATGAACATAAATAACTGAACAATTAATAGTCACATCACACACTTTAAAAAAATGTTTTTCTCTGTTTGAGTGTCTGTCTGTTTGCATGCAGCTGAACCAAAAATAACAGAACTATTTAGATCATAATTTTTAGATAAACGATAAGAGCTATATATAAGTATCATTTATAATAATCAAGAAACGAACTGTGGAAATGCAAAACCAAATCCAGTTACACCATTTCAGCGAGAACCCACTCCGATGTAGAAGGTAAATGAGAAAACCCCAATTGACATGATCATAGGCCTTCTCGACGTCAAGCTTACACATCACCTCTTTTTTAATAAATAAGATTACTTATCAAAAAAAAAAAAAAAAGGAGCTATATATAAGTATCTTCACAAAAATACGAAATACATATAAAGTACTGCGAAAATATTTGGCAGATGAAGTGAAATTCCATCATACACCTCAAAATGTGTGCTAAGTATGTCTTAAAAGTGTGTGATGTGCCAATTTTCATATATAGAAGTCCTACAGATCATATATCTGCTAGATCATTCAGTCTGTCAAGAATCTATTCTAACTTCAACGAAAATGCATATTAACCCAGCCCAAGATCATCATGTTTTCAAATAACAAACTCAGATGAACCAAATGCATTGATATTAATCCACCTTCACATATGTACAACTCAAAATCCGAACTTCCATTAATTCTTTCTTAACTATCCGTGAACATCCTCCTTGTCATCTCTGTGCCTGTCAAATGCAACTTTCACTCATGTTAATTTTAAACCTCCCTTGAACCAAATATCACTTGAACTAACACACTCTTTCACATTGCATTCACTTGTCTTTGTTGCAGATGACCAAACCATCTTAGTTGACTCAACCCCATCTTTTCCTCAGGAGGTACTACTCCCACCTTTCACCGAATATCATCATTTATGACTTATCATTTCCAGTATTTTGCCTCACCCACCGTAGTATTCACATTTTAACTATAATTTACAAATATGACTTCTTGATAATGCAACATTCTATATTGTAAAGCATAGCCAGTCCTATAACGTTCCTACCAAAATTTATCATCAACCTAATAAGTATTCTAAGGTCATATGGTACCTCTATTTCTACACTACATCCACCGTGCTCTAATCTTATGGATAACATCCTCCAAAAAATAAAAAATAAAAAATAAAAGAGAAGAATGTAATCTATATAAATGAAATCTAGATCATGATGAAAGATTTGATAAGACCCAAACAAATTATCGACTATTCAAATATTACAAATTACATGAGAAAAATGACAGAGAAATGATATAATCATTTCTGATTAGACCATCCTTATGGATGACTGAACAAAGAAATAACTAAGGTGAACATTCTTTTATGCATCTTCACAATCAATTTTCATTATCGTCATCTCTTCTAATCATATCAAACTTGCAGTCCACGGGCTAGATGTTAGCTCTACTTAGCCTATAACCCCTAGATGCTGAAGTATTTCTCTATAAGTCCATCTCAAGTTAAAGCCCAATCTGTTTTTTGACTAATACAATATTATCCACATCACAATAAATTATTTTGGATTCATCTAGTAAACTTGTTCCCAGTGAAAAAGCAGTTACCGTATGGAGAATGGTTGGAGTTCAACGTTTTTTAGCAAGCTGTCTTTTCAAGTTTGTTTTTTTGTAAATTTCTTAAAGCTTAGAATGTCATTTCAATTACCCATTTCCATAAGTTATTACTCTCTTGGTGAATCCCCATGACCACTTAACTAAAAAGGCTTGATTAAAGCTACAAAATTTGTGAATACTTAGTCCACCTAACCAAATCGTTGAGCAAGCTATTTTCCAATCCAAGTGAAATTGTTTTTCTCCCTCCCCACCCGCCCTTCAAAAAAATAAAAAATAAAAGACTCTCTATAACATAAACCAACATTATAAAGAGAGACATGAAATAAATGGGTAAGTTAGATAACGTACTCTTAATAAGAGTGATTCTGCTACCCTTATAAAGATATAGTTTCCTCCACCCAGCTACTTTTTTTCAATCCTCTCTATAATGTCGTTCCACGCCATTTAAGCCTTAAAGGAAGAGAACCCAATGGTAAACCCAAATAGTTCATAGGTAACAAGCTCACCTTGCAACCAAAATCCACTGCTAATTCCTCCACTCCTTGCACAACCCCCACCGGCACTATCTCACTTTTCCTCAAACTCATTCACAATCCCATAACCACCTCAAAACATAGCAGCATACACCTCAAGAAGCTTACAGGCTCCATGTCACCTCCACAGGAGATAATAGTATCATCTACAAACAGAAAATGCGAGATATTCAATGCACCACCACTTCTCTTCTACCATAAACCCTAACAACCTTCCTCCCAATATTTCCTTCTTAATCATCTAACTAAGTACCTCCATGATTAGAATAAACAACCGTGGCGATCGTTAACCTATACTCATTCATTGTTTCCCAAACCTCCAGGGTGTGATAAACCTTATCCCATGACAATTGGTACAACTTAAAATATCTCTTTAATTTATTGGGTAGTAAAGCAGTTTTCCTCCATTCCTGAAAGGTCTTCTGAGTCCTCAATCTTTATTAAAGACATTTAATCCCCACTATGCCCACATCAAGCCCTACAATATTTCCTGCATCCATACTATTTGATGTACATGAGCTATATCCTAACTCTTTGAGAAGATCAAGAGGAGGTCAAACGACGGATCTACAAACGATCACAACTCAAAAAACATTACTCAAGTGTAATCCATGACACATGAAGGTAAAAGTAAACAAGTGCTTACCGATTGTGTTTCCTCCTGAGGTGTCAATGGTCGATTTGGCCTGTATGTATGGTTTTGGCGCTTTGCCCAAAGCCAAAACCGTTGCAATTGCACTGGTATACCAAACTCTTTAGCAACTTCTTCCTAAGAAAAATAATATAGTTAGAAAGAACTATAATCTAATAAGAAACATTAAAAAAATTCAAGGGAGTTTAGCCAATGATCTTTAGGTCAAATATAATTTCACGTTGTTTCCAACAAAAATGTCTAGGATTCAAATTCCCCTTCCCCACTTTCAATGTATCAAAAGAATTAAAGGTAGTTTAACAATGGCAGATGTTAGAATAATATGGTTAAATGATTAAATTCATCACTTGAAGTTTTTGGGACAAGTGGTAGCTTATCATGGTATAAGAGTAGGTGGTCATGACTTCAAACTTTGTCTCTAGTCTCTACGCTACCCCACTTATTAAGGGGGAGGCAGTGCCCACACGTGAGGAAAAGTGTTAGAATAATATGGTTAAATGATTAAATTCACCCTTTACTAACAGCTTAAGCTATTGGGACAGGTGAGGTGATAGTTTATCAACAGTATCTAAAGAATATCTTATTGTGGTCAATCTTGACTATTCTTTTTATGAGAAAAAACAATATCCGGTATAGAGGCCATTGAAAATAACACCTAAAAGATAATTACTCTTGATTGAGCTCAATTAGAAATCCAGAATAATCATCAGCAACTATAGGATCTAAGAAAGAAAAAAAAAAATGTTACTTATCAGTATTCTAGAACGTGCAACATATGACAATTTCATCATGATAACAACGAGCAGCATCTGCATACACTAGATGCCATAAGATATTAAAAAAGGAAAATTAAATCAAGCTACCTCATCTATAATTTGTTTTCAAGAAACAGCCAAACAATTTAGAAATTACGAATTGCTTCCTCCTTTTTTACCACCACTATGATCTGTCAGACTTTCAATCTCGAGCATTAGAATGGATTTCGGTTTCAAAGACTACTGAAATTTAATGAATGAACCAATTGGAATAAAAAGCAATGCAATATAATGCATATATATATATATATAAGAGTAATTTCGTTGAAACTAAAGAAGAATTTGATTGAATAGAAAAGTCTGACTCAAATGAGGGCAACTTCTTGAGTTAAGTGGAAGTCTACTAGGAATGGAGTGTGGGAGGAAGGGAAAATTCCCCAGACAGAATTTGCAAGAAAGGGAAAGTCAGGAGTAAAGAAATACACTAAATCTGGAGAAGTGAAAGCTTCTAAGGAAAATAACAGTTTTTCAAATCAAGCCTATCAGATGGATCTAGCCTATCCAATGTTGTTAAAAGTATGCTTAAAGCTCAAAGCCACAAGGTCCAAGTACTTTGCTTGAATAAAGCAAAGCTCATTTAAAGAAGCGCGCCTTGGGCACATTTTTCTGGCGCTTTTTCAAGAAGCAAAAAGTACGCCTAGGTGTGCTTTTAAATATTTAGCTAAGAAATATATACAAAATTTCTCCGCCAATTCCTTCTAGTCGGGCCTCTTGGTCCGTCATTATACCCCGAGATGTAGAAATGAATCATTAAACTTAACTGCTCAATTTTGAAGGGAATGACATGGACATTAATTTATTATACAAACACTATGGGATATCAAAATCAAGCTCTCAAATTACAATAATCAAGGATGCCACCTTCATTGTTCTTATTCCTAAAAAGCCTGGGGTTTTGGAGCTTAAGGATTTTAGACCCATCAGTCTAGTCACCGGGGTATACAAGATTATTGCGAAGGTTTTGGCAAATAGGTTGAAAATTGTTCTAGAAAAGGTGGTGTTTGATTCTCAAAATGCTTTCATTAGTGGGAGACAGATTTTGGATTCCATTCTTATTGCGAATGAATGTCTCAACAATTGTTTGAAGTCAGGCCAAAAGGGTGTGCTATACACGCTCAGAGGCCGTGGTTTCAGCCAGAAATGGCGCAGATGGATCTATACTTTTACTTCTACGGTTCGTTTTTTTCTATCTTGGTGAATGGCAACCCGAGTGGTTTTTTTTATAGCTCCAGGGGGTTGAGACAAGGTGACCCATTATCTCCATTATTGTCATTCTTGTTATAGAGGCTTTAAGCAGATATTGAATCGGACAAGGGAAGGGAATTACATCTCAGGGTTTTCTATTGGTTGTCCTACAAATTCTCCTATCATAATTTCCCATCTTCTCTTCGCAGATGAAACATTGATTTTTTGTGGGGCTGATCCATAACAACTTTGACATCTTAAAGGTGTCTTTATCTGGTTCCAAGCTATATCTGGTCTAAAGATCAATTTGGGGAAGTCCAAATTAGTTCTGGTGGGTGTCGTGCCTACTGTGGAGGCATTGGCTGATATCTTCGCATGCAAAGTGTCCAACCTTCCAACGAATTACTTGGGGCTTCCTCTAGGCTCAATTTTCAAAGAGAAGTCTGTGTAGAATGAAATTTTGGAGAAGATGGAGTGTTGCTTGGCTGGCTGCAAAAATATGTATCTTTCGAAGGGAGACGAGTGACACTGATAAAGAGTACGTTGTCCAATCTCCCAACTTACTACTTATCCTTATTCCGCATCCCAGTGGGGGTTACAAACAGAATTGAAAAGATTCAAAGGAACTTCTTGTGGGAGGGAATAGGTGAGGAGTTCAAATTCCAACTAGTTTTTTTTTTTTTTTTTTTTATAAGTAATTCCAACTAGTTTATTGGAAAAAAGGTTTGTGAGCCTATTGAAAGTGGACGATTGGGCATCCGAAATCTTGTTTTATTCAATCAAGCACTGCTAAGTAAATGGCTTTGGAGGTATGTGGTGGAAAGGAAGGCTTTGTGACGAAGAGTAGTGGCTATAAAGTATGGTTGTAAGTGGGAGGACTGGTGTTCTAATAGTGTTCAGGGCTCCTATGGGGTCTGTTTGTGAAAAACTATCAGGAAGGGTTGGAATCATTTCTCTCAGTTTGTCAGCTTTAAGGTGAGAGACGGAGCATCTTTAAAGTTTTGGATGGATCCTTGGTGTGGTGAGGGTTCTTTGAGGGAGAGGTACCCTAAATTATATTGGATTATGATTAATACATATGCTTCGGTGAATGACTTGCTGGTTCTTGACGGCACTAGTTTCCACTGGGAGGTCCATTTTATTCGCTCGGTTTAGGATTGGGAATTGGAATCTGTTGTATTGTTTTTGGATGTGATTTATTCGAGGGTCATAAACCAAGGTGAGGATGATGTTATATGTTGGAATCCCTCTTCTCTTCTCGCAAGGTGTTTTAAGTGAATCTTTCTACAAGGCGCTTCTTCTGACTGCTCCTAAGTGTTTCCCTTGGAAAAGTGTGTGGAAGCCTAAAGTCCCAAACAAGGTCAATTTCTTCCTTTGGACAGCAGCTTTGGGTAAAAAAATTATGATTGATAATCTTCGGATTCGGTGAATAGTGGTGGTACTTGTTTTTATATATATTTACATGTAAACATAGCATGCTATATTATATATGATGCCACAATGCAGTTAATAGCCAATGAAAACACATTATAACCCAAACAGAGCTGACACAACTCCATCTATTCAAAACAAATTAATTTTTTACAGAAAAGGTAACATAACAAATCGCAAAGTACCTTGAAGAGGTTAAAGGGCATCTGCTTTTGAATACGAAAACTATGAACTTTGTCATGATCTACAAGATCAAAATATATATGCCTTCCAATCTGTTCAAGTAGGTCCTCATTACGTGCAACCTACAGGCAATAATTGTACAAATGAAAGACGTTCCATGAATGATGTATATACATTTAAACAAAAACAAGAACCAACTGAGAGAGAAGGTCAGTATGTATGTATGTATTTATATATACATACACACAGGAGTTTTCAAAGCTGAAGTTGTAACCTTTATGATCGTATAGAGGTGCGCCTCTGCTTTTTCCTTTCTCTTTTGTTCCTTTTCTTCTTGTTCTTTCTTCAACCTTATCTGGAATGTGATGTTCAAAGCAAAACTTTGTTGAAAACAAAGTATGAAAACTTTCAAGTCAAAAATAAGTATATCAAACATCTTACCCTAAGGTGTTCTGCAATGTCCTTCTCATCCACGTTACAAATTATTTTCTCCTTGTCACTTTCACGTATATAAACAAGCATATATGCATTTGAATATTTAGTAAATTTAAATGGAGAGTTGTTGAACCCAGGATTTGCCGGTGGCAACTGTTGCATGTAGCAGAGAACAGAAAAAGGCATCAACAAAAAAGTCAATAAAAATTTAGAATATACTATCATCGAAATTACATAGAAACAATGTAGAGAAAAATATTACCTCTTCCTCACCACCATACTGCTCCTCTAGTGCCCTCTTCAGATCCTCTTTTGTCACTCGCTCATCATCGAATTTAAACCTAAAAGCAACAAATCACAGTGCATTATAATCTAACAAAACAATGGAAACATCAATAAATTAATTATATTAGGGCGGATCCTAGACAGAAGGAAACCAAAGCTACTAAACTACATAACAAAAAAACATGAATGACCTTCAATCACTCAAGTTCCATGAATGCACAACTCACTTCGTTTACCCTTTATAAAACCTTGAACCAATAAGAATTAAGCTCTGAAAGAAGTCACCAGGAACAGTACAACAGCAAAGATTATCTTCCCTTTCAATGAAAAAAAAAAGGGGGGGGATCCACTCCACAAACTAATTACAAGAAGTGTAATAAATCAATGACAACTTTTTCATTTTAAGGACACTGTTTTACTGGATGACAGCATTGGGATGTCTTTCTTTTTCAAATTTTCTAGAAATTTCTAGACCATTGTGATTTTAAAGATTAGTTTGTGATGTCCATTTCATATACATCCCAGTTCAATCAATAAAACTTATTATTTATCAAATATTTTATTATTTATCAAAAAACTTTTTTCATTTTAAGTAACTCACACAAAGCATTACAGAGGAATGAGAATGGGATGGATTATGGATCCTAAATAGACTAATCAAGGTTGACCACACGCATTGTTCTCCACCATTCTAACATATCCAAAACCATACTCTATGTTTCCTCCATAATTAACATGTTTTTTACTTGATGAAAAATAATCAAAGAAATCCAAAAAATTGGAAAAAGTAAACAAGCCTGTGGCAGACATCCAATCAAATAATGTTCTAAACAGATAAAAACTTCAGGTTTACAATGTTCCTTTCACAAGCCTCAAAATTCCTAGCATTTCTTTCCCTCCACAAGCACCACATCACACAATGAGGGATAGCACTCCAAATAATGCGATTCCAATGCCCACCAATCTGCCTTGCCAACAAGCTAATAAATCAATAACCCTTCTAGACATCACCCATTGAATCCCAAACAAGCTAAAAACCATATCCCATAAATCTTGAGTCATAGCAAAGTGAAGAAACAAACGATCCACAGTTTCCCATCCACCTTACTATACAACTCAGGAAAAATGACTTTGAAGGGCGTGTCCCCACACCAGATGTCAAACCAAAATTTTGTTCGAGCACCATTTCCAACTTTAAAAAAGATGAACCTCTCAAACTTATCCCACCCACTCCTAATTTTCTCCCATAAGCTTCCATTAACCACTCTAGTTGATCAACCACCCCCCAAAGATTCATATTCTCCTTCAATTAGATTACCCTCCTCCAAAAAACCCCCCTTTCCAAACCATAGTGCCACAACCACTTCCCTAGAAGGGCCTCATTAAAGAGCTTCAAATTCCGCACAGCCAATCCCCCATTTGGGTAAAGGGAACAGATTGTATCCCACTTAACTAAATGAAATTTAAACTCCTCACCTAATCCTTTTGATAAAAAAATCCCTCTGAATTTTTCAATACGCTTAGCCACATAAGCAGGAATAGCAAATAGCGACAAAAAATATGTTGGTAAATTAGAAAGAGTACTTTTGATCAAAGCGAGTCTGCCACCCTTCGATAAGTACATCCCCTTCCATCCAACTAAACGTCTTTCCATTTTTTCCACAACAGGATTCCATATGGCCTTTGCTTATATTTGGCCCCCAACATTTAGTATTCTACAATTAAACAATACTCTTGATGCACTTCTCCACTTCATCCACCATGCTCTTATCCTATGATTCACATCCTCTCCGATCTCTTCATCCTTATAAATTATTGATCCATATAGAAAGCACTCACATTTGGTATCACTTGACCATCATATTTTACAACCTCACCATCTTTGTCCATCATGCACTCTACCTACTTAACCTAAAACATTTAGATTCTAAAACATCTCTCCAAATTACCAACTTGGTGTCAAAGAGATATGGAATCGGTCTTGTAAGTTCATCTAAGATCCATAATACTTGAACAAAGAATGCAAAAATATAGATTTCATCTCAACAATAGCTCTCTCTACGCTTTCAAAAGTTCAATTATTCCTCCCTCCAAATTATCCACATTATGCAGTGAGGATTCGCCTTCCAAATAAGACTTAGTATGTCAACCATATAGCCCTCACCAACACGCATAGACATCTATCACCTTCTCCTACATCACCCAATGAATCCCAGATGTAGAGAATACAAAGGACCATATCTCATATGCAAATGAACAGTGTAGCAACAAGTGATACACACACTCCCTGCTAAACTTACACATACAGCTCCAACGAACCATAATCACATTCCATCTAATAAGATTGCCCTGTCCAAATTCTAACCGAGGTAGTTATCCCTGCCCCCCCACCCACACACACACACATACAAAAAAAAAAAATTACTTTCTTAGGCACGATACTACTCCAAATGCTCTTTCACAGAAAGTGGCTTCTAGTTGTACCTTTCCTAGTTAGAACGGACAGAACTTACCATTTTCGTTCCACAATCAAAATTGAGACGAGTGTACAAAAAAAATCCATTCAGGAATCAAACACTACGTTCCAATCATGAAAAGCTCTAATGAATCTTAAATTCCAATAACCTGGACCACCAATAGGCCACGGGGTACTCATGGATGTAGTGTTTGGAAGAACATCAATATGGGTTGGGATGGCTTTACCAATCATATTGGTTTTGATGTCGGTTTGGGCAACCAGGTTCTTTTCTGGAATGACAGCTGGTGCACTGATCGTCCTTTGAAAGAGGACTTTCCTAAGCTATTTGGCTACTCTCTTAAACAAAATGTCACTATAGAGACGATGCTAGTTTCCCAGGGTCCTGGTCGCCTTCGTGATTGGAACGTAGTGTTTGGGAAGGGTTTTAATGATTAGGAGTTGGATCAAGTGATGTCTTTCTTTTCCCTTCTTCACTCTCATACCCCTCGGGGGGAGGACGAGGATAAGTTGAAATGGAAGCTGAACCGTAAAGGTACTTTTGACTCCCATTCCGTTTATCATGCATTGCAAGCCCCTATTGAGGTGCATTTCCTTTGGAAGAGTATTTTGGGGGTGAAGGCTCCTTAGAGGGTAGCTTTCTTTGTTTGGACTACAGCATGGGGTTGGATTCTTACCTGTTATAACTTGATGAAACGTGGTTATGTGATGGCACGATGGTGTTGTATGTGTAGGAGTGTTGGGGAAACTGTGGACCAGTTGTTTCTTCATTGTGGGGTGGTAAGGGAGATATGGAGTTTTGTTTTTCAATCTTTTGGTGTAGTTTGGGTGCTTCCGGAATGGATCATGGAGCTTCTTTTCGGGTGGTGGAATTGGTTTGGGAAGACTTCCTCGGGGGTGTGGAACTTGGTTCCCTCTTGCTTGATGTGGACCATATGGCAGGAGAGAAATAGTCGCACTTTCAAGAATATTGTGAGTTTTGTGGGTAAAATTATGGAAAGTTTCTTTGGGTCCTTGTTTGATTGGTCTCGTGTGTGGGGGCTTACTTTGTCTTCTTCAATAGGCGATTTTTTAGAATCATTAGCTATTGATAATTCTGGTTATACATTGTAATCCTTTTCTTTGAGTGCATGCTTTATGCACTTAGAGATCATTTTAATAAAATACTTTAATCTATCAAAAAAAAAAAAAAATCCTCCCCCCTTGAATTCAATAGAGAAGAAAGCATCTCGTCCTCTACAATCAGAGGTCCAGTCATGCCAAAACTGTATCCTTTTACCATCCCCTACAGTAAAAGAAAAAGCAGACAGCAAATTTCTCCCATCCAGGTCTTACACCCATAAGGTCCTCTTACCACTTCAGAGGTCCAGTCACCCCATGCTTCCCCATATTTTGTACCAAAAACACATCACCAAAAATGTTGACTCTCCTCACTGAATCTCTTTTGTTTTTTTAATAATTAAGATAACTTTATTAAAAAGAAAAGCAGTATAAAAAGAGTATACAAAGAAAACAAAATATCAAGAAACAAGCAATTATAAACAAATTCAAAGAGAGAACTAAAGGAGGATCTGTTAATAACGGAAATCCAATCGAACATAGTGCGTAAAAGAATCAGCTTCAAATCTGTCAAAGACCTCTCCATTCCCTCAAATGCCCTCCGATTAATAACCACTTACCCAACAAAGCTTGGAACATTAATTAGTAGTGATAATGCTGAAAGCAGTTAAAAAAATTTGGAGGATTATAAATTACCACTGATCAGATAGGGTTGGCCTGATATATGCATAGTAGTGTCCACCATGCACCCCACCACTGTGAACCAGAACACTGCAAAGAAAGAATAGTGGACGTTTACAATCTGCAAATGCATCGATCAATATTGTCTTAAGCAATCAAAGAGAACAATAACAAAAAGGAAAATATGGTCGTTGGTATACTTTTATCCAACTGTCTTTCGAAACTCTAGGTTATACTACTAATAGAAAATACACAACCAATCAGCACATAAAAGAGTAACCTCTTAAGAGAAATTAAAATTACATAAATGACGTTCCAACAGGGCAGGTAAGGTCATTATTGAAGAAAGAGTCTACAGATAGTAGTAACCAGAACCTGCAATAGTATGACAGTTCCTATCTAAGAATGTAGATGAATCTACTACTACAAATATGAATACACAGTGGCTTCAGTTGCTTTTATAGAGAAAGAAATGCTTAAATAGAGTTGAATGAGGGGCATAGCATTATGGTAGCAATGTTGAACTAATTACCAAATAAAATACTAGAAAGGGCAGAGAAATTATATGAGCTACACACACATTGTAACCACCACTCTAGTATTTCAATCTCAGCAGAAGACAATTGGATGAAACTCAACATCTGACGGCTAACCAATCTAGATCATATATAAAAAGTCTAACCGACTCTGTGAATCACAAGTTTTCAAACAATACCCTTCTCGGTCTTTTGGCTGAAGAATGCTTCAAAGATGCGTTGCTAATAAGATGGGTAATTTTCATTTCATCAGATTAAATTAATAAGTTAACAAACTGAAGAATGCCATTACTTTGTTTCATCAGTACTCTAGCCTATGTTCACATGAGATGTCATCCAAGAGAAGAATTACTTCATTACATCAATGAAACTTTTAAGAAAAATTTTACCAAATAAGGCAAAGATTTTTTCCAATAAGTAAAGGACTATATTAGTATATTATCAAAGCCAATATACTGAGAATATTAATACCTGTGAAGAGTGTAAAGGTTACGAACAGTCCTATCTGCATCGGGCGATAGATATTTGCCATTCTCTCTATCAAGATCAAGTTGCAAAGGGAACTCATAGCGGTCATTTATCTGTTTCCAATAAGTGAAACAGGCAATTCCAATTACAGATGTTCAAAGGCAAGAAAATAGAAATATGAAACAAAAGAAAAACCATCCATGGAGTCTGAAATTATAATAAGTTGTATACTGTGATCTCTTTTATACTAAGATAAGAAGCAAAAATGATCTTACAAAATCTTTCTTTTTTTTTTTATCGATAATAAAGAGATTTGATTAAAATTAAAAACCAAGTACACAGGAAGTGTACACGGGAATACAAGTGAAAGAAAAAATTTAAGAAGTACAAGCATCTAAAAATCCAATACAGAATGGAAATACACTTCTCCATAGGCATTATTCCAATCCCAAAGGGTGTGGATCAAACTCCATTTTAGCTCCAGAATGTTCCTTTCAATCCCCTCAAAACATCTGGAATTTCTTTCCAACCAAATGCACCAAAAGATGCAGTGGGGGATTTTTTCCAGCACTCTAAAAGAGCCGCAACCCCACTAGGTATAACCCAAGGAATACCAAACAGGCTGAAAATGAAATTCCACATCTCCTGGGCAAGCGAAAACGATCTTACAAAATCTAATCAGAGTATGGTGAGTATGACTTTTTTCCACTTGGTTTTCTGTTTAAATTAAATGACACAATGTGACCCCCAAGACATGTGTGGCTTGAGGATTGTGATTGAACCGTATGATTTTGTCAGTGATACCAATACCAACCACAGCACAGAAGCCAACTTAATTTTCCTGTAATTATAATGGTGAACTAAGATTCAAGTATACTCCAGTAAAAACAGAGGGAACTGAATTTTGGGGGGGTTGGGGGGGAGCAATAGCCCCTTTTTCTTTTTTCTATTTTGTGCTTTTAGACACCTAAGTTTCTTTGTGCAAAACATCAACACCACTACTCATCGAAACAAAAGATGCAAAGCATAAACAGGAATCGTACAAATATACCATGAAAGTTAAAAATTTTGGATCCACTCTACAACTCACCTTTACCATGGTATCCCGCATAAAATCATACTCAAACCTTTTCAGCTGAAGTTGAAGGACAGGCGGAAAATCAATGAACAAAACACCTTTCCTAGCATCCTGAAAGGTCAGAAAGTTGGAAGATTTCTTTAGAGGCAATCCTCAAGGATTTGTCATTCAAGCAAACACATCCAAGGTTTAGGTAATCCAATTCAATAAGAACAAATGCCAGCTACATTTAGAGAAATCCAAAAGGATATGAAGAAGATAGAGGTAAATGCAAGAAGCAGATGTGTTAAACACATAAATTCTCAAGGAAACAAGATAATATATATATATATATATTAACAAACTAAGACCACATGTATCAGAGGAATTACCTGTAAACCATGCCGTTCGGCATGATACTTATTGTCACCCTCAAGACGTTCCACTTCCACATACTTGTCAAAAGAAGCATAAACATCCCGACAGCCTTTGACATCAAGCTGAAGATCTACAATTAATATATGAAAAAGTTCCATAAGGCCCATAAATCCATCTATGATAATATAGTAATTCACTATAACCCCAAACATGTACCATAAAATGATTCTTTTCTTGTTGACTTATAGTCCACATTGATGCATTCAATATAATTCATATGGTGCCCTTCAAATAACTGCTGTATTGTACCCTCCACAACAGTTCCCTGGGTTAACAAAACAAATTTCAATTCAAATAACCACCAAAGCAAATGCATAAGAAAAGGTGCAGAAGCTCAATACCATGGAACCTCTATATACCTTCATTTTATCTTCCAGCTTTTCGCAAAGAACCCTATTAAGTTCTTGCACATCATGCTGCATGAATGAATCATATGTGTCCCATCCAAAAGACTTTGTCAGCTCTTTTGTTGCTACACTAGTGTCGCTGTATTGGAGCTTGTAAAATAAACTCTGTAGAGCCAGAGGGATGCTCCCCGTTGGCATATCATTCTCGGTTGTTGGCATATGATACACATTCTGAAATAAAAAATGTTAAATAGGAAGCATCATTGTAAAATAACAGTAAGAGAAGTTACAAAAACCAAGTATGCTAACCTTTCTGAAGTAAGGTATATGATAAAGTGTCTGAAGAAGAGAATTCATATAGCATGTAGCTCCTTGGTTTTTAAGTCCAACAAACCCGGTTTCCTTCTTCGAGTCATGTAACCAATAATCAACAACTCTACGTACAGCAACATCAGCTTCAACTATGCATGTATCGTTCACAAGATAACCTCTACCAGGGTCATAAAGTTCACCAAGAGGCATGAATGAAGTGAAACCCCAATCACTCTCACGTGAATTGAACTGGTGCTGTGTTTCTGTAAGATGCAAAAGGATTGTAACTATCACCATGGAAAAAATTTGTAAGTAAAAGGCACAACCCTACTCTAGGAGAGGGCCCTCCAAAACCTAGGCGAATTCATCACAAGCAAACTAAGCATTATTATTTCTCCTTAGGCATCCTAAATGTCCCGGTATTACTGTCAACGTAATTTTCATGCACAAACCTTGTCACCATGCCATGATCTTTGCTTTTTTTTTTTTTGATGAATAATAAGAATTTCATTAAAAACGAAGAGTATACTGGGTGTATACTACAGAATACAAATTAAACAGCTCTTAAAGAACAGTGCTCTAACAGCTGGAACAAAGAGGAACAAGGAAATGAACCCCACCCATCAACCCATTCCCGAAGAGACCGTAAGAAAAATAATTTTATCTCAACATACGACCGTTCACAATCCTCAAAACTGCGCCCGTTTCGCTCTCTCCATATGCTCCACATCAAACAATGAGGAACGACTCTCCAAATTAAACAGTTCCTATGCTTCCCAAAATTTCCTTGCCAACACTCCAACATCTCTACAATACTACGGGGCATAACCCAAAGAACACCAAAAAGCTCAAAAACCATAGACCATAACTCCCAAGCAAAAGGGCAATGGAGAAGAAGATGGTCTACTGTCTCCCCTGCCTTCTTACACATACAGCACCAATCCAGGATCAGCACATGTCTCTTCCGAAGATTATCAATGGTCATGATTCGACCCAAAGCAGCCGTCCAAACAAAAAAGGCTACACGAGGGGGGGCCCTTGATTTCCAAATAATTTTCCAAGGAAAGGAACCAAGAGACGTACCTGACAAAGCTTTGTAATAGCTACTTACAGTAAAGCCCTTGCTTTTGGCCAGCCCCCAGCAGATGGTGTCCTCCCCAATACCAATTCTGGGGTTAGCATACAGCAGCTCCAAGAGAGCCATTAGAGAATCAGACTCCCAATCTTGAATGTTCCGAATGAAAGTCAAGTCCCAATGAGGGATATCATTATGGCAGCTCAATAGGTCTGCCACTAGTGCATCCGGACTACTAGATATGGCAAAAATATCGGGATACATCACTTTCAAAGGACGATCTCCACACCAAACATCGTGCCAAAAACTAACTTTAGACCCATCCCCAATTTCAAAAGAAATGAACCTGTTGAACGAATCCCAACCCTTAGAGATGGTTTTCCACAGGCTCACCCCATATGGGCTATTCACCTTTTTAGAACACCAACCACCCCTATCACATCCATATTTAGCCTCAATAACTTTCCTCCAAAGATGATCCCTCTCTTTACCAAAACGCCAGATCCATTTCCCTCTCTTTAAGCAGTCATAATTTGAGAGGGATCATCATTTCATCAAGTTCCTATGTTTTTTTAGTTAATTATATTACACAAATTCGGTTTGCTAATCAGCTAAACAGAAATTAGTTATGTAACTCACTGAGTCACTGTATCTATGGTTTTTTTTTTTATATAAGTAATAAGTTTTATTGAAAGGAATCAAAAAGAATGAACTACAAATGCACTAGATGTGAATTTGTAGGAACATACAATTAGTTGCTCAAGTGACAAAGATCTAGAAATTCTAAGAGAGTATGAAATGAAAACAACCCGGTTGCTGACATCCAATCAAATAAGGTACACAAGAATTGTAATCTGAGATCTAGAGTGCTTCTATCACAATCCTCAAAAATCCTGGAATTTCTTTCCCTCCATAAGCACCACAAAAGGCAATGTGGGATCACAGCCCAGATTTCGTAGCTCTTCTGCCTCTTAAAACTGCCCCAGGTCCATAATCTTCTGAGGCATGACCCAACATACCCCAAACAATGAGTCACTGTATCTATGGTGCTTTACTCTTTTTTAATAAGTAATGAAATTTATTTTATAAAGAAAAAGAGACCAAATTCATAGGCCAATATACATACTTGTCCTAGAAATTAGAATCTAAAGTGTTAAAGAAGGAGAAAAATCTGTCAAGAGCCTTTTAGCTCAGTTGCATTACTTGGTCTCCTTTATGAGGAGAACCAAGGTTCAAATCCCCCCTCACCCAATTGCTGTAATAATTGAACTATAAAAAATTTATTTAAAAAAAAAGATGAGAGAAATTAAAAAAAGAATTATATTAAAGGCTTCCAAGGGCATTTATCCAATCAAAAAATATCAAAAATAAATACTTGGGTAAATTCTGGTTGAATTCAACACCTTTAAAATTTTGAACACTTGATTTATTTATTTATTTTTATAAGTAATCAATTTTATTGAAAAAACACCAAGTACACTAGGTGTGTACTAGATGACAAGGATACCATTAAGTTCGAAAAGAGCATAAATCTAGAAATTCTAGCAGATTGGAACAAGAAAACAAACTGGTTGGACAACCAATCAAACAAGGTACGGAGTAAAAGCATTTTCAGATTTAGGATTCAAGCATGCAAAGTACTTCTACACTAGCACATGATATGATGGTAAGATCATAGAGGGACAAAATACAATAGCATCCAATTTTATCATCCTACTAAACAAAGATTTTTTTCTATAAGAAAATAGTGGAGAGAGTACCTTTTCTAATTGAGAATTTATTATGGATTTGGTTTATAACAGACAAGCTGAACTGGGCATATCTACTCCAACCATATGGCAAATTTGTTGAATCTGCAACATCTAGATACATAGACAAATGCTCGACATTGTTCCCCTTTGGGAAGATTAGTATCCGCCTGCCAAGGGAAATTAAACGCAGATCACAACAATCAGTTAACAAACATAATCAAACACAAGGATATGAATGTAACTACTGTAATAAATGGAAGAGATCCAAATACCACTTGTAGCCTCCGACAAAGAAAACATCAGAGTAGAGCTTCTTGGCATTAAGCCTTGAGAAATTCTCAATTGTCCAAGTGAACCTCGCCGACGGTGGATCATCCACGGCCTGAGCATCCACTGTACTTGCAGTTTCTGCTTGTGCTACTAAAAACAATTAACAGAAAAAACAAGTCCACATTTAGATAATATATCTCAGATATTGTACTTCACAATAAATTGTCTTAGTTGAACCTGATACAAAGAATAAAATGTGATGTATCAATTAAACAAAAACTACACTTCAATCAAATTAATTACTGAAGTAAAAGTCAAACATAAACCATTAAAAAAAAAATCAACAGCAGTGGCCCAATTATTTCCTGAGAAAACATAGGATAACCTAGAGATTATAAAAGAAGAATAAAATACTCAATCTTGTAGCAGGTTTTACTCAACTGAGGTGACTAATAGCCAAAGAACTTATATAATTACATATTATAGTTCTCCGATTTCATCAGTTCTCTTAGCAACCATAGTATTTAGTATCAAACGATACACAATATAAATCGAAACGGGAGAAAAAGGAGTCACATCATATGGCTTTATTAAGAATGCCTATAAATCATCCGATATAGAAACATATTGTATTAATCGTATCGAAATGTGTATCGGTTTGAATCATTTGATACATGGACAAATGATTATATGTTGGACCCATGCAAATATCCAAGATTAGGCTGAACTTTGTGGAGCCCAACAACAACAAAAATCATTTTTGTCCAATTCTTTCTTTTGGTTCTTCAGACACTCAGGTTACACCACAAGAATCTCTGTCTCTCTCAAGTCCAAATCCCACCTTTGCAATTGTTTCTTTTGGTTCATGGGACACTCAGGTTCTTTCTTTTAATATTTCTACTTTAGTGCTTAGAAAACTTTGCTGCCTGTGTGAGTATACAAATATGTGCACCTTTTTTTCAAGGTATATAAAACATGGTTGACAAAAGGGAAAAGGTTCAAGAAAAGGATCCAGCTTGGGATCATGTCTTTGTGTTGGTGGTGAAAACTCAAGTAGATTAATATTGGAGTTATACAAATGAAAAATTACCTAGCACAAACTCATAAAGATTTTTTTTTATATAAGTAAATATTTCATTGATTAAATGCAAGGGATGCAACCCACGTACACAGGATGTATACAAAAGGTACACCAACATTAAGCACTAAAAATACAACTGTCAAGCATCTCAGAAGAATTTATCCACTCAAATAAAGATGTTAAACCATGTTTTAAGCACCTGGATGATATTCAAAAAAAATTGCCCAATATTTAGGAAAAATGAGGAACTTGAGGATGATTTTGATATTGAATGTCTTCAAGAAGAAGTATAAAGAATGATGGCAATAAGGCAAAAAAGGAAACCATAGATCCATACTTACAAGGATAATCAAATGCAAAAACAAGTGACTTTGCCTTCTATGGTGAAGGATCTAACACAACTTGTTTGCATGTTTCTAGGTTTTAATGGACATGCTTTACCAATGTGCTATAGCTCAACTAGTGCTTCCTCCTCTCATAATAATGGGATGGAGGGTGAGGTTGTGATATCAAGACCCACTAGGTGTATGTGTAACTATGGCAAGGGATTTAAGCTCCCTTCTTAAAATGAAAAAAGTCTTGAAAAAGGACATAGACATCATGCACTTGATCAAATGAAAAAAAAAAAAAAAAAAAAAGTCTTGCAGTTGGAGATAAATGTGGTACAAGTGGTGAAGGATAGAGCTTCTACTTATGCTGCAACCAACAAAAATTGAAGGAAAAAAAAAAAAACTTTTCTAGAACCCCTAAGCTGCCCACTGCATTTTTGGTAAAGAAACGGCTTTTCATATTCATATTGTACATCTTTATTCTCTATTTTTAAATTTTTTTTCATTTTATAGCATTGTGGTGGAAAGTTATGGAGTACAAATGCAAAAAACTTCAAAACCTAACTATACAAGTCCTAAACCTAATTTTTTGATACACAGAATGTTAATGAAATCGGAACACGTTCGATCATATACACTCCAAAAAATAAATGGGAATAATTTGGGGTAATAAAGATTAAATGCTTTAGTGTTTGTCAAATATGATATTAATTTGGAGTTGAAGCAAAAGAAAAGAGAAGAGAATGGTGACTCATATGATCCCATTTGTCTATCCAGTATGGAATCCAATGATACTTCATGGATGGACATTCAAGAATCCTTTGAAGTTAGTGAGGAAGGATGTAACATAATAGTTTACACAAAGTTGCAAATTTGTTTTATATGTTGTGAATAAAGTACTAAATGACAATATAAATACTTCTAATTTTTCGGCAAAAATACAAATTTACACCCTCTAAGTTTGATCAATTATCATTTTCATCCTTTAACTTTGAATTTTAACATTTCAATAATTTAAGTTCACATTCGTTGTCAAAGGTGGTCCTTCCATCTATTCCATTTCTAAAAAATTTGTCGTTGAACCTCTTTTAACGACACAATTTTAGTTTTTATCCCAATTTTTATCCTAAAACAAATAAAAAAATCTCTCTCTGTGACATCACTTGAGGGGTTGTCGATCGCTCAACTCCAATTACCTAGGATCGCAACCCAGATCACGACCCATTGCGACTCAAGGGAACGGAACGGTGGTGGTGGTGGAGGTGGTGATTGCTCTCTCTCTCTCTCTGGTTTGATGCTATGATTGCGGTTTCTCGCTCTCTCTATGGTTGATGCTCCATTGATGGAGCTTGAATGAGTTTAAGTTTGACAGGTAGTTGGGTTGCGTGGGTTTCCTAGGTGGGTTTTGCAATGGGTTGACGAGGGTTTATGGCAACGCTATCGCCTTACCTCCATTTCTATGTGCGTAGTGAGACATAGGGTTGGATTGGTGACAGGGTGATGAGCCTTGAGGGGATTGGAGCTAGAATGGATTTTTATTTGCCAAGTTGATGCTCCCTTGATAAAGCTTGAATGTGTGTGTGTGTGTTTATAAAATTATAAATTTTATAGTTATTTAAAATAAATTTCATTAATTTTTTAGTATTACAAAAAAGAAAAAAGAAAAAAAATTAATGGTTTACGGCAATTATGGGCAAGAATGTGAACTTAATGGACAAGAAAAGAAAAAAATCAACCTTAAAGGACAAAAATGACAATTGACCAAACTTTTTTTATATAATAAGGTATCCAAAGTTTCGCCCAGACTAATCATATGGGCACGCGCAGTCCCCCTATCCCACACAAATTGGGTAATTACCTGGCCCAGGGGTGTGACAATTGACCAAAATTAGAGATTGTAATTTGTATTTATTTATCTTATTTTTATTATTGTTATACTTATAGGTCTAAGAAACTTGAATTCCAAGAATAAAGGCAAAGAAAAAGGTATGTCCTTTGTTTTGAGGCAATTTTGGGCCTAAGAGTAAATCTAAGCAAAAGCAATATGGTTGTGTCACATCTAACCTCATTGTTAGGTTACAAGATTGGATGCCTTCCCATGACCTATCTAGGACCACCTTTAGGTTCTCCTTTTAAGTCCAAAGTTGTTTGGAATACTATTATGGAGAAGGTAGAAAGAAGGCTTTCCAAATGGAAGAAGATATACCTCTCAAATGGAGGACGGCTTACTTTAATCAAAAGTATGATATCTTCCTTACCCACATATTTTTCTAGTTTAATAATGCACATTCATGTTGCCAATAGATTGGAAAAGTTACAAAAAGATTTTCTCAGGGAAGTTTCATTTAGTGGATTGGGGGTGGTGTGTACTTTTAATCAAGCTATGTTTGGAAAGTGGCTATGGAGGTTTGGGATGGAAAATGATCACTAGTGGAGATATGTTATTAATACTAAATATGGGGGAGATGGGGTGGGCAACAAAGGTGGTGTGAGGTTCTCTTGGGATGAGCTTTTAAAAAGAGTATTAGAGGTGGGTGAGATTCTTTCCCTAGGCATGTTAATTTTGTGGTGGGGAATGAGAAAAAAGTTTTTGTTACGATATATGGAGTGGGGATTCTTGGCTTAAAGACCATTCCCCTAATCTATTTACTTTGGCATCAGACATATGGTGTGGGGATTCTTGTCTTAAAGACCATTCCCCTAGTCTGTTTACTTTGGCATCAAACAAGAATGCCTTAGTTGCATTGTTAAGAGAAACTAGAGATTGTGGAGTTGGGCACTAGAATCGTATAAGGAGTTGAGGACATTGTTTTTTGTGCTCTTTGGGGTCCAATGGGTGATGCCTCGTGTGGTTGTTGATTTACTAGATTGTTGGCAAGGTCGGTTTGGGAGACATCAATGCATTAATATTTGGAAGTCCATCCTTCAGATGTGAAGTATTTGGTAGGAACAGAATGCGGACCTTTGTGGGTGTGAAAAATCGCTCTCTAATCTAAAACTGCAACTGTTCCAAACTTTATTTGAGTGAATGACAGCCACAGGGCTGTTTCGTTCGTCAACTTTTTGGATTTTATGGATACTACAACTTTAGAGCATAATTATGATGTCATGCGTATACTTCTTGTATACTTAGGGGTTTTTTTTTAATAACATATGAGAATTTCACTCAGAGAGTCACACAAATGTTGTAAATATGTTGTGTATATTTGGGGATCCCAGGGATCGAACTCACGCCCTCATTAAGGGGTGGGACTTTCGGGGAAGGGGCTGCACCACTGGGCCGAATGACCAATGGGCTCTTAGTGCATTTCACTCCTTGATAAAGTTTCTTATTACGTATCAAAAAAAAAATCTCAAAAATAAATTCCCAACTACTTAAGGATATGATAAAATATCATGGCCTTAACTAAAAGTAAAAATTTAGCTAAATCGTATTATGATGTCTTGAGAGGTTCAAGGGGTGTTCATTTTCCTTCGCAAAGCATTTGGGGAGCTAGAATGCCTCATAAGGTCACTTTTTTCACATGGAAAGCACCCATAGGTAAGATTTTGACTATTGATAATTTGTGAACACATTATGATATTGGATTGGTGTTCTAAGGGTAAGAATAGTGGAGAGATGGGGATCATGTGTGGCTACAGAATTGTGGTCCTTTGTGTTTGCTTTATTTGTAGTTTCTTGGATTATGGCAAATACAGTTTGTTAGGATTTTGAATTGGCAAATATCCGTTGACAATGTAATCGAAAAGTATGTTGTGTTCCCTTGGTCAATTGTGAACAGTTGAAGCTGCTAAAGGCCTTCTGGGGAAGCTCGCTCTAGCAAACCTTAATTTTCACTCGATAGAATCATCAAATCCCGCTTGAGCGCGTTTCTTGCCGCTCAAGCAAGAAAGACGACATCAATTTTTTAAAAGAATACGCCTTACTGAGCAAGACGTGCACAATTCCATATGCACATCTTGCTCAGCTTCCATATTGAGCATTTCAAGACAAAGGCCTTAGGCCATTCAATAAAACTACACATAACACAACCATTCTTCATTTCCTAGAAAGCTTTGCCTAGCCAAATATCACTATCTCATGTTTTGATCTCGATCTTGATCTAGTTCGTGGTTTAGCACCCTTTTTTTTATTTGATAAGTAATGGATGGAAAAAAGCCTATTTTATGTTCACGATGGTGAACATAAAAACAACCGAATTAATTACAAAAGAGTTATACATGTAACCAAGAACATCAAGACTCCATTTTATTCATCAAACAAGAAGTGACGCCAGTCGCGATGATAAAGAAGAAGAACAAGAAACACGAAGACAAAGATAATGGTATCATCACTTCCACTTAATTTGAATGTGGATATCTCGACCTAATTCGATTAATCGAATATACCTTTTATATGTAAACCTATAATTTTTTCTACAAATTCAACTTTTGACAATCAAACAAACCGAAAATGATAAACGTTTTACCTATCAGTCACATTATAAGACAAAAAACAAAAGCAGAACAAGCTTAAACACGAAGTTATCGATTTCGCTAGAATTTCCACAAAACACAAAGCAAGAAAGAAGTGGAAAAAGGCAGAACATATAATAATTGATTTTCACCTTCCATGGGCTGAGGACCTTCAGGGAAGTCGGTGTGCGGAACGAGCATCTCATCGTCCTCCTGCTGCGGTTGCGGTTGTGGCTGTGGCTGTGGTTGTGGTGGTGGTGGCGGCTGCTGTTGCTGCTGCCAAAACAAGAAACAAGGTCAATATCAGTGGCTGGATCCGGTGCTCCAAAAGCTTTATCAAATAAGCGAGAGTCCGTAGATATGCCAGAAATTTGAGGCCGATTCAGAAACAACATGATTATACGTGTTTTTGGGATCAAAATTGAATTGAAAAGATATATACAGAAAGAGAGAAAGAGAGGTGTGGATTTGGGAATTACATCTAACGGCGGAGGTGTCATGAGAGTCATGAGTGGGTTGAAGTGATGAACGTCCGATCGATGAATCAGAGACTGAGAGAAAAGACTATGCAGTTAAGCAACAATAAAAATGATGAATGAGGAGGAAAAGAAGGCCGACTGGGTTTAGTTCGAGAAGAGGACAGTTTCGGAATTTCATGAAAAGGCCACTGCCATTTATTATATGAAATTTGCAACTTCAGCCTCAAAGTTTTCGGTTTTTACTCACCAATTCACGAAAAAGCTAATCGAAATGCTATGGGCTTGATTATGCAATTCTATGGGGCCGGAGCACTGCATTATTGGTGTTGGCCCCACCCAATAGTTTAACTTTTTCTTTTTTAAGTCCAGACCCAACACATTGAGAAATCACAGGGCCCAATCTTAACCAGGCCTTCCCAACTGACTCTGGCTCTTTCAATTCATATAAGCTACAACAGAAGAAAAATGAATAAACTCATCCATCCTATTCCTAAGAAGTAAGAGCCCAAAGTTATCAAAAAAAAAAAGAAGTAAGAGCCCAAAAAAAAGGGAGATACAGCTCATTTGAAGATTTGAGCTTCAACCGTTTTAGTTGAACATTTGCCAATGAATTTAGTCCAAGCTTTAATTCGCTAACCAACTAGAAAAGCCTTGTCTGTGCAAAGGGCTGCATCACATAGACTTGGTTTCTCATCTTCCAAATAATGTCAAGCATTACTCCCGCAAACAATGTGAATTTAATTTTTGTAACTCTACCAGCCAGGAGTGGTGGGGGATCTATGATCTATCCTGCTTGGCATCAACATATATTAAGACATAAGTCAAGGCACTAAGCCATTGCTTGACTAGGACCAATTTGCCATCTTTGATTGAAGTGAGTGAGAGGGCATATACTGCAATTTTCCACAAGAGATGTTTCATTAAATTGGACACCCCATATTTTTCTTTCATATGTTGAGGCCCCCCTCCAAATTTGTAGGACCCAATGGCACTTTGAGGCTTCAGAAACTATATTTGGATGGCAAAGACAATAATGGAGTTAGATTCTCAGTCTTTGAGTGAAAACTAAACAAAAACTTGAGCCCTTTTGTCAGTTTGTGACTCTATGGAATTGGACAAACACTTTATAGGCTATGAAAAATAGTCTATAAGAGCATGTTTGGTTCTTCAACTCAAATACTGTTTTCTGGATTTGAATACAGAAAATGGTGGGCCCGGCTGAAAAATTTTTTGTTTGGTTTCAGCACTCAGTTTTTGCATTCAAATATTTTTACTGTTCAAATGATACTCAATTCGGCCAAAATGAGAACAACTTTTTGTTGTTTTCATTTACTGAATTCTGTACTCAGTAATATAAAAATATTTTCTCTCACTTCAGCACAAAGTCCCTCTATCTTCAACGGCCATATTTTTTGTCTCTCTCTTCAACGGCGCGTGGAGGAGCTCTAACACGAGGCAGAGCCGCGAGAACCAGCGCCACCGCCTGTCGAAGCAGATCTGGAGACCCACTTGGGCTCCGACGCGACGAACCGCTTCTCTCTCTCCCCGCCGTGATCTGGAGCCCCACCGTCCTAAAAGATTGTATTTTTTGTGAATTTTTTTGTTGTTTTGTTGGTTTGTTGTGTTTTGTGTTGATGGGTTTGGTGCGGTGGCTTGCGGTGGGGTTCAGGTTGTTGTGGGTTTTTGGGTGCGGTGTTCGGGTTGTTGTGGGTTTTTGGGTGCGGTGGCTCGCGGTTGGTCACCGGTTTTTTGGGTGGCTCGTAATGGGTTTGGTGTAGATTTCTGAGTTTTTACAGTGGGTGGGTTGAAGATTTTTGGTAGTTTTTCGGTGGGTACATGTTTGATTTGATGTTGGGGTTGGATTTGTAGGGTGGGTCATGGTGGGGGGTGAATTGCGGGATGGGTCACGGTAGCCAGGGGAGGGTTTTGTGGAGGAGGGTTGTTCCGGTGTTTAATTGAAAAATAATAATAATAATAAAATAATACATGAAAACAGTATTCTAAATAATGTGGAAAACATCTACCAAACAAAATTTTTGTTCTCAAATCTATTATAATATTATTTTTTATTACAATTCTCAAAACACCAAATACAAGTTTTAGAAAAACAGAAAACAAAAAAAAAAAAAAAAAAAAAAAAAAAAAAAAAGTCAAGGCCCGAAATTGAGTCCTAGATAAGATTCCTGATTCCAAAGGAAAACTCGAGCCCATTTGAGATTGTATGGGAGCATGACACTTTGGGTTTAAGAGACAATATCTTGGTGGCAAAGTTTGGCACAAAATCATTGAAAGATTCTTGGTCCTTGGATGAATTTGCTCCTTGAGCACTCAAGGGGAAACCAGGGCTTGGGCCCAATTGTGACTTTACAGGAGTGTATGGCATTTTCATTTTTATGTGGGAAGGAAAAATATCATTAAAAAATAAAAAGCATAAGTTTGTTACAAAACCACAACATGAGGTAACTAACACCCCATGAATCAAGTAACAATTGACTAACAACAAAAGAAGGAAGAGTCAAATACACCACAAATAGGCGTGTGCAATATTCAACCCGCCAATCCGACCAAACCCAACCCAAGACATGCAATATTCAACTCGTCAATCCGACCTAACCCAACCCAATGTCTTGGGTTGGTTTTTCGTGGGTTATTAAGTTAGGTTGGGTTCTAATTTTTTTTTTTTTCAAACCTGGGTTGGGTTGGGTTGGGTTCGGGGTAGCATTTCAACCCAAGTAACCTGACCCAACCGATGCTATAAATATTTTAAAAAATATATGTATTTGAAATTTGTTACTTTGATTTATTTTAATATTTTGAGAGTTCGTTTTGATAAAATTGGAATATTATGCCTAATTTGTGTTAATTTTAATCATTTACTAAATAATGTGTTTAATAATTTAATGCAAACCAAATATTTTTATTAGGAATGACATAATGACTTTAACCCGACAACCCAACCTAATTAACCCAATCCAATCCCTACAAGTTGAGTTAGGTTGGGTTGGGTTGGGTTGATTTTTAGATCTACCACAGGTTAGGAATTTCTCAACCTGACCCAACCCATGCACACCCCACAAAGACTCCCTACAACTACTTCCACCTTTTTCTAAGAGATCTCCACAATGATTCCCTTCTCGGTGCATATGTCATATACTAGCCACTTTAAGTAATCAAACGAGTAATCTGCAATTAGAGATTAAAGCATTGCAAGGGTGAGAATCCAAAATTGAAGGATCTTATGAAGTTAAAAGATCCATAACTAGCTTAGCATCCAACTCAATGATGAGTTTTTTTTTTAATATTTACACTGGGGGCTAGCCCAAATCCATCTTTAAGGGCTCAAAATTCAGCTATGTACTAATGAGTTTGTTATCCCATTGTTCTTGGAGAAGACACTTATCCTAGCCATTAAAGTCTCTGATAAGGCCACATGCACTGGCTTTTCCCGGGTTAGAAAGCATCAAGTCATCTGTATTGAGTTTAAAGAAGCCCAAAGGTACAGTTCCAAGCCAATAAGTTTGTAGAAACTGTCCTTTGATCTGGCCCTTTTCTGTGATAGGATGGGGTACGTATAGCTCAACAACCTGGGTGAGTATGTTATTAAGTAGAGTATTAGGCTCCACATGTTTGTTCTCCATTACCAATTTGTTTCTTATTGTCTAGATTTACTAGGTTGCGATTGGGAAGACAACTTTCTAGGGGAGATTGTGTGAGAGGGTGTTGGTATTTGGTCGAAGTTTTGTTTATTGTGGTGTAGTGCACTGTTACCGTTTGCTTTTCGGAACCACCATTATTGCTTGCTCTTCGAAGCCACTATTATTCTTTGGTTTCAAGAACCATGGTTACAATTACTTATGTGCGATTTTTACTGTTTACCTTTTGTGGATGCTCAAAAATCACCTGGTGCCAAGTGTCGCCTTGTGATTAGTTAAAGATGGGTTGAACTTGTATTGATGGGTTGTTAAGCCCAAAACTCCAATCCAAGCCCGTGAACCTGCCTGATGGCTGATGGTGCACATCTTCCTGATCTGCTGTTATGCTAGCTTTTTATCAACAAAAACTACAGCAAACAATAATCATGAACATCTAGAGAATAAACAAAAATAAAAGTAAAGAATGAACTCAGATAAACTAATAAAGACTTGGGAGGATTTGATGAGAAGGGAAAGGATTATCCCCTGAAAACATGTAAATCATGGAATGGGTTATTCAGGTGTTTTATGAAAGGGTTGGTTGTATAGTATATAACATGGGGAATTGACTGTTTTTCATGGGATTAGACAAAGAATGTTTTTGCTATGATAAGAAATGGATCTTTCTCTTTTCTGTCTTTTTATTAGGTTTTCTTTGGCTAAAGAGTTGTCCTGATAGTGCTTCTTCTTCTTCTTTTATAGTGGTCAGCCATAACCCATGGAGTCCATGGTTTTAACCTGACCATCCTCTTAACTCTTGGGTAATGAGACTCCTTATTAGCCCCTCCAATAACATTAAACTGACCATGCTTCTTGATAGGACAAAATGTTTCCACAGACTAAATCAGTGACAGACTAACTTGGTGGGTTGACTCCATGATAAAAGGTGATCTATACATGTTTTCATTAAGGTATTTGAGGTTTGCTGGCCACTTGTGTTCATACTCCCCAACGGGTATGATACCCTTGTACAGTAGACTTCAATATCTTTAAAGGAAATAATCCCCCTATCTCCAAACCAAATTCTTCTTAGTCTTTAATGAAGATTAATAGCAGTTAACATAGGTTTGGGCTTTGGTGACTGTGTTACCTCTGTTCATGTTGCCTTCAAACCATCTTTTTTGCCTCTTGTTGAGATTCTTCATTTCTTGTGAATCTATTGTTGCTTATCTCTCGTCTGCTGTGTAGAAGGAGTAGCAGTCACCATAGATTTGGGCTTTGGTGATTGCGTTACCTCTGTTTACGTTGCCTTCAGACCATCTTTTTGCTTCTTGTTGAGATTCTTCCTTTCTTGTGAATCTGTCGTTGCTTACCTTTCGTCTACTGTGTAGAAGGAGTAGCAATGGTCACTAACATGTGTCAGGATGTATGATTCTGCCGCCCAAGGAGATGCTGAGCAGTAGCTTTCTCTGGATTTGCTTCAGAGGATTTGCTTCAGATCTTCTGATCTCAAGCGTGTTCTATTCTTTTAAGGGATAAAGTAATGGGCCCCACTTATTAAGATAAGGTTATTGTTTAGGTCTGTCAACCAAAGTCTGTCTTGGGCCTTTTTTATAGACTAACCCAATGACCCCTGGCTCACAGCAGATTGCTTTCCCTTGCGTGGAGTGACCCAATGTCCCCTGGGCCTACAGCGGATTGCTTTATCTTGGGCTTTTCTTATGATCGCATCACTACCCATTTCTTTCGGGCTCACGGCAGATCGTCTTGATGGGCTCTTTTATATCTGCTATGGCTTGGTAAAAAAGTGGGCATCTACACCTTTGTTACTATTATTATTTCTCAGAGGATACTATTTAGCAGCACATATCTTAATCTAGCTAACATTTTCTATACTAATTTATTATTTTATTGTTAAATGCCAATCTTAAGTGGAAAATTGTTTTATCGTCAAGAACATCATTCTCTCTGTTACAATTAATTTACCCAACTATGCATGGAATGATGTTAGAATAATCTATTGTTTATTAAAATTGGCACATTTTAAGAGAATAGTAGACAAATAAATAAAATGCATCCAAATATAAGACCAAATTGCTAAAACCAATTTTTAAATAAGGCAAAATGTGGAAAATGAAATTACTTAAAACTTTAGACTAAATAAAAGAAAGTAAAGAGAGTAGAATGTAGAAAGATATACGTACTCTAGAGTTAAAATGCTAAAGAAAATAAAATGGATTAAACATACTTAATAGAAAAGAAAGAATGCGAAGAAAATAGCATAAATAAAGAGTAAAAGGAACACACAAAGCCATAGTCGGCAAAAGGGTACTGGGAGGGGACTAGCACCAACAACGAGGGAAATTAATTTTATATTTTTTATCCGAAACAGATGCCAAAGCAGTCATGCACGTCGCGTAGTGCATGTGTAAGGTTCCATCAAGCGTCTTTCACATGCACCCTGCTTCCCAGCTTGGATATATGTATAATAAAAGGGAGTGTCTTGGGTCCAGTACATAGGTGTATTGGATTTGTTAAAATGCTATCATATGTATAAAAATTGAACACGTGAGAGCATTTCAATGGGTCCAATGCACAGGGAC
Source organism: Fagus sylvatica (assembly GCA_907173295.1). NCBI lineage: Eukaryota > Viridiplantae > Streptophyta > Magnoliopsida > Fagales > Fagaceae > Fagus > Fagus sylvatica. The sequence goes on along the minus strand of OU015762.1, from coordinate 20,921,386 downwards.
CCAAGCCTTTCCCTAATAAAAGATAGACAATTTCAATGTACATACAATGTACTACTGAGTTCCCTTGCAAGGTTCCATCAAGCATCATTCACATGCACCCTGCTTCCCAGCCGTGGATAAATGTATAATAAAAGATAGACAATTTCAATGTACTACTGAGTTCCCTTTTAATTATTGTGGCAATATGTTTAGCAAAAAGAAATATTGTGGCAATATGCATTTAGCCAAAAAAAAAAAAAAGTATTGTGGTAATATATAGGGTGTGGCATAAAGTATGGTAGCTTTGGGAAAAATGGTTTCGATAAGAGTTTGAATGGTTATCTTTGAGCCAGAATCCCATCGATTTTTTGAGATGGGTCCGAGTTGGAACGTGTTCTCTTCCGTAAAGAAATTTGGTTATTTGTCTAAAATCATTTTAAGAGTGAATGATAAATATATTGTCTCTTAAAATGTCTACTTTAGTATGTATTAAATGTAGCAAATAGTTGAATCTTAAATAAGAAAATAATTACAGATTTTGTGTGCTTAAATAAAATAGTTTTAAATTTGGGCCAACCTACTTTTGTGGAGGAGGGAAGACCTACCCTAGGGGTCAAACGAGTTCATGTGGGCTAAGTCAAGTCCTTCCAATTTAATAACTATTATTTATTTATTCATACAAAAACTAGTGTCTTTTCTAACATTATATTTTGGAAAATAGACACAAAAGAGACTCAAATCATTTTTTCTTTTTCTTTATTTAATTATACACTTTAATTGCGAAGCAAGCAGCCAAGTCTCTCATGCATCTAACGTGGCAACCACAACAATCTTTTACGGGGCGGATCTAGGGTTTTGTCTAAGAATAGGGCAACTAAGAACTTATTGATACTCAAGATTCCCAACTATTTTTGTTGACTCTTCAATTTTTCTTTTTTAGTCAAAGTGTTGCTATAATCTTTTATACAAATAATATAGTGAGGTCAAATGCAAAAAAAAAAAAAATTCTACGAAGGAAAATGTAGAATACTTTAAAATTTTGAATTAGTTTATAGGAATAATTTATAAGATTTAGTGGAGGCAAGTGCCCCCACTACCCCCATGTTAAATCCGACAATGATCCTTTATAGCTGTATTGAGATCAAAGTGATTAATTTCGTACCATTTCGGCCGAAACACCTGAAATGGTACTCCACCCAGTACAAGAAACACCATTGAAATGTACTTGTTAATATTTCGGGGTGTTTCGGCCGTTTCGGGGTGTTTCAGATGTGTTTCGGGTAATGAACAATTTTAATTTTTATGTTTTTTTTTAGAAGAAAGTTTTATGTTAATGTGTTTTAAATGACTTTTAACTATATTCATGTAAAAAAAGAAGAAGAAAAAGTTTTCTTACTCACTTATATAAATATTATATTTTGGAAAACAGACACATAAGAGACTCAAATCATTATGTCATTTGCTTTATTTAATTATACACTTTAATTGCGGAGGAGGCAGCCAAGTCTCTCACGCACCTATCGTGGCAACCACAACAATCCTTTACGGGGGCGGATCTAGGATTTTTGTTTAAGAATGGGGCAACTAAGAACTTATTGATATTCAAGATTCCCAACTATTGTTGTGAACTCTTCAAATTTTTTTTTTCCTTTTTTTGTGAAAGTGATGCTATAATCTTTTATACAAATAATACAGTGGGGGCAAATGCAAATGCAAATGCAAAAAAAAAAATTCTATGAAGGAAAATGTAGAATACTTTAAAATTTTGAATTAGTTTATAGGAATATGATCCTTTATAGTTGTATTGAGATCAACGTAGTCAATTTCGTATTGTTTCAATCGAAACACCTGAAATATTCTGTTCCAGTACTCCACCTGGTACAAGAAACACCACTGAAACGTACATGTTAATATTTCGGGGTGTTTCGGCCGTTTCGGGGTGTTTCAAGTGTGTTTCGAGTAATGAACAATTTTAATTTTTATTTATTTTTTTTTTTTAGAAGAAAATTTTATTTTAAGGGAAAAGTACACTTTACCCACCTGTGGTTTTACCCATTTACACATTACCTATCTGTGGTTTCAATTTTAACACTTTGCCCACCTGAGGTATTATTTTTTAACTACCGTTACAAAAACCTCACTGCCGTTAAACAAAAGCAAAACAAAAGAAAGAAGTTGAAAAAAAAAAGAATAGTAGTATCTCCCAACCTTTGTCATATGGCCCTTGCTCCCTTTGACAACTCAACATTTTCTTTCTAAGACAGATAGACCAACAAAAAGTATGCTGCTATCCAACAGTACAAGGGTCATTTTGCTGCTTCTTCACAACCCCACCTCTCCTAAAACAACAGGCAATCTTTCTTATTAGGAACTTTCAAAGCCACCTAACATATTCACTCCTGGACTTACAATGATAGAAACAATATAAGAACTTTCTTTTCTTTTTTTTCTCTTTAATCCACCAAAGCTTTTTCCTGGTCTATAAATTTCCGGGGATGGCTTCGATTCTTTAACCCATATTCCCAGGGATGGCTTCGATAGTTCGATCAACCTCCACCATTTCTCTCCTGGACATTCCCGTATACGGTCATGAGCTCTTTTTTTACAATGTTTTTTTATTTTATTTATTTTTTAAATTTTCGGTATTCTTATCCTAAAGATCTTGAAATTTGAGCTATATAACATAATAAGCATATAAAGAATTGGTTTTTGGCTTTGTGATGTGTCTTTTGTTTGTCAAATTTTCAGAGGGCAGAGTGGTCTATATGGTTGCGCAAAACCGTTTATTGCAAATGGGTACCCTTGTGATTTTGATTTTGGAAATGTAACAAAAAAGACTGAGCTTGAGTTTCAAGGGTGATAGTAGAGTAATAAGAGCTGCACTAATATCTGGAGGGTGATAGTAAAGGTGGGTTGACTGGAAGTATTTCCGGTGAAGGTTGACTGGTTTTTTTAGCGTGAAAAAGGAGGAGAGCCAGTTGCTTTTTTAATTTCTTGCCTTTCTTTTGTTTAGCGTTAACGGTAGTGAGTTTTTTGTAATGGTAGTTAAAAAATAACCTCAGGTAGGTAAAGTGTCAAAATTGAAACCGCAGGTAGGCAATGTGTAAATGGGCCAAACCACAGGTGGGTAAAGTGTACTTTTCCCTTATTTTAATGTGTTTTAAGTGACTTTTAACTATATTTTAACATATTTGTTAAAAAAAAAAAAAAAAAAAAAAAAAAAAAAAAAAAAAAAAAAAAAAAAAAAAAGAGATTTCTTCACTTATATATATATAGCGGTAAATCCGAAACGGTATACCGGTATTGGCCGATACCAAAATATTTCATTCCCACTGACCAAACTGAAATGGCCTCTAGTACAGTATTAACCACTTTGATTGAGATACCATGCAATACTTCACAATTCTTTTTTTTCCTCTCAACAACTTTTTCACTTTTTGTTTTTTTATTTTTTAACATTTTTTATCAAGCTTCTTAACTTTCGATCTCAATCACATAAAACGAATTGCCGAAATATTACATGGGATCTCAATCCTTTATAGCGTTAGAAAGACGTTATTGTTTTTTGTGCTTTTGTTTTCTTTCTTTTGCTTTAGTGGTATCAAAAAGAAAAATGGTACAATAAAGAAAAAAAGAGTACAACCAGGGCCGGCCCTAGTGTTAAGCGACTAAAGCAGCCGCGTGAGGCCCACCAATTTTTTTAAAAAAATTGAAGGCCATAAAAGACCTCATAGTTTACTACATGTTTTCTTTAGAAGACCCCACGCTTTTAAAAGTAAAATTTAGAAGACTTTCGTGTTGGTGTCTTTTTCTGGACTTTTTTCCCCCCTATTTCTTCTCATTTTATAACAATTTTACCCTTCCTAAACTACAAAATTGCCTACCCCAGTACAAAATTTTTTTTTTTTTTTTTAATTTGTTTTTTTTTCTATTGTAGTGAAGTTGCGCTATTTGTTTTGTTCTATTATTTTGTGAACTTTGTGAAGTTGAGCACTGAAGCTAATTAATTTGAGAATTTTAGGCTTTCAGTTATTGTTGAAATATGTTAAAAAGAAAACTGAAATTTAGATTTGTTCAATTGTTTTTTATGTTATAAATATGTTAAAAATTGAAATGATATCAATTATATGAATTAAATATTGGTTCTTAACGTTTACATAGATTGCACGTTCAGTCTCTAATGTTTCAAACGCATGTAATTGGTCCCTAACATTTCAAAAAGGTGTATCGTTGGTCCCAAGGGACCTATAACACTAATTTTTTAAACTCTAGGAACTAAAAAAAAGTTTTATTGGCTCTTAAATAGTACCATTTAAAGATCAATACCACTCACTTTTTAAAATTGAGGAACTAATTGCGTTCACCTTTTTACACTTAGAGACTAAAAATCACCATAGGTACCAAAGATGCACGTTTTTGAAACGTTAGAGACCAATTGTGCATGTTTGAAACATAGGGACCAAAAGTGCAACTTGTGTAAACGTTAGAAACTAACAATGTATTTAACCCACAAAAAATTATAAAAAAATATTGCAATAAAAAATAAAATAAAAACATTTACTTATAACCATTTTTTTTTTCCAATTAAAAAGGCCTCATTTAGGATTCTCGCTTTAGGCCCCTAAATATCTTGGGCCGTCCCTAAGTACGACCTTCTTTTTCCGATAAGAGTTCAAATTGGTTAACACTTTACGCCAAATACAGCTCAATCAACTTTACTCCAAATTTTGGTCTAGACTTCAAGTTTTAGTTTCCATGGCTATCATGCCACAAACTGATGCTACACTCACTTATCATGCCACACTAGGTTTAATGGACATGAAATCGATGTAAAGTAGTGCTTAAATGATTTCAAAATGTTACTTAAAAAACAACAAAAGGTGGTCACAGAAGGGAAAAAGATTCTCTTCATTTTGGTTCGAATATCATGTTAAAATCCAATGGACCTAACTCAATTTCAAAAGACATCTTAAAAGATGAGGATTGCCCATGACTTATAAACTAAACAACCCAAGAAAACTTGGTCAATGTAGGACTTTACTCTCTCTTTAATATTCACCACTTATGGACTTGTTTTCATTTACATAGCCAACTTGACCTTCTCTCAATGCATTTTTTTTTTTAAGTTAGTCATAGATACAATATGCATTTCTATGCAAAGGCAAGGCCGGCCCAACCCTTAAGCGAGTGAAGCCGTCGCTTGAGGCCCCAACAAAAATAAAAAATTATCCTTTATAAAAAAAGGCCCCCAATTATAAAAAGGAAAACCCACAGAGCCCCTAGAGAGACGAAGCTAGGTTAAGAAGCAGTAGCAACACTCCATACAAGTGAGGGTGTGCAATTGCAGTGCCCATTTTCTCCGTCTTAGCTTCTCTGGTTTGAGCCTTTGTTGTTGCTCTTTCTTCTTTCTCCTTCTCTTCCTCTTCTTTTCTTCTGCTTTTTTTTTCTTATTCTTTACAGACAAGACAATTAGCTTATCAATTGTCAGCCAACACCCCCCTTTTCATTCTTCTCCAACCACGTGGATCCCCCTCCCCCATTCTTTTTACTTTTTGCTTTTTGCAGTTTATTTTTTAAATGTCTTTTATTTTTTTTTCTGTACTGGTATTAGGCCTTGGTACCCAGGGCCGGCCCAATACCAGTACTTATAAGCAGATCAAGATTCATTTATCTTCTAATGTTGCATAGATGGCCCACCGCTATAGATAAAACCAGTTTCTTGTTAATAAGTAACATATATTAATACCAGTACTTATAACGTTGGGGCCTTATTTCAAAATTTTGCTTAAGGCCCCCAAAATAATTGGGCCGGCCCTGTGCAAAGGCTTATTCTTTTTCCCTTCTATAATCTACTTTCCCTCCGTCACTACTCCTTCAAAAAGAAATGTTAATAATGAGCATATAGAACAACAACATGGAAGGAGTGTTCAGAACAGGTCTAATAATTTCTCCAAAAAAGAGGGGGCAAAAAGTGAGCAATGAGCTGGAATTAAACCTTCAATAATGATCTGAGAAAAAGTCTCGTACTAAAAGACTCCCAACACGGAGGTATCAAACTCGAATTTTACTTACTCCTCTCTATCTTAAATTATTGGATTTTGCTTGGTTTTGAAGTCAACACATAATAGACGTGCAAAATTACAGCTCTTCTTAAAGTTGGCTCTTCGCCAATAAATTAAGTTCTCTCTATCGTAAATCATTTGTCCGTCTCTATGCACTTAATTGCTTATGTGTTGATTCATGATTATTTCTTCGTGACTTTGGTTTCTTTTATTCTTCCTTACAAAAATCTATCATTGTTATGAGGAATACGTATACGATAAGTTTATGATAATTTATTTTAGTTGCCCATATGACACCATTCAACGGTTACTCCGCAATTTGATATTCATATAGACAAAATAATATTGTTGGAAACCAAAAAAAAAATTATAAAATCTCAGGTCAAATTTAGTTATTGATGGGTTCACTACCCAAAAGACGGACGAAACAACCCCCACCATTGGAAGGACGACAATAAACAAGTGAAGACACAAAAAGGTCGCCCAGACGAAACTACGTCAGTATAGGAGACAACAATCAAACCTGCCGTCTGAGAGACTGACGACACTAAGGAACGACCATCAACTCTGGTCATTTGCTAGGACGAGTATATGTAAGGACGACATTATGCATCGTCCTTACTGCGTTCGGTCAAACTCCCATACAGTCCCTAAACGGCTCATTGAGGACAACGGTTACGAATCAAATCGTATAAGTGTTAAAGACCCATTAATTACAATATCCCTAAGATATTGTAACCACCCTCATAAAAGCCCTCATTCAAATCCAATAAAGGGGGAAATTAAGAAGGGCTAAACGGCTATTTTCTGAGACATCTATATAAACCACAAGACAGAAATGCACAAGGTACGCACACTATTAGCCTAAACACTTTTACTTACCTGTTAATCACTCTCCTCAAAACCTCTGACAAAGGCATGGGAGGAATTTTGGCCGGCACCCCACCGGTGCTTTCCTACCGTCGTCACTATTTTTCTTTGTTTCAGGTCTTCCATCAGAGAAAGCTTCATCTAGACGACCGTGCTGATTTTACACATCATCAATTATCAATCTTAAATTCATGTGTGGCTGAATTGACTCACAGTAAAAACAAATCAAACCGTGTTATGTGTCATCTAAGTTGGCATCACATTAAAAAAAAAAAAAATGACTGATGTGAGTTGGACCCTTCAGTTTTTTGCTAAATAGGAATGTAATATTAAGAAGACAAATCAAGTAAATTTCTAAATCAAGTCTCACAAACTGAAAAGGAGATTTAAGCTAATACAAGAAAAACAAGCGGGTTGAGTCACACTATTAACATCTCTACGGACCACATAATAAACAAAAAGAGTGGACCCACAAAAGAAAGTTGATCAAGTCCTTCCAATCAATTTTAGATACTTCTCATTTATATTATGTCTTATAAAATAAATAAAATTAGAGATAATTATCAACAAATAGAATTTTTAGTAGATTTTTTAAATATTGTATTTTGGCCAATCAAAATTGACCATGTGCTCACAATTAAGGAGATAAAATCCTAGTGAAACTCATCCTTATAAGATCACTATAAAATATAAATATAGAGACTCTCTAAGCTCTTTGAGGTTATAATTCTTCCAAGCATTGAAGTTGAATCGCACTCAAGTCTTAAAACACTAAAAATCTTTTATATCCAAACCATTAAATTTGAAAGCACTCGAAGACCATGAATAACATGAATTAAGAGGAATTGCTAAACAAGCACAAAGCCTAGAGATCATTCACAAATTTTTTGACAACACACCCTTTGTAACCAAAGTCACGGAGAAATCAATCAACATAGTTAAGAGAACAATATTCATCTAACATAATATGTAGATTGTAGACTGACCATCTCAACAGTTGTGATTTTGTTTTTTGTAAAAATTGTTGTGTCTCAGTACTTATAGAACTTGAAAATACCTACTAATTTTATTTGTACAATTTCTGGTCATCATATAGCAAAACTCATTTTCTATTTTTCGTTTTCGTTTATTTATAAATTATAATACCAAAAGCAAAACCGAAATGAATAATATAGAGAGAGAGTGTAATGATTTAAGATAGAGTTGAACTTCATTGGCGCATAGCCAACTTTAAGAAGAGCAACAATTTTGCACGTCTATTATCTATTGACGCAAAACAAAACAAACCAATGAACAATCTAATAATTTAAGACAGAGGGGATGAGAAAGTAAAACAGTCTTCTGTGCTTGCGCTAGAGCAGCCAAACGGTCATCATGTTTATTTGTGTCCTTCAACACATGTTTAACTTCCGTGTAAGAGATTGCCGCTAAGAGGGTTTGCAATCATCCACAAAGAAAAATTAATAAAAGAGATCACAATCAAAACCTCAACCTCATGGAGGACATAAGAGAAATCCCATCTTTTTTTATTTTTGAGTTGACGATAGAGACACACACAAACACATTACACTAAATGTATAATTTGGTTTAGAACTCACGTTTATTGTTGGTAGAGATCAAGGGAGGGGACTGCATCACTAGACCAAATACCTAATGGGCAGAAAGACCATCTCTTAATGACAAGAGCTTCATGCCATTACACTATTAGCTACTCCAATAAACTGTGTAAATCCATTGCTCACTATGGTCGCCAATCTACCCATAGCACAACCAACTCGTCTATGATTCCCTGAGGAATAGCCTGTAAGATTAAATTAATCGGTGACCCACATGTTAAAGCACATTTGATCGGTTAGAGGTTTAATAGTAGTATGTTACATATCTCTTAAAGTTAGCTTAATGTTATCTTTAACTTATTGGTCATTTATGAAGTGGTTTCCTAAGTAACTCTTACTTTGATGGTTAAGTAGAGATTAAAGTTTAAAAAAGGAAACGGGTCCTCTCTCTACCTATAAAAGAGATGTTCAATACTCCCATCAGATAAGGTTAAGTTGAACATATACATAAAGAGGGTCATGAGAGAGAAACCTTTTTTTTCTATTAAGATAGATAAATCTTTTTTTTTTATTAAGAATGGATCAATGTAAGTATATTATGACTATTTAATTTTGTGAAGATCATGATAGTTCTAAATCCTTGATTAATGTAGTTGTTAATTATCTAACAACATAGAAAGATAATTTTACATGTGGTATCAGAGCCTGTGTTTAAGAATTATTGTGATTTTCCATTGAATGAATTTTTAATTTATATCGGTGAATTCTTAACCTTAAATTTTGGTTCGAGTTTAAATATGTGAATTCAGTTTCTTTGTTTTTTCTAAATGTTTACAACTTTATGATCAAAACATTTCAAAACCCGAATCGTTGTGATAAATTGAGTACATAATGATCTCATTTATTAGCATTGTTCTTTATTGATTATTTTTCCGCTTAACGTTCTAATTTATTTTCTCACTATAATGACCATATACTATCTAGTAGCATGTAAGGTATGTGTGAGAACATATTTGATATTTTGTAATTGAAATATCATAATATACTTGCTAGTTGTCAAATAAATTTAAGCTAATATGTCACCCCACATGACTAATATACTTTAAGTGCTTATATATAAACAATCAATAGAACGTATTCCTTTAATAATTGTAGTGGTTGGTGTATTTGAATGGCATGCTTATATTTGTTCACATTACTTTGAACATATTACTGTTGATTTAATGTTTTATGTAAGGTCATTAATTTTGATTTGGAATTTATATTATGATACGGTTTGGTAGTCACCAAAGTGGCCCAACTGGAATGGGACATAGATAACAAGTCAAATAATTGAGATTTAACACCTATTCCCTAGTGTTAATAAATTTAATGACCATATAAATTGCAATTCTTTAATCACAAGAATATTAGGTTTGGCCCAAAGGTGCACCACTTTTGAGTGATTAATGAATTGAAATAGGATGGTTGGTGGGTATTCATAGTTGAAATTGGAACGGATACCCAAAGGTAACATGCCAACTTAATTATGAATATTTTACCAATTAGTCCTATTAGGTGAAAGAGAATCACCATAATTGTTTAATAGTTTACCATAAGAATAACCCAAAGGTGGATCACAGTAATACTATTTATTATTGTTTAAATATGTGTTTCATTATGGTTTATTGTTTCTTATTAATTACTCTTAGCACTAATGTAGTGAGTATGAATTATTATTTGCAGTATTTGTTCATGTTTCACTACATTCGCATGTTTTGTCTATTCCCATGCTAAATGGAACAAATTTCTCAGATTGGAAAGAACAGGTTCAATTTCACCTTGGTGTACTGGATTTAGATATAGCACTTCATGAATTTGAGAAACCACTTGTTCCCACTGATACAAGCAGTGCGGAAGAAAATGGATTTGTACAAAGTATGGGAAAAGTCAAATAGACTAAGCATTATGTTTATGCGAATGACAATAGCAAAAAACATCAAGACAACACTTCCAAAAACTGATGATGCTAAATAATTTCTTGCCAATGTGGTAGAACGTTTCAAAACTGCTGACAAGTCCCTTGCGGGAACACTAATGGCTAAGCTTACCACCATGAAATTTGATAGTACGCATTGGATACAAGAGCATGTCCTTGAAATAACAAATTTGGCTGCTCAATTAAAGACTTTGGGGATGAATGTGGATGAGTTCTTTCTCGTGCAATTCATCTTGAATTCCTTGCCTCCTCAGTATGGGCCGTTTCAGATTAATTACAACACTATGAAGGATAAGTGAAATCTGAATCAATTTGCCAATATGCTTAATCAAGAAGAGGCAAGGCTTAATTGAACAACATTCAGGCTCATAAGAAGGAAATAGGCACAATGATAAGTGTCACTTCTGTAGAAAGTTGGGATATTATCAGAAAGATTGCCCGAAACGTAGGCAATGGTTCGAAAAGAAAGGTAAATGTCTAATTGAAGGTTTTGTTTCTGTATGTTTTGAATCAAACCTAACTGAAGTTCCTTCTAATACTTGGTGGCTTGATTCTGCGGCTACAACTCATGTTTCCAATACGATGCAGGGATTCCTTTCAATCCAGACCATAAATCCAAATGAGAATTTCATGTTGATGGGAAATCGGGTTAGAGCTTCAATTGAAGCCATTGGTACTTATCGTTTATTTCTTGACATTGGTCATCACTTAGATTCGTTTTAGACATTTTATGTTCCTTCAATATCTAAAATTTTTGTTTCTTTGCCTAAACTTGATCTTGATGGCTACTTCATAAATTTTGGGAATAAAAGTTTTAGTTTGTTTAAGAATACCTCTTTTGTTGGTTCTGGTATTCTTTGTGATCATTTATACAAATTTAAGTTTAATGATCAATTTGCTGAAACCCTTCTCACCCTGCATCATAATGTTGGTACTAAACGTAGTCTAATTAATAAAAATTCCTCAAACTTGTGGCATAAAAGGTTGTGACACATTTGCAGAGAAAGGCTAGAGAGATTAGTAAAATATGGGATTCTCCCGAACCTAGATTTTACTGATCTCAGTGTGTGTGTGGATTGTATTAAGGGTAAACAAACCAAACACACCAAGAAAGGTGCCACAAGAAGTACAAAGCTCCTTGAGATTATCCATACAGACATTTGTGGGCCTTTTGATACTCCATCTTTTGGTAAAGAAAAATACTTCATCACCTTTATAGATGATTTTTCACGTTATGGTTATATCTATTTATTGCATGAAAAATCTCAAGTAGTAAATGCCCTTGAGGTATACATTACTGAGGTTGAAAGGCAATTAGAAAGAAAAGTGAAGATCATCAGATCAAATAGAGGTGGTGAATATTATGGAAATTATTGTGAATCAGGACAATGCCCATGCCTATTTGCTAAACTCCTTGAAAAACATAGCATTTGTGCATAATACACTATGCCAGGAACACCACAGCAAAATGGTGTAGCTGAAAGACGGAATCGTACTTTAATGGATATAGTTAGAAGTATGTTAAGTAATTCCACATTACCTTTATCATTGTGGATGTATGCTCTGAAAACCGCTGTATACTTATTGAATCCGGTTCCTAGTAAGGCAGTTCCGAAGACCCTTTTTGAACTGTGGACAAGAAGGGAACTAAGTTTAAGACACCTGCATGTTTGGGGTTGTCCAGCGGAAGCTAGAGTTCATAATCCACATGAAAAGAAATTGGACTTAAGAATAATCAGTGGTTACTTTATTGGTTACCCTGAAAAATCCAAATGGTTTAGATTTTACTGTCTTAATCATAGTACGAGAATTGTGGAAACCGGTAATACCAGATTCATTGAAAATGGTAAAATCAGTGGGAGTGATAATCTACGAAATGTAGAAATTCAATAAGTTAGGGTGCAAGTTCCAATGCCTATAATTTCAAACAAAATTGTTGTTCCTATAGTTGTTGAACAACCAAACAACATTGAACAACAAATTAATGAACCATCACTCCATAATAATATGGTCACCAATGAACAAATGGTAGAAGAACTATAAGGAGTAGCATTAAGAAGATCTCAAAGACAAAGGAGATCTACTATTTCAGATGAATATGTGGTATATCTACAAGAATCTGATTTTGACATAGGATCAAGTAAGGATCCGATTTCGTTTTCACAAGCCTTGGAAAGTGTTGATTCTACTAAATGGATGAATGCCTTGAAAGATGAATTGAAATCAATGGATCAAAATGAAGTTTGGGATCTCGTTGAATTGCCTGAAGGATACAAGAAAGTTGGTTGCAAGTGGGTGTATAAGACCAAACACGACTCTAAGGGCAATATCGAACGATTTAAAGCTAGACTTGTGGTCAAAGGTTTTACTCAGAAATGAGGTATTGATTACAAAGAGACCTTATCCCCTGTATCCAAGAAGGACTCACTTAGAATCATTATGGTTTTGGTGGCTCATTATGATTTGGAGTTACACCAAATGGATGTGAAAACTGCTTTCCTAAATAGGAGTTTAGAGGAAGAAGTCTATATGGATTAACCTGAAGGTTTCTCCATTGAAGAAAAAGAACACTTGGCTTGCAAACTTAAGAAGTCAATATACGGACTTAAACAAGCTTCTCGACAATGGTACCTTAAGTTCAATAATACCATTACATTTTTTGGATTTAAAGAAAACACTGTTGATCGGTGTATTTATCTGAAGGTTAGTGGGAGTAAGTTTATATTTTTGATTTTGTATGTTGACGACATTTTGCTTGCTAGTAGTGATCTTGGTATATTGCACGAAACCAAGAAATTTTTTTATAAGAACTTTGAAATGAAAGATATGGATGAGACAACTTATGTGATAGGAATTAAAATATTCCGAGATAGATCACATGGAATATTAGGGTTGTCTCAGAAAGCATATATTAAAAGAGTTCTAGAAAGATTCAAAATGGAGAATTGTTCTGCTAGTATTGCCCCTATTCAGAAAGGTGACAAATTTAGCCTTATGCAATGCCCACAAAATGAATTGGAACGGAAACAAATGGAAGGAATTCCTTATGCTTCTGCAGTAGGAAGTTTAATGTATGCACAAACTTGCACCAGGTCAAACATCAGTTTTGTAGTTGGTATATTAGGTAGATACCAAAGCAATCCAGGAATGGATCATTGGAAAGCTGCAAAGAAAGTGATGAGGTATTTGCAAGGCACAAAGGATTTTATACTCACATTTAGGAGATCTGACAGTCTAAAGGTTACTGACTACTCAGATTCAGACTTTGCTGGATGCATTGATAGTAGAAAGTCCACTTTTGGTTTTGTTTATGTTAGCTAGAGGAGCAATATCATGGAAAAGTGCGAAGCAAACTATCATTGTTTCATCCACTATGGAAGCTGAATTTGTGGCATGCTTTGAGGCCATAGTTCATGGATTGTGGTTGTGGAATTTTATCTTAGGACTTGGGATTGTTGACTCTTTTTCCAAGCCACTGAGAATTTATTGTGATAACTTTGCAGCTGTGTTTTTCTCTAAAAACGACAAGTATTCTAAGGGTGCGAAACACATGGAATTGAAATACCTTACTGTTAAGGAAGATGTTCAGAAACAACGAGTGTCAATAGAACACATTAGCACACAGCTTATGGTTGCGGATCCATTGACAAAGGGATTAGCTCCAAAGACATTTAAGGAACATGTCAATCGAATGGGTCTTGAAAATAGCACTTGATTATTGCTATTTTAATGAAATAAGATACTTTATGTTATTTATGCTATTTGACACTTGGAGATCTCAATAAATGTGTTTCTGATAATTCATGTTTTATTTGTATATGTACATGTATGATAACAGGAATAGTCTCTGTAAAAGAGACATTATTGTTAGACCTTCTAAATTCACTTCTCATTTATAGACTATATTAAACAGGTTATTGGTGTCGTAGTACATGGAAGGAACTATGTCGCATAATTGACATAGAACCGCCATGACTCGCATTAGTGGGTTGTTTAATTATAGTATTAAGATGACCAAATTAAAGTAAGATTAGATATGTATTATTGCGCGCCTAATGTTAAACTTATTAAACTTTGATGAAAGTGATCATATGGGCCAAGTGAGAGAATGTAAGATTAAATTAATCGGTGACCCACATGTTAAAACACATTTGATCGGTTAGAGGTTTAATAGTAGTATGTTACATATCTCTTAAAGTTAGCTTAATGTTATCTTTAACTTATTGGTCATTTATGAAGTGGTTTCCTAAGTAACTCTTACTTTGATGGTTAAGTGGAGATTAAAGTTTAAAAAAGGAAACGGGTCCTCTCTCTACCTATAAAAGAGATGTTCAATACTCCTACCAGATAAGGTTAAGTTGAACATATACATAAAGAGGGTCAAGAGAGAGAAACCTTTTTTTTCTATTAAGATAGATAAATCTTTTTTTTATTTTTATTAAGAATGGATCAATGTAAGTATATTATGACTATTTAATTTTGTGAAGATCATGATAGTTCTAAATTCTTGATTAATGTAGTTGTTAATTATCTAACAACATAGAAAGATAATTTTACGTAGCCACCATGTGGGGGCTTCTTTTAGTTGGTATGAAACATTTTCTCAAATCATTGTTCAAACTCCCAACTTTATTTTAGCAAAAAATAAAAAAATAAAAAAAATTCCAACTTTATTTATTCAGTTTTGTGATGAATACTTAGGTCCTGTCATGGAAACCGTGTTGATTTTGATAAATTTGTGTGTTTTGTGGTAAATGTTGTGTTTGTATTGATAAATGTGTATTTATTGTTATAAAAATAAAATGTGTGAATTCGGATAGAATTAGTGATATTTGTAATAAAATTAATTTTACAATAAAACTACACACATTTTACAATACTTGACAGATATTTTATTAAAATATATACAAATATTATAATTTTTCACATTTGGCCGTGGGACCTAAGAATAATGGATTGGATAAATTATTACATCCGTACACTGCTTCCACTTTCACGCAGGTGGAGTTCATCACTAGAATTAGAGGTACTGTAGTCCACCACGCGGAGATAATAATTTCCTTAACTTTTTGCTACTTTGTCTCTGAGTTTGACTCTCTGTCCCACGAAAAAGGATCATATATGCCGGACATACCAAATACCTTCTCCTGTCCCACCTCGGCACCTACTGCTGTTTTCTCATGGTCCAATGAGAACAAGCAGAACATTAAGTAACGTAATGATAAAGATTCATTAAAGGTTTTTTTTTTTTTTTAGCCAAACTTAAAGCCTTAGAGGGTCTAGATGGTGCCAATACTGTTTTCATATAAATTTATATATAGAGTAATGCTAGAGATAGCTTATATAGTTATTTAGAATTAATGATTAACTAGTCGCAAACCTGTGCGATACACAGGAAAATTATTGAAAATAAAATCTAAATTAATTTTGATTCCTTTTACTTTTTTTGTTGAATATATATATATATATATATTTTTTTTTTTTCTTTTTTGTAGTTCAAAATGTTGTAGGCAAGATCGATAAAGAGATTTTACGAATCGGATTTAGGATAGATCCTACTTTTTTGTTTAAAAAAATAACTAAGAAAGTATTTACCATAAGGATAATTAAAATTTAATATAATGTAATTTTTCTTTTGGCATAAGTTGAATATAGTCCAATTTTTATAAAACACGATTCATGTTTATATTTACCATATGGATCATGTTTCTATCCAAAAATAAAATAAATGATACTTAAAATAAGAAGAAGGACAAATAAATACATGGACACATGATTATATGATCAAACCTAAATAATTTTCATAACTCATTTCAAGCTCACATGGTTTCATTATAACAAATCCATCCATCTTTCTCCATTGCCAACAACAAAATTAAATGAAATACATAAGAAAAAAAAAGGAACTCTAAAAATCTTGATGAAAATTGATAATTATGATTATTATTAAAAGATATTTATATTGTGTTTATATATAGAATATTTTTTAGTATTAGACATTAATTATGATTGTGTTTTATATATGGAATAATATATTCTTATATTAAAGAAAATATGATATGTCAAAATTCTAATGGAAGGTTTAATAATAGAATAAAATTTAAATTCAATTAGAAAATATATATTAAAATAATGAGGTGTAAAATTATGAGATTTCAAAAGCTTATGTGGTGCAACATGATGAGGTCAACCAAAAGTAAAAAAGTTTCAGTTTTATATTATAGTATAGATTAGATTAGATATATTAAGTTTTTCAAATGAATTCAAACAAATAGTTATATTATCTAATGAAAAATAAAAGCTAAAATATTGTTTTTGTCCCTAAATTATATATGAGTTTCATTTCTCGTCCCTTATATTTTTTAAGGATAATTAAATTCAATGTAATTATGTATTTGAATTTAATTGAAAAATCTAATGCGATTTAACATAAAAAACTGTATTTAAGTTTTATCCTAGATTTATTATTAAGGGTCTTAAAGTTAAATTTAATATTAATTTTATCCCACTTTTACTAACATCAAAGCAGCTTTTATAGGACTAAGAGAAAGTATGAGACAAAATTGACTTTTACAAATAAAATCAAAGCAGCTTTTATAGGACTAAGAGAAAGTATGAGACAAAATTGACTTTTACAAATGAGACCAAAATACCCTTTATTCTTTATTCTCTCACTTCCCCAATTATTGAACCATCAAAAAATATACAAATAACCCAGAAACCTCTACCAAAGCTCTAAAAAATCAAATCAACCTCTGGAAAAGAGGAAAGAAAAAGAGGGTGGTGAGGGGCGTTGGTGTGAAATATGGTGGGGAAAATTGAGGGCATTTTGGCCTTTTTAAAATAAATTGCTTTTTTCTATGAGTTTTGGTAATGAGTGTTTTTAAGATAATTGTTAAGGAAATATTTAATATTTTCACTTTATAGGTAATGGTAAAATTTTAATATTAAAATAATAAAAAATAACTTTTAAAGATATTTATATTTTTATTTATTATTTTAATATTAAAATTTTACTATTTTCTGTAAAATACAAACATTTAATGTTCTTGTTTCATGATACCGCGTGACAAATGATATACACAAGTGTTTATCAAAAAAAATGATATACACAATTTATCATTAATGTAAGTGTATGTGTTCTTGGAAAAAAAAAAGAAAGTGTACGTGTTCTTTTTTTCTTAATATGTTCATTTTATTTTAGAAATAATTTACTTCCAAAGAATTAGTATTTCATATTAAACACAGGAGTAATAGGTCCATTGTGAAGTTGTCAATACTGTACTGAATGCTGCTTTTTTTTTTTTAATTTGACAATGTTCGAGATTATATAAGGTTTAAGGATCTCTACTCAAAGTACCCTGGAAAAAAAATGGTTGGAACTTGAAACAAGTTGTGGAGTTCTAAGATCTATGAACCTTAAACTTTTCCTTTGGAAGATAGTTTGGAACACTTTCCCAACTCGAGATATTTTAAATAAAAGATTTCCTATCGTGGAGATCTACCTTGATGTAAGGGTGAACATAAGCCTCTTCAAATATAAAGCAATGAAATTCATAATTTCTTATTATTTGGTACGAGATAATCTGGAGGAAAGAAACTTGAAGATCCAAGATCCCAAGCGCATAGATCCTATGAAGATAGCCAAAAACAGTAAATTTTTCTTATAATAATAGTAAATTTGCTTGGAGATCTGCGGATGCTAAAGCTCCAATACACTCATTCAGGAGCCCCTGGACGTAAGTTTTGATGAACAAGGTTTGATTATAAATTGGTTTGTAGTTCATTTGTTATAACCCATTATATGGTAGTTTATAAGACCATTCACATATATTATTTAAAGAAGTCACATGTCCTATAGTTACATGACTCATTAAATAGGTTATGTGACTAAAGTACATATAGATGGTCTTATTAGTTGACATGTAGTGGGTTATAGTAAGTTGGCTATAAATTGGTTTGTAGTCAAACTCTGTCCAATTTTGATGCAGTTGTTATATTAATGCAATGATTTTGTTAACGGTGCCTTTAAGGCAATGGTCTTTACGGGAAATAATAAATTTTTAATATTAAAATGATAAATAAAAATATTAAAATATCCTTAAAAATTGTTTTTGTATTATTTTAATATTAAAATTTCACACTTTATTTATAAGTATTAAATATATTCTTAACTATTACTCTAACCGCACATGTTAACCTTTTATAAAAAAAAAAAAAAACGACACATGTTAACCGGACCCTTCATGCAATCATCCTAGCAACAGTTTGTCACAACCACCTAGGTGAGATCATGTTTCTTTTGTCACATACAAGTGATCCAAGAGATCAATTATAAGCTGAAGAGAAGATTGCTCTCTTTGATAGGGAAAGAATGTTAGAAGAAGAATGTTTCTCTTACTTGGTTAGATGCTCTTAAACATTATTGATACTTTAAGCTGTTCTCTTGTCCTTCTTCACTGCTTTTTAAGAGATGTAGTAGTCGACATTGGTTTTGGTGTATAAGTCATGTGATCAGGGAATCAAAGTCCCGAGCCTATTAACACTGCTCGTTGAGCTTCTACTTCTCATTGCTGTTTATATATACAAATATTTTATTATATAGTTTTATATGTAATATTGACTACCATAATTTGTTAAATTAGTAGTCTTATACTCTTATTATATGTGTAACATGTAAAAAAATATTAGATTATATGGAAGTAACTTCTTGAAACTTTCATTTTTCATTTGTCATAATTTCCAAACTTCATGAAAGAATAATGATAGAATATAACCATTATATAACTTTTTATGATGTGGACAACATGTGTCATGGTTTCCAAGTCTCTTGAGATAGTTATTTGTTTAAAAATAACCACATATTAATTATTGATGGATAGTTATTTGATGAAAATAACCACATATTTTTGGTTAAATAAGAAAATTTTCCTTAAAAAAAGTCTACACACACGCATCAAAGAAATCAAAAGAGATAAAAAAAGATCAAGAGATCAAAAGAGACCAATAGTCTAGAAAGAGACCAGAAGTGTAATTTATTCTCTACATGTTTGTAAGTTCTTCTTATTTTATTTGTATTTTGTAAGATTTAATACAAATATCTATTTGTTTATTTTTTATTTATTTATAATGTTGTATCATCTTTCATACTTTATTGGTGTCATACATTAAAAAAAAAAAAAAGGTCATCTTAATTGACACAATACACTAAGCACACCCTTTTGGTGTTTGAAATTAGATTAAACAATTTAATTCAAACAAATTGGAGACCATCCACGTTAAATCTGAGTTTGCTACAAACAATTCCATTGAAGGATTCCCATTCTCTTATTCTTTCCCTCTGTGTTCAATAAGGATGGCAAAGGAGATGATCTTTCTTTCTCATGTTTTTTTCTTTTACAATATGTTTGGTTGGAAAGAAGTTGGAAGGAAAAGAAAGAATGAGAGGGAAGGAAAACAATTCATTTGTTTGGCTGGAGAGAAATAGATGGGAGAAAAAAAAAAAAAGGGGGGGGAATTGGTTTCCCTTAAAGGCTTAAACCCATCATTTTTCTTTCCTCCCAAATTGGAAGGAAACAAGAGAAGAGAGGCAAGAGAGTTGTATACAAACCACCATTTTTTCTTTCCCTTTCCCCTCCATTTTGCCAAACATAGTGTTAATCTTCCTTTAATAAAACTAATTGGCAACTCGAGATTCTTCCTAGGATTTCTGTTTACGTTTCATTTGATTTATTTTCTATTTTTGATATTTCCTTTGATCTTTCTTAAGTAGTAAGGATGAAATAACAATGAAGATTTGTACATTGCTGAGCTGGGCCTACCTACTCTGACAATTAATCTAGCTGTTTCATGCATCTGCATTTTGTTTGTTGTTTTGTGTATAAATGAAAATGAAAGCGTGACCCACTGACCTTGCAATCATCATACATGTCACTGACAGAATCATTTTTATGACTTGGAAGTTTGTTATTTAATTAAATTAAATTAATTGGCACAGTGATAGTTTCCACGGTTACCTGTAATTTCACGTTCGATTTAGGCAATTGGACAGAACTGTTTTGTCTTTTTTTTTACCCATTCATAAAACACGTTGTAGTTGTCATTATTAAACTTGTGGTCATTATTAACATAACGATGCGGCTGACGCATGCAATGATGCCAGTTGAAGCCGTCAAGTTGCTCCTCAACTCCTCATATAGTCATAGCTGTTTTGTAATTTCCCAAAGTTTGAAATCAATTTGGCAACCATTTCTAATTATTTAATTTCTTCCACCGCACACACTTTAATCCAGTTTAGCCAATCATATATTCTCGTAACTCTGTATGTTCCACTAACTTGGGCTTCTCTATATATTAGTTTTAAGGAAAAAAGTCTTGATGATCATCATTTCTTTTTGTTGATTGGTAATAGGTTTGAGAGAAGAATATAGTACTGTAGCATTACAAGGATCAAGTTTGTAGCTTGAAGAGGTAGCATTTCGAGCCGAAATATCTTTTTGGCTCGATCAAGAATGGCAGAAGAGTATAAAGAGAGGCTGTTGAAGAAGAAATACTATGAGAATTGTCCTGGTTGTAAGGTAGAGCAAAATAAAGAGTTGCAACAAGGTATACCCATCAGAGAGCTTCTTTTTACATGGGTCATTGTGCTTTGCACTGGTAAGCACTCTCACCGCACACTGTGTTTACATTTATGCTTTATGCTTATGTTTCTAGCCCAGGATATCTCTGCATTTCAATGTTTAATCTTCACAAAGTCACCTTAAAAAGCCACTATCATTTCGAGTCTATTTTAACTATTCTTTATATTGTATAGTTAAGCACATCAACTGAACCAGAATTTCATTTAGGTGATCATTGATCAAATTATCATTTTTTTTTTGAAATTCAAGAATGAAAAATAAAATAATATCTATTCAGTCTTAACAAAATATTAAAAATAAAAAACAAATAATTATTACTCAATACATATAAAATCAATTAAATTATGTAGCAATATCCCTTCAATATACAAAATAATTAAAGTGTCTTTTAGAAGTTTTGACAATATTAATGTATAAAGATGTTTGCTTTGTACTTGCTATAGAAACTGGAAAAATCAGTATACAAGCACTCTATAAACAAGTTAATAGATTGTTGACTAGTCCCTACTAACTATTGACACAATTTAAAAAAAAAAAAAACATATTGTAAATCTACTACCATCTCCATCCAAATTTTGAGGGAAAAAAAGTTGGTATGAAAAATATTGATTAAAAAAATTCACATGCATATCTAAGAGCAAGAGCTACCTTAATAGAATAGAAATAATAGAGTATCCATGCTTGAAAGTGCTTAAGCTCTTACTTCTCAGTTTGTCTTTAATTTACTACTGATTTAAAAAAGGTGTTTCTGTTTGGTAAAAGAGAAACAATGTTTATAAAGTGTTCATAGGTGAAAAACTCTCTTCTTTTTGGAGGAGGGCCGCACGTCACAAACCAGTTGTGTCCATTTTATTTATTTATTTAATAGTATCTTTGCGTCAATTGAATTATTGGGGCCATGTGTAATTTTAGGGGGACAAAGAATGACTTAGTATAGAGTTAATTACCAAATGAGGCTCCACAAAGCTACTGTAGGCAAGCAAAAGTCTTCTAAAATTTACTAAATTTTGGGAAAATTTCTTTGTCCATGTGACTGTTTTCTGTCAGTTTCAGCATCATTTTCTAGCCAAGCTTAAGTTGTGGACAGCATCATCCTCGGTTGGTTGACAATTGGTTCAAGGGATGCGTTTACGACCTCTATGAGGCACATGAGCAGCTGGCGAACTTGAATTGGTGATGAAAATCAATGCCTGGAAGGGATAGATCTATAGTGAACAATGTCAAAAGGCAATAAAATCTTCAGAAATGAGGCAATATTGTAAAGAAAGGGCATCTAGGTGAAAGATGGAATCAAGCAGGCAACTGGCTCTAATACCATGTTGATGTTGGGATATAGAGAGTGATAAAGAAAAGAGAGAGAAATAAATAGTAGAAGTAGAATAAAGGTGGTTCGTTTGATGATCTGAAAGTCCTAAAAGATTACATCTTTGGCATATAAAATTGTTTTGTTTACAAGACTCCACTGGGGATATATATATATATATATATATATAGAGAGAGAGAGAGAGAGAGAGAGAGAGAGAGCTAAGGCTAAACAGAGACTAATCCTAGGATATAGTACAAGTTAGACTGCAATACAAGTACTGCAGTACATTAGTACAAGTTTTATAGTTAAATTGAACTTGGACAAACATCTTTGATGTTCTTAAACATGCAAGTTTATCAATGATACACTATCACTTATCCCAAAAGGTTAAATTGATAGAAAATGATGATTATACTCTCCTTCATATATGAGCCTGGAATATCAATCAGGTTGGGGTCTAGGCTTTTACATATTGCATAAAATGTCAGGCATTAAGCTGAAGGAAAAATGAAAATTTTCCATCTGCTGCATAAGGGATGCATTTGTTAGAAGTTTTTAATTTAAAGACAATCCTTTGCAACATTGGTTACATGTCCTGCATCACTCAAAAGAGCAATCATTATCCACTGCTCAACTTGACTAATTTCTCTTCAATATATTCATCGCTAATTAGTTCTTTGTGTTCTTTTCAGCGCTGCCAATATCATCTCTTTTTCCATTCCTTTATTTCATGGTGAGTCTATACAATCTCACAGTTTATTGTCGCCTTACCAATGGCTCTGAATAAAAATGTGGAGATATTGTGTATGTTCATAACACATTGGACTTCAACCTTTTAACCTTCAATCATTACGCTCATTAGTCTATGATAAAACTTCTCTTGAATTTTTATTATTAATTTCTACTTGCAGATTAGGGATTTTCACATTGCAGAAACAGAGGAAGATATTGGCTTTTATGCCGGTTATGTGGGTGAGATTATTTTCATTTTTCACTACTTAAAATCTTCATTTTTAGGTGCCTCAAGAAGAATGAATTCCTAACAAAGCGCTTAATATCTTGAAGGGTCTTCATTTATGCTTGGTAGAGCTTTGACATCTGTTGCCTGGGGAATGGTGGCTGATCGCTATGGTCGAAAACCTGTTATAGTTATAGGGACTATTGCAGTGTTAGTACTCACCACTATTTTCCATTTAAGTTTAAATGTCTTCTTTAACACGTCTAAAATGTCTCCTTTTTTTTTTTTCTTAGGGTTATTTTCAATACTCTCTTTGGCCTTAGTGTAAATTTTTGGATGGCTATTGCAACAAGGTTTCTTCTTGGAAGTTTGAATGGCTTACTTGGACCAATAAAGGTACAATTTCAGTATTGTATATTTGTTTCACTTAGCAAAAAAGTACTACACTAGAAAGTTTTTTGTGTTCTCAAATTCTTTCCAATATGTGTATTAGTGTATATTCTAACTTCCTCAATGTTACCAGGCATATGCAACTGAAATTTTCCGTGAAGAATACCAAGCTTTAGGAGTATCAACAGTGAGTCTTATTGATCTGTGTATACTGTATGTTGAGTTCTTTAAAGTGGAGCATATCAACAAAATTAAGAATTATATATGACTAACTTCAGGTTAGTACGGCATGGGGCATAGGATTGATCATTGGCCCAGCTTTGGGTGGATTTCTCGCACAGGTACTTTTATTTCTTGCCCTGTTGTAGATGACCCTTTTTTGTACCTAATTGCTATGCATGCTGAATGATTAAATAAAGTTTCTATTTGACAAAAATATAAAAAAAATGACAATAATTCTTTTACATGAAAATGAGGGGTACCTAATACCTGCTGCATGATGAATGTTGGTGAGATTATTTACACCTATCTTGTAAGGAGATTCTCCAAAAGGATAATTATGCTAGCAGGCTTTAATATATGTGGTAATTAGTTCAGTAATCAAATGATAATTCAAAAAGATCATAGCTAGTAAGGTAGCAGACCATCTTGTAACAAGATAAAAGATGATTGTAAGCAAGGTAGTAGACCATACTACAAATTTTTTACTATAAGTTTTTATATCTACTTAATTTCCCTCTCCTCTCTCTTCACTTGTAACTTATTACTCCATTGTTTTTGTTGCACAATTTTGTCATTCAGCCAGCAGAGAAATATCCCAACATATTTTCCAAAGAATCTTTATTTGGGAGGTTAGTGTATTGTTTTTGGTAGAACATTTTAAGTATGATACAATTTGAATGTGTTACTTCAATAGTTTTACAATTCTTTGACGTTTTATAAATTTTAAATTTATGCGTTTATGATGCAGATTTCCGTACTTCTTGCCTTGCCTTTCTATATCAGTTTTTGCGTCAGCAGTGACTGTCGCGTGTTATTGGCTTCCGGTATGTATCATAGTTTAGTTCGTATGGGAATTTTTAACCATTTTTAACTACTTATTATTATTTGTTTGTGTCAAACTTTTTTTTTTGTTGGCCTTTTTATATTTGTGGCATTGCATTCTTTGAAATTGGGGTGATTTTTCTATAGAAACTAGCAAAATGCCAGTGTAATGCATGTGTAAATTAATAACAAAAATGACAAAAAGATATACCTAACTCATTGAAATTAGTCATGAAGTAAAAGATAGTGGAGTAAATAAATTGTGCGTTTGTGAATTTCAGTTTATTACCTCAAAAGAAATTCAATACTCATTGTTAAACTCCTAGCATGTAGTGAGTTATTGTTAAGTTTCATGATTTTTTTTTCTTGCCTAGATATAGATGTGTAGAAAATCTTGATTTATCAGATATTTACATTTTCAAAATATGAATATGATTCAAAATTTCAAGTAACCCGAGTAGTTGTAGGAAGTTCATTTTCAGAACTTCACATTATGATCTGGGTATTAGCTTAGTCCATTATGTATATATAGAACTTGGTTGAGACCTTTATTTAAAAAGAATTATTGGCTATCTACATATTCTTTTCCAAAATATGTGGATTCTTGCAGGAAACATTACACATGCATAGTGGAAATAACATATTACCTGATGACTCAGATGAAGCTTTAGAAGCAGGATCCTGTGAGTCTAATGTAAAGCAGGGGAAAACAGGACAAATTGAAGAAAGTGGTCCAGTTGCTAAGAAGAGCCTCTGGAGAAATTGGCCTTTGATGTCATCTATCATTGTCTACTGTGTTTTCTCACTTCATGATATGGCTTACACAGAGGTATCTCTCATACCTTCTTTTTTTAACCAAAAAAAAAAAAACTACATTTATTTATATTTTGTTGGATATTGGTTCTCCATTATCATGCCTGGGTTGCTATTCTTGCATGATTAACATCCAACATTATAGAAGTCCAGAAAACTTGTTTTGGATGAGATGCTCCATATTAGATGTAGCTGTTCTTCTCTTGCCATATGGAAATGATGGAATTACTTTGCAAATGGTGGTGATTAGAAAAGGTGTGACCTAACCCAAGATCTGTGATATGTGCTGTGAATAACAGAGAGAAGAAAAGTAAAGATCAAGCACACATAAGTAAATCAAATTTTGGTCAATAAAAAAAAAAGTACATTAAATTTATGTACTTAACCCAAATTAGAATTATGTCCAGAGAGTTATTACAGACTTATTATGAAGACTTACACTAGGAGGTATAGGGATCATATGTACATATACCTCTCCATTCAATTATTATTAGGGCTGCAAACATGTGTGAAATTAATAGTGTACCTAGCACTTCTAGTGGATTCTCAGGTACCGGAAACACCCCCAAAAGTGCCATACATTTGCGAAATTATGTTCCCTTCGAGGGTCAAGTTTATAACCAACACAGTATATCAGGCTGCACACACATCCTCTCATCAACAACCCTATGCATAGCTTAGAAAATACTGAATAACGAAAGCCCTAGACACTAAAGCCTCTTTATTTAAGATTTTAGTATTTTACTTAAGATCTACATTGTTTTGAGCTTTTTCAATTGTAAAATCGTAAAATTTTAAGATATGAATTGAGATTTTATAAAACATGCTAAATCCCACATTAGGTATATACTAGGACAATTTTGAATATACAAATAGGTAAAGGGAACCAAAGTTTTAATATTCGCTCTGGTGACCTTTCAGTTTGCCTATTGTCATTGACAGATTTGGAAACATTGATATGTTCACTTTTTAGATCTCAACCTCTTTAAGGTATGTTTGACGTAGAGGAAGATGGAGGAGAGGAATATATTCTGGCCATCTTCCCCTCTCCTCTCCTCCATCTAAACATAGGGTTAGTCTCTACCGTTTTCCATCTCCATCTTCTTTTTCCTTCAAATAAAAAAACAAAGGTCGAACAAATCATTTATACATGTTTTGTTTCTTCTCACAACGATGGCTGAAGCAATCATTTCCTCTATTTTTGTCAATTTGATTTGGACCATGATTGGGCAAATCAGCAACATTAAGGTCTTTACCTTCTTCCAACATCGGTGGGTGCTAATTTGGTTAGAGAGGGGGAGAGGGAGAGAGATTGTTTCAATTTGAAACGTAAATTATGCTAATATGACTAAAATTTCTTGAAATACTCGATATCAATTGAAATTCCTCAAGGGTTTAAAAATTTAAATTGACAGTTTAGGGGGCTGATTGAAAATGACCCAAATCCCAAGGTCTTCCTTCATTTTTTTTTTAATTTTAATTTTTTTTTTTTTTTTTTATTTACGATGAGATTTGAATTTTATGACATCTCATGATGATTGCTCTTTTATCATCATGCCAAAACACCAATAAGTTTCTTTTTGGTGTAGGCGAGATTCAAACTAAATTCTCTTATTCGATGACAAAAGATTTTACTAATTGAGCTAATTGAAACCCATTAATACAAAACATAAGTTTCATTTATACAATTGTACTGATTTTAGTATTGGTATGAAAAATATCGGCCGGTACAAAACAATATTGAGAACCTTAATTGATAATTAACTTTTTTTGTTGCATCAGGTAGATGAGATTAATGCGTAATCTTTATAGTTTATTTTGTAATGTGATAAGTATTGGGCTGTTTACTTCTTGATATGCTACCTTAAAAAATGGGTTATTGACCATAATATTGATGCTAGGGCTAATTGTAGTTTTACTTTTATATGCAAAAAGAATGTTATTGCCTTATTTACTTGTTTTTCTTTTTCTGTCTTAAAATTTCTAATTTGGTATTACTCATAATCAACTTCTCTCTTGTAGATATTCTCCTTATGGGCTGTCAGCCCTCGGAAGTTTGGGGGTTTGAGCTACACAACTAATGATGTTGGTGTAGTTCTTTCAATCTCAGGTATACATTCTATATTAGTTATGTAATTAAATTAAATATTCTACTTCTTGTTTTTGTTTGCAAAGGCATCTTTAGCACACTCTTTAATCAAACAAGAAGTACCATGTCTATACAGACATGAAATTCGGCACATTTGTGTCTCTCCCTATCTCAAAAATAAACTAGGTGTTGTATGGCCCTTGAACAGAATAATTTGTTATACATATTTACCTTCGAGGTGATTGAGACTTGAACTTTTATGTTGTTTCCTTTATATTATTCACTCCACATGCAAGACAACAATATGACATTCAAAGAATGGTTAAGTGAACTATATTATAATGTGAGGCAATTTTCAATTTGAATAATGCTAAAAACATTTCTTTAATTTATCTTTTTTGTTGAACTTTCAGGTTTCGGGTTACTTGTTTTTCAACTTTCTTTATATCCATACGTGGAGAGACTTTTTGGGGCCATAATGGTATCTCGCATCTCAGGTGTAAGTTTCCATAACTCCATAGTAGTAGACCTGTACTTCACTTTTGTGTTCACATCATGTATAATAATCTTGTTTTTCCTTGCGTTTTTGGGCTACATAAATCCCAATGCAGGTTTTATCAATACCTTTGTTAGCAAGTTACCCATTGATAGCCATGTTGTCCGGGGTTACCCTTGCCTTCTTTTTAAATTGTGCTTCAGTGATGAAGAATGTCTTATCTGTAAGTGCAAATACATCTTCATTAAAAATACATTTTATATTTTCTACTATAAGGTATTATACAAGATTGAGATCCCGTCCAATGCCTAGATAATACCCTTCTTTTTCCTTTATTTTTATTAGGATATAATATAAAAACCACTACTGAGGTTTGAGTTAATGACAAAAACTATTAAGATTTTAAAAAAATATCTAGTTTGTTCCTTTAGTACAAATAACACTTAACACCGTTTTTGTATTTATTGTTTGGAAACAATGCATAACTTAATCTACTTTTGTGATGATGTAAACAAGAACAACAAAGATAACATATATAAATAAGCAAAAACATAAAATTAACTCACACTCATCTCATGGCAATTAACTATGTTGTTTAGAATTTTTTTTTTAAAAAAAAAAAAAATTGATTTTTGAGTAGATTGTAGGGAAGTATTTTTTTTAGCTAGTAAATAAGATTACATATTCCAATGAAATATAAAGAGTGAGATAGAAGATTTATATTTGAAATAAATTACTTATTTTTATCTGAACTACTTGATGTTTCCAAATACGTAGGTGTCCATTATAACTGGCACGTTTCTCCTGCAAAATAGAGCCGTGGTATTTTTCTTCCATATTTTATTTAATATAATTTTTGTTATTGTTGTATTTTTAAATTTTAAGTGGTGATAAACCACAAAATTTGACTTATGTCAATTCAATCGCATATTATTAACAATAGGATCAAGACCAAAGAGGAGCTGCTAATGGCCTTGCTATGACTGCAATGTCTCTATTCAAAGCAGCTGGTCCAGCTGGAGGTGGTGCTATGTAAGTGTCCTCTAAATTTCTTTGGCTTCTATTTAATAATAGGTGATGGGGAAATCCATATATGGATGAAAGATTACAATAAGGGTTTTTTAGGTCAACTATGAGTTATTTACAATAACTTAGCAACTAAAATGAAAACAAGTTTTTTTTTTTTTTGTTAAAAGAAGAGGTGTGTGTGTTGGAGGGGTTTAAAGTCACACATGTTATTGATTTTATCAATAGTACCTCACACAATAATTTTCTATTGGATGAGGTGATTTTTTGACTACCGCTGAGCGACTAAGGAACAATCGGAAATTATATAATTCAATTTTTGTTCTCAATCCATGACCCATCAATTTGAAGTTTCCTTTGTAACTCTAGTGAAATATATTCACCATTAGATTATAGGACAAGATTTGGCTACAAACCAGTTTGTAGTCTGTTTGCTACAACCCACTATGTGGCAGCTTATAAGACCATTCACATGTATTATTTAAAGAAGTCACATGACTCATTAAATAGGTCATGTGACTAAAGTACACGTAGATGATCTTATTAGTTGACACGTAATGAGTTGTAGTAAACTGGCTACAAACTGGTTTGTAGCCAAACTCTGCCCTAGATTATATTATCTCATTGCTACCTCCTTACATACAAAATATCAAAATGATAAAAAAAAAAAAGAAAAAAAAAGAAAAAAGAAAAAAGAAAAAAGAAAAAAGAAAAAAAGAGTTTGTGGTCTGAATAGTAAATAACATCTTAGTAACACGAAATTTAGTGTATGTATTAAAAACAAACAAAACATGTAATTAAATGATGAGATTATAAAATATTTGTCATACAAAAAGTTACTAATTGGTGCAACATTGATAGAGTTACACGGAGTAGATCGCATTTTTCAGGATTATTATTAAAAATCTTAGAAAAGATTTGGAAACATGTACAAATTAGTCAATGTTTATTTACATATTGATGTGATATGACAAAATTTGAACCATTCATTTCACTATAAAGAGTTAATGAAATAAATGGTACTGATTTTAAAAACTCCTTAATAAAGCTACTTTAAATACTTTAGAGGATTTCAATCCAAAAAAATGAGATGTTTACATTATGCCGTACATTGCCATGTTTGTATTGAATTTTTTACTCCATAATCTCTTATGGAGAAATGAGGATTTCCGATTTATACCTTTCGTTTGGATATTTTGGTCTATAGATTTTCATGGGCACAAAAGCGTCAAGATGCTGCCTTCCTCCCAGGTATCATATATATTCAACTACGATTTTGATCTTTTTATTTTTAGTAAACAAAGGACAATTCTAACATTATTAGAGGAGATTGTCACTTACTGAGTAACTGGTGGGTCCACAAAAAATTAATTTAGAAAACTCGTGCATAAAATATATTTTCAACTATTAAAAAATAAATAAATAAAAAAACCAGGTTGGGGAGACTACAACTTTAGGATATTCTCCTGGGTTTTTATGAACTCCATATTACATTTTTTTTGAGACTGAGAAGCTTCGAAATTTGTGTTGAAATATAGGTGATCAGATGGTTTTCTTCATCTTGAATGTGATTGAGGCAATTGGAGTGCTGATGACATTCAAACCATTTCTAATTGAAAGGCAAATTTCATGATCAAAGAGAGATGGATGTATTATATTAGAGAATATGGTAATCACCTTCTTGATCAGCGTTAATATTCTAGAAGTACTTGTAATTGTTTCTTATCCATGATTTTTTATTAAACAACTATATCATGATTTAATAGAGCAATTAATTTATAGCATCAAAATTTTTGTGATGCCTCGATCTCCAGTGGTTTCTCTAAAAGTCATGAAGACGGTCTTGAAGCAAGTAGGGCAATGGTGACATAAATGTTGTCAAGTTGAAGTCCGATAATGTAAACATGGAACCAGTCCAGCCACTTACCAAAGGCACATGAGTTTTCGGGCTTTCGCACAATTCACTTTTGAGTTTGTTATGAATGGGTTCGTATGCAGATATATAGAAGTCTAAAAGATACTTGGAAAAATTAAAAGTAAATATTATTTTTTTTTTTGGTAAAAAAAAGTAAATATTATTTACTTGAGGCAAATGGAGTGAGATCATTTTGAGTCAAATTGAGATGAGCAACAAAAATGGATTTGGCAAGCCCCTCATCATAACCTTACTCTAACCACCAAGGGTAAATGCCTAAATGGTCCAATGACAAAAGACTTATTCTGATGTGATTTAGTTGGCATCAAAGTCCTAAATTCCTAGGACATGAGAGTTTTCCCTCCATCATATTAGTGACGACACCAAAGTCGTCGTTGGTGTTAGTTTGTTTTGGGAAATTAGCAACGATAATGAGTTGTTGTCGCTGATGCTGACTTATTAACAACGAATTTAGGGTTGTCGTTGAAATTTTGGTTGTTAAAAACTTAAAATCCAAATTTCTTGTAGTGTTGATTTGGTAATGCCTCAATTAAGATGGCTTTTTATGTATGGCATCAAACAAAGTATGAATGATGGAGCAATATTATAGATCAAATTAGATAAATACATAGATATTTTGCATTAAAGTTTACAAAGTACAAGTACAATAAGAAAAACTTACAAATACTATTGAATATACTTTAGAACACACTTTAAATCACAATGGACCTCTTGCACATGGGTTGTGGAAGTTGAGAAGTAAACATTTTTTTAAGAATCAAATTCTTATTAGTAGTTAAAAATGGTGATTATTTCCATCAAATAACTATCCATCAATAACTACTTTGGATGGTTTATTGTAGGAAAATAACTATCCTCAATAACTTGGAGACAATGATATATGTCATCCACATCATGAAAGTTATTGGTAATTACATCCTACCATTAACTTCCTCCATGAAAGTTGGAAATAATGAAACATGTAAATAGAAGTTACAAATAATTTTATTTCTATATAATCACACATATAATCAAACCAATTTCGATTAATCAAAAATTTTTTTTTTTACCTGCCATTAGCCTCATTGGCATTAAGATTGCTTAGAGGAGCAAGTTTGAGTTCAAGATCCATCATCCATATATGTGTGAAAGCAAAGAAATTGAAGGAGCTTGAGAGAGAGAGAGTGAAAATTAGTTTGGTTTTGGGTGAAAGAATAAGTTTGGGCTTCAGAGCTTGAGAGATAGAGAGAGAAAGAGAGAGTGGAATTATGGAAATTGGTTTAGTTTCGGGTTGATGAATAAGTTTAAATTGGTTTAGCTTCGGGTTAATGAATAAGTTTGGCCTTCAAGCATATAAGAGTGTGAGTTCAATGCTACTCACGTATTAAAACCACCTGGCATACGTGTTTTTGTTTTGTTTTATTTTTTATTTTTTTTCAAGACTTACTTTTTGGGCTTTCGAACTTTATTGCTTTCATAATGCACACCACCAACCCTTCCATATTAAAGCCACTACATTTTTTTTTTGGCTAATGATATTTCAAATATCAGCATTTTTTTTTTCTTCTCTTTCACTCTTTTAACCTATGAAGTTGTTCATTAAATGGTTGGTGGAGGTACTAAAGGAAATAACACGTGTAATCAAATGGTTGGTGGAGGTACTAAAGATTTTCAAACTTAGACTAACATTGTATTTTTTTCTATCCCAAATCAGGTCCAGCTCATGCTTTAGACCCAAGGAGTTGGATGGGTCCATCCCACTTAATATCCTTTAAAAAGTGTTGTAATTATTATGAGTATCAGTAGGTGAACAACCATTCTCAAATAATCACTATCAAAATTAATGGTATGATTTAAAGGACTACAAGCCCAATTATTCTATACCTTAGCAACTTTTCTTTTGCTAGGTGCTTAGGTAGTACCTTTTATCAAACACTTGCGATTAGATAAAGCTAAAATGATTTATACAATCTGACTTGGATTTTCTGTTTACATTTTTTTTTTCTTTTCCTTGACTCATCAGATGAGTAAAGAAAGTCGCCATAGTGAGAAAATTGTAAGGAATTTGAGGAAAGGCGGTCTCATGTTTAGTGGGACAAAGACAATTTTAATAGTCGGACAAGTGATTATTTAATAGTCTTATGACTGCAAATAAATACGTAGTTCCTCTCTCACATGAATGGTGCCAGAGTGACTTCTTAAACTAGATGAATTTCGCTATGAATTGGTTGAGTCGGCTCCTCTCGAGGAAGTCCAGATTGATGGGAATCTTGTGCGCAAAATGGAAATTAGTTACCCATTGAACATACCATATCAACCACACAACTTCTCGAGACTGTATATTCCCAACCGCTGGTCCAAATTGCACAAGGGCAGTGGCATCAGAAAGTACATGTTGCAAGCTTTCCAACGACACTATAAGATCACTAAATACTAAAATCAGATAAACCTTAAGCCTTGAAATTGGACATTGTTAAGGGCTCTTGAGGATTAGGTAGTGGTGATTATCCCATTTTTCTCCACCCTAACCTTACGAGGATTAGTACCGTAAATACCCTTAGGCACCATATGTGGCACCCACAATACTGTTAAGGGCTTTTTGAGGTTCTGTTAACTGAGTTAAGTTGGTCACGTGAGATGTACATGACCAGTACACTTATTTATATTGATGTCACCTAGCAATTGGGAGTATTTTCCTCCGATTGTGGTTTGGAACTAAACTTTCTCCTTATTTTAAACCAAGAACAATTGACCACATTTTTTTTAGTTTGCATGATAATAATAAGCATTAAGAACACTAATTTAACAGTGAAACAACTTATTGATCATGAGGCAAATTAGGCAAAAGCATAACATCTGGTATGGTACAGGAAAATTGGGCAAAAGCAAGCCAAACCAACAAGATGATGCGTTATGCGTCCCAATTTGCACATAACCAAAACACTCATTTAATTTATAATGATGTCACCTAGCGAACAGTTTGAAGAAATTTCCTCCAGATGTGGTTTGGAACTAAACTTTTTCCTTATTTTAAACCAAGAAAATTTTACCCCTTTTTTTAGATCTTTGCCCTAGGATTCCTCATAGAGGGTAAGGATCTCCATAAGATTGTTGCATTCTTCACCCTTAGCTTGACAGAAAAGGAGTTTGTCATCTGCGAACAAGAGGTGTTGATTATAGGGGGGCCCTCCCAAAAGACCCAACATGTGCAGTACTTTTTAGCTCCCAAAAGACCCAACAAAAAGTACAACTTAAAAGTGAAATACAACACACTCGTACACATGAAATACAACACTCAGTTTACTATGCTGAGTCATAGCATCTATAGCCACTAAGCATATTAAAGTGGCGATACAATAAACATTTTATTAAAAGCAAGCCAAACCAACAAGATGATGCGTCCCAATTTGCAACATATATTCATGATACTTTCATGAATATATATTTATTTCCTTGTCATTGAAATTACTATGTTGAAATGCTTTGTCTTCTCCATGGAAAGATGCTCACCGATACGCTCTGCGTACCTCTCAAATAAATCATCTATAATTGCGTCTCCGAAGTGATGAGCTAGCAAGGATTCTGAAATCGCTCTAATTAAATGTGCCACATCTTGCCCACATTTATACTTGTCGAACACGTAATTTTTGTTCTCATCGTTGTCATGGAAATCCAAATTGACTTCAAATGTTTCCAGACGATCAATAACAAAGGATCCCTCTTTTTCAACAATAGTTATTACTTCTTCTCTAGAAGCTGTGTAGTGAGGCAAATTGAACTTATCAATTTCAGCTTCTTCAATGAGCCCCTATATACATAAAATTAATGTGGACTTTATTTTAAGTGAAATAAAAAAATATATATTATGGCTTAGAATTAATTTTAAATTGTTAGCTAGAAGGTTAGAGAACTAATAACTTCAGCAGCCATCTGTAGGAGACACTTTGCTAGTAGTTCCCAAATCACGCAACAATTTCTGCTAGTGGGATTTCTGCTAGTGGGATCTGAGATCCTTCCTGCCAATAAAGGCTAGAATCATTTGCCCTCCAGGTATAATTTCATCAGCACGAGAGCGAAGAAATAGTGAGAAATCACTTTGAAACTGCTCCAAGTATGCTTCAAAGACATTGTGAGGGCTCGTCTTTCCCATGTATATGTGTCCCCTTTATTATTGTCAATCCCTTGAGGAACCTAATATTATAATAAAAAGAGAAGAGAAAATGCCATTACCAAAATCAAATATGAAAATAATGTATGAATTTTCTTGATCACCTGTGATAACACTTGGGATGATAGAGTGGATGCATTAAAATCGATAATTATTTATTAAAATGTTACAACTTATTCTCATATTTTACCAATAATAATTAAAGCTACTCACCACTTTGTCTCAACATCATAAAACATATCATGTTCTTCTCTATTTCACTTAAAATGGAGGGAGAACCGAAAAAAATTATATTGTTAGGAAGAAATGAAAGGGGATAAGAAATGGAATGCATTTTGTGTTTTGGTAGAATGATCTCTCATTAATTGAAAAAATTTATTTTTTGGATAAATTATAACAACATTCCTTGAGATTTAGCGAAATAACAGTGCCTCTTATTTTAGTAAATGACGCTTCACTTTCACATTTGTTAGAAAATTACACTTCACCTATCATTTTCTAAAAAGTGAGGGGAAGGAATGTAATTTTCTAAACTAAATTTGAAGTTTGCTTTCTTGAGAATAAGATATGGGGAAAAATCATATAAATATCACTATTTTATATCTTTTGTTAGGTCAGGGGCGAAGCCAGGAAAAAATTTTGGGGTGGGCTAGAAGCTAGGTTGCACGAGTACTCCATTTTAGTTCACGTACTCGAATCGTACCTGATATTCATACCCGTATCCAATATCCATTGCGTCCCACATATGTTTTAAAAAAAAATGATGTATTCACGTACCCGTACCCGTATCGGGTACGATACTATATCTGTATCCGTGCAACTTAGGTTAGAAGTATCAAGTAAATCTCGACGGAGAGAATTTTATTTTTTTTAATACATTACAAACTATTTTCTTGGTTTCTTTATTTGAAATTGAGTTGACATTATAACCTATAGAAATAACATTTTAAGTAGAGTTTTAAAAGTAATTATTATTTATTTTATTACCAATCAAATTTCAAATTTCAAATCACTTAGAGTAATGCTAGAGACACAACTTATTTTACAACCAAACCTTTACAAACTAACATGGCATCCTAATTGGAGAGTACACATCAGCCATTAAAATACATCTCAACATTAACATTTAACATTAATGAAATCATTAAAATTTTAAAATTAACTAAATCTTGAAAAAAAAAAAAAAAAAAAAACCTGTCCCCCACCAAGTCACCGCCAGCGCCTACCCACCACCCCATCAAAAACGGCTTCAATGTCCTCCCATCTATTTCTGATCTAGACCTTGAAGAAAAAAAAAACCCCTTCACTTACACACACACAATCTCACCTTAGCTGCGTGTATTTGGGAATCTTGCAGGCAAAGCAGTTCTCACATTCTGCGTGTTAGGGTTAGGGTTTAGCTTTGAAAGATTCTCTTTCTTTCTTTCCAAATGGACCCGATCTGAAGTGAAAGCTCGAAGAAAACGGCGTCGGACTCCCCGCCTCCAACATCGACTTCTCCGTCCCCAAACTCACACTTGAAGACGTTCGCAAGATTGTCGACAAGGAGAAACTCATTGAAATCGTTGCCGACGCCGCTTCACGCCACGTCGACGCTCTCTGATCGTTGGCGGATTCCGATGCTTCCAAGCATAAGCTCTTCATTCGTGGACTTGGTTGGGACACCACCACCGATGGCCTAGATTGCTCGCCTGCGGGTTAGAGTTGATGAAGATTTGGAAAAAATTTTAATCTCCTCACACGGCATCATTTTAGATACCTTTTCTCTGTTACAGTGTCTTTTGTTTTTTCCATTTTTCCAATTTTTTGTTTTTGTTTTTCAGTATTTTTTTTGTTTTTAAAGAAAATGAATGAATCAAAGAAACCGAGAACAAGGTCTAGATCGGAAATAGATAAGAGGACATTGAAGCTTTTTTTGATGAGCATGTGGGTGGTGGGTGGCCGCTGACTGTGAGCTGGTGGGGACGGTTTAATTTTTTTTTTTCTCCAGATTTAGTTAATTTTAAAATTTTAATGATTTAATTAATATTAAATGTTAAATGCTAATGCTAAGGTGTATTTTAATTGCTGATGTTGGTATTCTTCACTTAGGATGCCATGTCAGTTTGTAAAGGTTTAGTTGTAAAATAAGTTGTATCTCTAGCATTACTCAATCACTCAACACCCACTCAAGCACAATATCAAATTTGCAAGTAAGTCAACAAAAATTAAAATTAAAATTAATTTTTATACCACATAGTCACACTCACATATACCATAGTTATTATTATTATTGACAACAATCAAACTTCATTCAACAAAAAATCACAAATAATATTGACAAAATCACGAAGCCATAATTTTTGTTAACTAAAGTAATAAACCCACTTTGGCCACAAATCTTTTTTTATTTTTTATTTTTTTAATAAGTTAAACAAGGTTAAAAAAATGTTGTCTTTATCTTCCCAATTAGAGAGAGTTTTCCAACCTGGGAGCCAAGAAATATTATTATGTTATGCCATTGGATTAAACCTTTAAAAAGTCTTTAAGCATATTGTAAACTAAAGTTCAATTTTGGAAGTAATTATTTTGGTCACAACTCACACAAACACCTTTAAAAAAAATCACACCACACACAAGTTGACACATGTGCCCCACCCACACCACATAAACATTCAAAATATCACCATAACATGAACACGTGCACACTACTCAGCACTTATCACACATTCACACTTGACTTTTGGCAAAAAAAAAACAAAGTCATCTTCTTCTTCAAGCCTAACACGTACAGCAAGAGAGTGAGACAGAAAGAGATACTAGTGAGCAGTGGAGTGGACGGCAAACCAATAAACAGCGAACGGCGAGGAGCCACTGGTCAGGCTTCGAGATTTCCGATTTTTCTTTTTCTTTTTTAAGGGTTAGATCTGTGATGAGATTTCAATCTTGTGAGCAATTTGGGTGGATTTAGGCAAACCAATTAAGAATTGAAGGCTAAATAATTTTTAATGGGTTTGGGATTAGAATTTTGAAAAAAAAACCATATGATCTATACATAGTTATTTTGAGTGTTAAGATGCTGACCTTAGAGAGCCAATGCACACTGTAAGAAGAATGAACAAAATTTAGCGTTTTGCTAGGAAAGAGCCTGCCATAGAAAGGACCCCGGCATTCCAGCTATGAAACATGGCCCGAGATCATCGCCTTTCTCCTTCTTGAGCATATTATAAAAATCTGGCAGTGATCTGAAACCAGTGTTGAAATCATTACTTGGAAGATCATTTAGAAACACTAAGAGCTCAGGAGGAGCGTGTCCTGTTTCTCGGCACAATCCCACTATGGCATCAATCATTTCGTAGGTGGGTGAAAGTGTATTGGGTCCTGAAGAGCAACCCAAGTCTGCTACTGTAAAATATTGCGGAAAGTTTTCTTTGCTATATAAAGCTCTCACAGTCTTCTTCAACATTGGTCTCACCTTGGAAATCACTGTTCTCTGAGAAATAAACGGGATGAAAAATCTTTTTATATAAGAACTATAAACATAAATATGAACAATCTTTTTTTGATGATGATCATGAATAACAGCTTTTAAAACAAGTTTCTTGTGTGTATGTGGACAAAATATTAAGTGTTAGCACTTAGCATTCACAGTATATAAGTATAAAGATCTCCATAGTTAACTTTGACAAGGAAACTCTCTCTAATAGTGATACAAAAAAACTAGAGAGATTGAGAAAGAGTGAGATAATTAATTACTTGAAGGGTTGAGTTATGGGAATAGCTATATTCTCCTTCTCCAGATGTCATGTGAAGAACCTTCTCCACTTCCATGACATAGCCATGTTTATGGATGGAGTTATGGATAAAGTTGTTATCCATGTGCCTTCCCTGGTGCAATCGTTGCTCTCATGGACCTCTATATTTAGCTAAGAGATATGTGGATTGCTTTACCCGTGGATTGCTTATCCTTTCCTTCAAGCCGCATCACACCGGAATGTGGCTCCAAAGAGCTTTAATGAAGCTCACGTAGGAGCCTTGAATAAGGAAGAAAGAGAGAGAAGTACAGCAGAGAGAAAAAGAACAAAACACCCATGCTGTGCACATGGCACCCATGCTGTGCATCCATGGGTGGGGAGGGATGGCAGAGAGTCATAATTGCTAGGCTGGTTTCTGACTCGTAGACTCTATCTTCGATATGCTCATCTATACTTGGCTTTGGTAGACAACGTGTAAAGCTCTATAAATCAGGGAACTCTCAAACCTCAAGGAACATATCTTGAATATGCCTCTTGTTACAATCTTTGGAAACTAAGGACTTGTTTGGTACGTGTTTTTGTTTTCTGTTTTGGTTT
Organism: Fagus sylvatica; assembly: GCA_907173295.1. Classification (NCBI taxonomy): domain Eukaryota; kingdom Viridiplantae; phylum Streptophyta; class Magnoliopsida; order Fagales; family Fagaceae; genus Fagus; species Fagus sylvatica. The sequence goes on along the minus strand of OU015762.1, from coordinate 20,881,765 downwards.
TATGATTTTTTACTTTATTGAAGTTTGAACTTTAATCCTAATTTGAATTCAAGATTGTAAAAAAAATTCTGTTTGGTACATAGTTTTGGTTTCACAACTGAAATCACAATTTTTTTAAAAAAATTGTGTTTGGTACATAGTTTTGGTTTTTAGATTTAGTTTTTATCATTACATTATTATTTTTTTTTTTTTTTCTTTCCTTTTTTCCCCACCACCCACGTACACCACCTCTTTATTTTTTTTTTTCTTTTTTCTTTCCTTTTTTTTTCCCCCACCACCCACGTACCCCCCTCCCTTTCTTTTTACTTTTCCCCCACCAGACATACATCCCCCCTCCCCCATTTCTCTCTTTTTTTCTTCCCTCTCTCTTTTCCCCTCAGGCCTCAACCCCCCTCCCCCATTTCTCTATGGCGGTGAATCTGACTCCGAATGCGATCGCGGCGATAAACGGTGGGGACGTGAACTCGAAGCCGCTAGTGCAGGTCCTGGATATCAAGCTAATCGGTACTGGTGCACAGCCAAAGGAACGGTACCGCATGCTCCTCTTCGACGCCGTTTCATCCCAGCACGCCATGCTCGCCACTCAGCTCAATGACCGAGTCACCTCTGGTCGAGTCCGCAAAGGCTCTATCGTCTAAGTAATAACTTCCGCTATTTTTTGTTTCTATCTTAATTGTCAAACTCCAATTCATTTTTTAATAAAACTGTGGGGGTAGGCATGGCTCTGTAATAGTCAAGAGAGAGAAGCAGAGAAGCTTCTGGAGGAGAGAGAGAGAAAATGGGTAGAAAAGAAAAAACGTGGGCCCAGTAACGGTAATAAACTGGGACCTACATGAATTCAGTTCGGATTTGAATCTGGCTTGGATTCAAAAACAGGCCAAAGGGTGAACTCAAATTTGGCATGGGACCCACATAAAATTCAAGTTGGGATTTCAATCCTCACTTAAAAACCACGTACCAAACATCATTTTTTTTAGTGGGACCCAGTGATTATGGATTTGAATCACTGAATCACGATTCAAATCCATTGTACCAAACAGCCACTAAGCATCTTGGAAATGGATTTTGGCTTATTTGGATTATTGATAAGATTTTGGCCCCGTTAGTAATGGAATTTGGAGTTTGGGCCTCATCTTAACTGGCAGTTTCTTCTTCTATTCTCAGTTTTCTTCTTTATTTCTTATTTTCAGTTTGTTTTAGAGGATGATTAGATTATTTAATTTGAATTATTCGTGCTACATTATGAGCAGCTAATCACCCTAGCTAAGGCTAGGGGTGAAACTTTGAATGAAATTGTAGTATTTATTCTTCAATGTTCTATGCTTTTTAATATATAATCTTATCTAATTGATTGTTTCATTTAATCTTAAAAGGTTTTTATTCTGTAAAATTCATTGATTCATTGTTAACCATGAGGTACAATTAATGCTTGGAATTCCCTGCGAATTAAATAGCCAGTCTTTCAAATAGGAGTCAATCAATTAAAAAATTAATCTTTTGGTCATATATTTTGATATAATCAATGCTTTATTTCCGATTGAGAACACTATTTAGTTGACTTTGAATTGAGTTATAAAATAGGTTGAAGAATAAGTGTTATAGTTTTGTTAAAAGTGGATCCCCAATGCCTTAGTATTTCTCATAAATATTATTTCTTTTACACTTTCTGTTGTGTTCTACAAAAATCACTCAATCATCTCAACTATTATTGATCTTTCCTTATTTTATTTTATCAGTATTCTCTGTCCCATCAATCCCTGTGGTTCGACACTCGGACTTTCCGAGAAATTATTACTTCGCGACAACCTGCACTTGGGTTTGCAATCTTAAAGTTGTAGCAAACATATACATAAAGAGGGTCAAGAGAGAGAAACATTTTTTCTATTAAGAATTGATCAATGTAAGTATATTATGACTATTTAATTTTGTGAAGATCATGATAGTTCTAAATTCTTGATTAATGTAGTCGTTAATTATCTAACAACATAGAAAGATAATTTTTACATGTGGTATCAGAGCCTTGTGTTTAAGAATTATTGTGATTTTCCATTGAATGAATTTTTAATTTATATCGGTGAATTCTTAACCTTAAATTTTGGTTCGAAGTTTAAATATGTGAATTCAGTTTCTTTGTTTTTTCTAAATGTTTACAACTTTTATGATCAAAACATTTCAAAACCCGAATCATTGTGATAAATTGAGTACATAATGATCTCATTTATTAGCATTATTCTTTATTGATTATTTTTCCGCTTAACGTTCTAATTTATTTTCTCACTATAATGACCATATACTATCTAGTAGCAAGTAAGGTATGTGTGAGAACATATTTGATATTTTGTAATTGAAATATCATAATATACTTGCTTGGTTGTCAAATAATTTTAAGCTAATATGTCACCCCACATAACTAATATATTTTGAGTGCTTATATATGAACAACCAATAGAATGTATTCCTTCAATAATTGTAGTGGTTGGTGTATTTAAATGGCATGCTTATATCTGTTCACATTACTTTGAACATATTACTGTTGATTTAATGTTTTATGTAAGATCATTAATTTTGATTTGGAATTTATATCATGATACGGTTTGGTAGTCACCAAAGTGGCCCAACTAGAATGGGACATAGATAACAAGTCAAATAATTGAGATTTAACACTTATTCCCTAGTGTTAATAAATTTAATGACCATATAAATTGCAATTCTTTAATCACAAAAATATTAGGTTTGACCCAAAGGTGCACCACTTTTGAGTGATTAATGAATTGAAATAGGATGGTTGGTGGGTATTTATAGTTGAAATTGGAACGAATACCCAAAGGTAACATGCCAACTTAATTATGAATATTTTACTAATTAGTCCTATTAGGTGAAAGGGAATCACCATAATCGTTTAATAGTTTACCATAAGAATAACCCAAAGGTGGATCACGGTAATACTATTTATTATTGTTTAAATATGTGTTTCATTATGGTTTATTGTTCCTTATTAATTACTCTTAGCACTAATGTAGTGAGCATGAATTATTATTTGCAGTATCTGTTCCGTTTTCGCTACATTCGCATGCTTCATCTATTCCCATGCCGAATGGAACAAATTTCTCAGATTGAAAAGAATAGGTTTAGTTTCACCTTGGTGTACTGGATCTAGATATAACACTTCATGAATTTGAGAAACCACTTGTTGCCACTGATACAAGTAATGCGGAAGAAAAGGATTTGTAC
>OU015762.1:20788476-20878434 GCA_907173295.1 Fagus sylvatica | reverse complement strand
GATATGGGGAAAAATCATATAAATATCACTATTTTATATCTTTTGTTAGGTCAGGGGCGAAGCCAAGAAAAAATTTTGGGGTGGGCTAGAAGCTAGGTTGCACGAGTACTCCATTTTAGCCCACGTATCCGAATCGTACCTGATATTCGTACCCGTATCCAATATCCATTGCGTCCCACATATGTTTTAAAAAAAAATAATGTATTCACGCACCCGTACCCGTATTGCGTCCGTATTCGTGCAACTTAGGCTAGAAGTATCAAGTAAATCTTGACGGAGAGAATTTTATTTTTTTAAATACAATACAAACTATTTCCTTGGTTTCTTTATTTGAAATTGAGTTGACATTATAACCTTTAGAGATAACATTTTAAGTAGAGTTTTAAAAGTAATTATTATTTATTTTATTACCAATCAAATTTCAAATTTCAAATCTCAAATCACTTAGAGTAATATTAGAGACACAACTTATTTTACAACCAAACCTTTACAAACTAACATGGCATCCTAATTGGAGAGTACACATCAACCATTAAAATACATCTCAACATTAACATTTAACATTAATGAAATCATTAAAATTTTAAAATTAACTAAATTTGAAAAAAAAAAAAAAAACTGTCCCCCACCAAGTCACCGCCAGCGCCTACCCACCACCCCATCAAAAACGGCTTCAATGTCCTCCCATCTATTTCTGATCTAGACCTTGAAGAAAAAAAAAACCCCTTCACTTACACACACAAAATCTCACCTTAGCTGCGTGTATTTGGGACTCTTGCAGGCAAAGCAGTTCTCACATTCTGCGTGTTAGGGTTAGGGTTTAGCTTTGAAAGATTCTCTTTCTTTCTTTCCAAATGGACCCGATCTAAAGTGAAAGCTCGAAGAAAACGACGTCGGACTCACCACCTCCAACATCGACTCCTTTGTCCCTAAACTCACACCCGAAGACGTTCGCAAGATTGTCGACAAGGAGAAACTCATTGACATCGTTGCTGACGCCGCTTCACGCCACGTCGACGCTCTTCAATCGTTGGCGGATTTTGATGCTTCCCAGCATAAGCTCTTCATCCGTGGACTTGGTTGGGACACCACCACTGATGGCCTAGATTGCTCGTCTGCGGGTTAGAGTTGATGAAGATTTGGAAAAAATTTTAATCTCCTCACACGGCATCGTTTTAGATACCTTCTCTCTGTTACAGTGTCTTTTGTTTTTTCTATTTTTCCAATTTTTTTTGTTTTTGTTTTTCAGTATTTTTTATTTTTAAAGAAAATGAATGAATCAAAGAAACCGAGAACAAGGTCTAGATCAGAAACAGAGAAGAGGACATTGAAGCTTTTTTTGACGAGCATGTGGGTGGTGGGTGGCCGCCGGCTGTGAGCTGGTGGGGACGGTTTAATTTTTTTTTGTTTTTCTCCAAATTTAGTTAATTTTAAAATTTTAATGATTTATTTATTAAATGTTAAATGCTAATGCTAAGGTGTATTTTAATTGTTGATGTTGGTATTCTCCACTTAGGATACCATGTCAGTTTGTAAAGGTTTAGTTGAAAAATAAGTTGTATCTCTAGCATTACTTAATCACTCAACACCCACTCAAGCACAATATCAAATTTGCAAGTAAGTCAACAAAAATTAAAATTAAAATTAATTTTTATACCACATAGTCACACTCACATATACCATAGTTATTATTATTATTGACAACAATCAAACTTCATTCAACAAAAAATCACAAATAATATTGACAAAATCACAAAGCCATAATTTTTGTTAACTAAAGTAATAAACCCACTTTGGCCACAAATCTTTTTTTTTTTTTTAATAAGTCAAACAAGGTTAAAAAAAATGTTATCTTTATCTCCCCAATCAGAGAGAGTTTCCCAACCTGGGGTCCAAGAAATATTATTATGTTATGCCATTGGATTAAACATTTAAAAAGCCTTCAAGCATACTGTAAGCTGAAGTTCAATTTTGGAAGTAATTACTTTGGTCACAACTCACACAGACACCTTAAAAAATATATCACACCACACACAAGCTGACACATGTGCCCCACCCACACCACATAAACATTCAAAATATCACCATAACATGAACACGTGCACACTACTCGACACTTATCACACATTCACACTTGACTTTTGGCAAAAAAAAAAAACAAAGTCATCTTCTTTTTCAAGCCTAACACGTACAGCAAGAGAGTGAGACAGAAAGAGATACCAATGAGCAGTGGAGTGGACGGCAAACCAGTAAACAGCGAACGGCGAGGAGCCACCGGTTAGGCTTTGAGATTTCCGATTTTTCTTTTTCTTTTTTAAGGGTTAGATCTGTGATGAGATTTCAATCTTGTGAGCAATTTGGGTGGATTTAGGTTAAGAATTGGTGGGTTTAGAATTGGATTAGGCTAAATTTTTTAATGGGTTTGGGATTAGAATTTTGGACTGTTTTATTTTTATTTTTTTATTTATTACATTTTATGTGAAACGAATATTCAAATATCTGATAATATTTAATGTCTCTAAAAAAAAAAAAAAAAAAAAAAAAAAAAAACATATGATCTATACATAGTTATTTTGAGTGTTAAGATGCTGACCTTAGAGAGCCAATGCACACTGTAAGAAGAATGAACAAAATTTAGCGTTTTGCTAGGAAAGAGCCTGCCATAGAAGGACCCCGGCATTCCAGCTATGAAACATGGCCCGAGATCATCGCCTTTCTCCTTCTTGAGCATATTATAAAAATCTGGCAGTGATCTGAAACCAGTGTTGAAATCATTACTTGGAAGATCATTTAGAAACACTAAGAGCTCAGGAGGAGCGTGTCCTGTTTCTCGGCACAATCCCACTATGGCATCAATCATTTCGTAGGTGGGTGAAAGTGTATTGGGTCCTGAAGAGCAACCCAAGTCTGCTAATGTAAAATATTGCGGAAAGTTTTCTTTGCTATATAAAGCTCTCACAGTCTTCTTCAACATTGGTCTCACCTTGGAAATCACTGTTCTCTGAGAAATAAACGGGATGAAAAATCTTTTTATATAAGTACTATAAACATAAATGTGAACAATCTTTTTTTGATGATGATCATGAATAACAGCTTTTAAAACAAGTTTCTTGTGTGTATGTGGACAATATTAAGTGTTAGCAGTCACAGTATATAAGTATAAAGATCTCCATAGTTAACTTTGACAACTACGGCTACACAGGAAACTCTCTCTAATTGTGATACAAAAAAACTAGAGAGATTGAGAAAGAGTGAGATAATTAATTACTTGAAGGTTTGAGTTATGGGAATAGCTATATTCTCCTTCTCCAGATGTCATGTGAAGAACCTTCTCCACTTCCATGATATGGCCATGTTCATGGATGGAGTTATGGATAAAGTTGTTATCCATGTGGCTTCCCTGGTGCAATCGTTTTCTCTCATGGACCTCTATATTTATAGGGGGTGGGGTTGGTTTGGGAATTAAACACATTCATCTATTAATCTCTTTCTCATAAAATGAGAACAGAAAAAACCTTTAAAGGGTCTTTGGTAGGGTTTGTTCCACGTTACTAAAACAATCACATTTATTTTCATTTGTTGGAGTGACAGACTGACATGTTGTGAGTACGTAGTTAAGCATAATTATCAAAGGGGTAAACGGCTAATATTACCTTAATTTTATGATTTTTTCCACCAATCACAATTTGTTATTTCAATAAGTTGTAAATTTGGGTGTGCATTTAAGTGTGTCCTAGAGTTTTCTTATTAAAAAGGGAGTTAGATATCAATTTCGTAAATTATAAAGTTACCAGTGCTATCTCAAATTCTCAACCCATACATAACTTTGGCCTAAGGCTCTATGGAAGAAGACCCCAAATCAATAAAAAATTTTAAAAACCCAGCAAAATCACATGTACAATTGGTGCAAATAATCTTGAAATTGATCAAAGTATTTACCAAAAGTTGATTTTACTCTCTTACAAAAGAGTTTGTTGGAATCTTAACCCATAAGGACAACTGTAAGCCGAAATTGGTGCAAATAACCATGAAATTGACCAAGGTATGTACCAAAGGTTAGTTTTACTCTTCAATGTATCATTTTCTCCCCGTGAGACTTTAAAGTTTCAAAGTATGAAGGATGGAGCAATATTATAGATCAAATTAGATAAATACATAGATATTTTGTATTAAAGTTTACAAAGTACAAGCACAATAAGAAAAACTTACAAACATTATTGAAAACACTTTAGAACACACTTTAGATCACAATGGACCTCTTGCACATGGGTTGTGGAAGTTGAGAAGTAAACATTTTTTTTAAGAATCAAATTCTTATTAATAGTTAAAATGGTGATTATTTCCATCAAATAACTACCCATCAATAAGTACTTTGGGTGGTTTATTTTAGGAAAATAACTATCCTCAATAACTTGGAGACAATGATACATGTCATCCACATCATGAAAGTTATTGGTGATTACATCCTACTATTAACTTCCTCCATGAAAGTTGGAAATAATGACACATGTCAATGAAAATTACAAATAATTTTATTTCTATATAATCACACATATAATCAAACCAATTTAGATTAATAATTGTTAATCATATTTCATATTAACCGGGTTTGAGATACTTACTCGTTGCGGAAGACCCGGATCGTTTTGGTTGGCCTGTTATACTACTTTTCCTTTTTGAGCTTCTGAACTCTTCTATGCTCTCGTGTTCGTCCTTGTTCTCGTGGGTTGAGGTTGGCTACTAGAGTTGCCCTTTTCTTCCACGAACTAAATCCTAAGGGATTATTTGAGAGTTTCACACACTTGTGAATTTGAGAGCTTTTCTCTCTGTATATTATTAACTGTTCTCTCTCTGTATTTGGTTTTTTCTACGTATCATAAATTATATTCACAAAGAATATAATATGTTAGATAAGAGCACATCCCTTCTTTTAAGGGATTTGATAACTACTATCCCATGATTTGAATTGGATCAAATCATGGATAGTTATTCTTATCACATAACCAAATGGGACCCGCAACCCATAGTGGGCGGATCATGGGCTCGGGTCCATCCCGACCCATTAAATTATAACAGCTCCCACTCGCCCACACAGGGTGAGGCGTCCACCCACATAAGGTGAAGCAATCTCTCAATCTTTACAATAATCTCCTCATACTAGAAAATAGTTCGTGCGACCTCACGAGAAGAACGTACAGTCTCATGAGCAACAATTATCAAATCATCTCTTGACCAATAAAAGTGCATCATTCGAGAGCATCTCGATTATACCCTAGACGGTTTGACTATACCAGATTAAGCACTCTTCATCCCTCATGGTAAGCAGTGCTTTACCCCAAATATGTGATGTACTCATGTCCTATATTGCAAACACATTACAACATAGACGCTGGCCAGCAATGAGTTACATAACATGGTATATTATCAAACAGTCTTCCCTAAGTCCTCATGTTAATTAAATTGGGCTCAACCGCTTTCCCAGACATGCCCCGTCAGACCGAATCACTCATGGTCCTCGGTTTGCATGCTAAAGTAGCGACATTAAACTTCCTCTTCATAACATAGTCTTAGGTCGACAAAGGGTAAAAATAGGATCATTGATCCTTGTGGCTCACACAGTGACGAAGCAGGGATCATTCATCACTCCCACTGTCGGTCGGCATAAAGCACATACAGTATGAATTGTATGCTATGGCGTTATCTCATAAAAATGAGCATGTCACTATGGATGGGTAGAAACGCCATACGAATCTGAGTCTAGTCGCTACGCAAGCGCCTAACCTGAGTTTTAGCCCAGTCACTCTCCAAGTGCCTGCCTGAAAAACTCACATTCGGCTATAATTCAGGCTACATAGAGTCTTGGCATCACTCTATGTTCGACCTATCATGAGGTCTCATCTTAGCTCCATCTAAGGCGACATGTCACTAATATATATATATCTTGCTCACCTTCTAGGTGCCAAAGATATAAATGTCTTAATTCGCTATCTTAGCGCTAAATGACATAAATGTCTCATCTTGCTCGCTATCTAAGCGCCAAGGTGAATCACCCGTGTGAGAGGGTCGATTCTTGCCTGGTGACATATTTCAAAGATGTGCTATCAACAATATTTCACATAAGAATAAAGCTGATAAAATGAATACTCATATCATAAAACAATAACAATAATGTCGATACAAAAACAAAGTATCTAAGCATATCATATCCTACGGAGTCCCATACTCTTAGTATGAGAGAAGAACAAATCTCTAGCAATAGGCTTGGTCAAAGGATCAGCCACCATGCTACCAGTAGATATATGCTGTAAGATCACTTCCCCTTGTGAAACCATATCTCGAATGTAGTGGTACCGAAGCTCAATGTGTTTGGCCTTCCCATGGTACTTAGGGTCTTTTGCATACGCTAGGGCTGATGTACTATCAGAATATAGTAATACAGCATCCTCTGCATGAGCTGTAACACCTAAACGTTGCAAAAATCTCCTTAGCCAAACAGCTTCTTGGACAGCTGCTGAACAAGCCACATATTCTGACTCCATGGTAGAGAGTGCAATGCATGACTGTTTCTTACTACACCAAGAAACAGCTCCACCTCCTAGTATGAATGCATAACCTGAGGTGGACTTGCGCTCATCCTTGTCACTGGCCCAATCAGCATCGCTGTAACCTGTCAATCTCAGGTCTCCGCCATGATAACATAGAGCATGATCACTGGTTCCACGAAGGTACCGTAGAATCCTCTTGACCGCTCTCCAATGAGCAGGTCCAGGATTGCTCTGATAGCGACTAACCATGCCAACTGCAAAGCATATGTCTGGACGTGTACACAACATCGCATACATCAGACTCCCAATTGCAGATGCATATGGCACTTTGGACATTTGATTCTTTTCCTCATCATTCTTAGGACACTGGTCTAGGCTGAGAGTGCATCCTTTTTCCATTGGAGTGTCAATGGGTTTGGAGTTATGCATATGAAAACGTTCAAGAATCTTCTTGATGTAAGTCCCTTGGGATAAACTAAGAAGTTTCTTTGAACGGTCTCTGGTAATCTTAACTCCCAGCACAAAATTTGCTTCACCCATGTCCTTCATCTCAAAAGTAGAGGACAACCACTTCTTAGTGGTGACAATGGAATCCATATCATTTCCAGCTAGCAAGATGTCATCAACATATAATGACAAGATTAGAATGCTTCTCTTGGATCGTTTAAGATACACGCAATGGTCTTCTTCAATCATCTCAAAACCAAAAGAGGTAATGGAATCATGAAATCTTAAATACCATTGCCTAGATGACTGTTTGAGACCATAGATGGAACGTTTGAGGCGACACACTTTGCGCTCATGTCCCTTAGCTTCAAAACCCGCTGGTTGAGCCATATAGATCTCTTCATCTAGTTCTCCATTGAGAAATGCAGTCTTAACATCCATTTGGAAAAGCTCTAAATCCTGTTTTGCTACAATGGATAGGATCAGGCGTATAGAGGCAAATCTCACCACTGGGGAGAATGTATCCTCATAGTCAATACCCTCTCGTTGAGTATAGCCTTTCGCCACGAGGCGCGCCTTGTACCTGTCAATTGAACCATCTGCCTTGCGTTTGACCTTTAGAACCCATTTGTTTCCAATGGTCTTGCGCCCAGGCGGAAGATCAACTAACTCCCAGACATTATTCTTGTCCATGGAACTCATCTCTTCCTGCATAGCAGTCATCCACTCATCCCTATCTGGTGAATGGAGCGCTTCACTGAAAGAAGCAGGCTCATCCACATCTTTAGCATCGCATAGGAGAACATTCCCCTCAATCTCAAAATGACGACGAGGAATGTGGCCTCTGCTGCTAACTCGGCGGGCTTGAGAATCTTGATCTAGTGTAATACTGCCACTAGGTTGAAGATCACTCCCACTATCTTCAGCGATTACAGGACGAGGAACTAATCCCCCACCCTCGCTTGAAGATGGTAAGGTGCCTTCATCTTCCTCTAACTCATAGAGGTCAAGATCTCTGTTAGCATCGCCAATGCTAGGAAAATCAGTCTCGATGAAATCGATATCGCGCGACTCTATTTCAGTCATTCCTCCATTGGGATGTTCACCATACATGACATATCCTTTCGAGCTATCAGAATATCTTATGAAGATATGCTTCCTAGCTCTAGGGCCCAATTTTCCATACTTATGGGCGGTGCTGTGTACAAAACCAGCAGATCCCCAAGGGCGTAAATGCTCCAAATTGGGCTTTTCGCCTTTCCAAAGTTCGTATGGGGTGGAGGAAACTGACTGAGAAGGCACACGGTTAAGTATGTAGGCAGCAGTCAAAAGTGCATCCCCCCAAAAAGATATTGGGAGGTTAGCTTGCGCCATCATAGACCTAACCATGTCTAACAGTGTTCTATTCCTTCTCTCCGCTACACCATTTTGTTGCGGAGTGTTAGGAATAGTAAGTTGTCTGCGTATCCCCTTTTCTTCACATAGATCCTTAAATTGATCAGACAAGTACTCGCGCCCACGGTCAGTTCGAAGAGCTTTTAGGCTCTTTTCATGTTGATTCTCAACCTCTGCTACAAAGCGTTTGAAACAATCCAAAGCTTCATAGCGGTGAGCGATCAACTGAACATAACCATATCGCGTGTAGTCATCAATGAATGTGAGAAAATATGAGGCGCCATGACGTGCCTTTACATTCATAGGTCCGCAAATATCTGAGTGGATTAACTCAAGCGGTTGAGTAGCTCTCACAGCCTTACCAAAAGGCTTTCTACATGCCTTGCCTGCCAAACAAGGCTCACATATAGGTAGGTCGACCTTAGCGAGTGGGCCTAAAAGACCTTCTCTAGCTAACCTGGTCATCCTATCTTTCCCTATGTGCCCCAGTCGGGCATGCCATGTAGATGAACTGATAGTCATATTACAATCAATTACAAAAGTAGATGAGGTAGAAGATTCAAATAAGTCAATTTTAAATAAACTTTCACAAATTGACCCATGTCCAAAAATGACATCATCCAACAAAATATCCAGACCATTCAAACTTAAATGAAAATCATATCCTAACTGCAACAATGTAAAAACAGATAAAAGATTATAAAGGACTCCAGGCACATAAAGGACGTCATGGAGAAGTAGTGTGCGCCCTGTGCGCAAGTGAAGTTGGTACGAACCCACTCCTAATGCTTCTTCATAACTTCCATTTCCCATGTACACAACATGGGTCCCAGCTGGAATCTTTCTATAATCTACGAACCCTGCTCGATCTCGAGCTACATGTCTTGTTGCTCCTGTATCTATAATCCAATCAGAAATAGATTTAGCAACAAATACATGTGAGCATACAAAAATGCTACTTGGATAGCATACATAAATGCTACTAAGATCAAGTGGAAGGGATACCTTTTTCGGCTCAGTGCAATCACGAGCGAAGTGTCCCAGTTTGTTGCAGTTGTAGCACTTCATTTTGGATATATTTTTCTTTGCACCGCGTTTGCGCTTGTGCTGATTTGCACCCTTGTTGACTTTGGGAGCATTAGTGCTAGGCCCACCCTGCCTTGCTGCCTTGCCCTTGTCTTTGCGCTTAAACCCATTTGGTTTGCGCTGCCCACTATGGGCGATAAGGGCTGCAGATTTGGTCGCCTCTTGGCGCTCCGCTTCCAATTCCACATGACGAGATATATCAGCAAAGTTTTTGATATTCTCATTATGGGTCATGATTTGTTTCATGCTAATCCATGAATCAGGAAGGGATCGTATTACAGCTTGCACTTGTTGCTCATCAGTAAGGACATTTCCAGCAGCCTTTAAGTCACGAATCATTCCAGACATCATTCTAAGATGTTCAGTCATCGTATGCTTTGGATCCTTACGGTACACCTCAAACTTGAGGACTAGGCTCCTTAGCCTAGTGGTAGATGTACCACCGAAGTCAAACTTGAGTTGGTCCCACATGTCCTTGGCATTTTGGAAAATCTCATACTCTCCAATCAGATCATCATGCATGCTGCTTAGCATAGTAAAGCGCGTGCTTCGATCTTTTTTAAACCAAGACTGGTAGGCTTCCAAATCACGTCTGTGTTGGGCCGTATTCCCATCTTCAGGTCTGGTCATTTTACTGGACAAAGTTTCCAGGAGCTCTTGCTCATTAAGAAGATACTGAATCTTCCTATGCCAGATGTCATAATTGTTGCCAGTTAATTTGTCGCCCCTAGTTAGATCAGCTACTACATTTTTGGCTGCCATTATATCTACATTCAATTCACAAAAGGGTCGACTTATTAGTTATTTTGCACATCTTTATCTTATTTAATCGAAAATCCAATTAATAAATATTATCTTTCTACACATTTGAGATCGAAACTCTGCTAGGCTCGGAATCATCTCCCAAAATGTGTGGAATAAGAATATATTTATTAATTAATTTTCAAGTAAATTTATATATTAGGGGTATAAGGACCTCGCCTAATATTTGCCATTTTATTATATTAACAAAATAATATAATCATGCATAACATTGTATATTAACAGATAATATATAGTCATGCATCATTGGTTTGCGCCATACACCATTCATTGCGCAAGAATCCCATGTGGATTCTTAAATTGACAATTTAACTTATGTTAAGAATATTCCACGTATAATGTTGGCGTGAAACACATCCCCTTACAAGTTTTTCCCTTAAAATAATACAACCTTATAATTTAAATTACATTTCCAAAAATTAATCCCTACTACAAAAGGATCTAATTTACATTAAATTAAATGGGAAAATGGGGATGTCACGTTTCACATTATACCTCATGGAATATTCTTAAGCCATACACGCATACAAGAACATAAGCTTAAATAAATTGTCAATTTTGCCCATCCATTAATCCTAGAACTAATATGCTTGCACATCAACAAAAATATTGGTCTTTTAATGGATGGGACGGTCCAAAAAAAAATCTTTAGGGCAGCAAGCAATAGACAACACATATCATGCTTTCAATCAATACAAAAATATTGTAATAGCTACACTAAAAATTTCCAGATTTTAATCAATTTTCCATAATTTTTAATCACAATAAATATTATAGAAAACTCTAGACTTAATATTAGAACATAAAAATGTTCCATGTTTCACCAGAATGAATTTATACAATACACTTTACGAAAATTATAAAGTTTCAAATATATATTGAACCAGAAACGTAATTTTCAATATTTTGTTCTAATATTAGAAACTTAATATTAGAGATTAAAAATTATAACTCCAGAGCAATAAATATTACTGTTATAAACGTATTAATATCACTGTACAGAGCAAGTTTTAATAGAAAACTTGAAAACAATAAAAAAACGTAACCCAACGTAACATTGTATATTTCTATTATTGAAATACTTTTAACGTATTAAAACATGGAAGCAGCGTGTGAACAACATTTGTTGAAAATCATGATACTTGCATTCAAACAACCATGAAGTGACTAATACGAAACAATACCAGTGCACCAGCACCTATACAAATGTTGGCCTATTAATTTGCAATATGTTTATTGCTATAGAAGCACTAATATGCTGCCTGATATGTAATCCCGTTGGTTACCATTTATTCAATTTGATGTCATAACCTTGATCTCTAAATAGGCCATGGGACCCATTTGTTAAGCAACAATTTCATTGTAATCTTACATGTAAGCTGTAGATAACTATTGACAACTTGTAAAGAATCTACTTCACATGCATTCAATGAATCAGAATACTAAAACATGTGAACTAACTCATTCCTGGGACCACATTATCAAAACATCAAATTGAACTCCACTTTTTAATGCGTACGGCCAGGGGTATGAATCTTACGGAATAACAATTTTTATTCCAAGTTTTCTGTTAAATCTTTGATCCGTTTTAAACAAAGTTTTATTAGATTATTCCTTTACTCATAGGAAACATAACCACATAAAAAGTTTTACATAAAAAAACTTTACAATTTTAATAATGGTTTAATCCAATAAAACATAGCATCAAAGAACATCATAGCATAAAAAAAAACAGCAAAGCAAGCCAAACTATGGCTCTGATACCAATGTTAAATCATATTTCATATGACCGGGTTTGAGATACTTACTCGTTGCGGAAGACCCGGATCGTTTTGGTTGGCCTGTTACACTGCTTTTCCTTTTTGATCTTCTGAACCCCTCTATGCTCTCGTGTTCGTCCTTGTTCTCGTGGGTTGAGGTTGGCTACTAGAGTTGCCCTTTTCTTCCACGAACTAAATCCTAAGGGATTATTTGAGAGTTTCACACACTTGTGAATTTGAGAGCTTTTCTCTCTGTATATTATAAACTGTTCTCTCTCTGTATTTGGTTTTCTCTACGTATCATAAATTATATTCACAGAGAATATAATATGTTAGATAAGAGCACATCCCTTCTTTTAAGGGATTTGATAACTACTATCCCATGATTTGAATTGGATCAAATCATGGATAGTTATTCTTATCACATAACCAAATGGGACCCGCAACCCATAGTGGGCGGATCATGGGCTCGGGTCCATCCCGACCCATTAAATTATAACAATAATAATAAAAAAAATACCTTCCATTAGCGTCATTGGCATTAAGATTTCTTAGAGGAGCGAGTCTGAGTTCAAGATCCATATATGTGTGAAAGCAAAGAAATTGAAGGAGCTTGAGAGAGAGTGAAAATTAGTTTGGATTTGGGTGAAAGAATAAGTTTGGGCTTCAGAGCTTGAGAGAGAGAGAGAGAGTGGAATTATGGAAATTGGTTTAGTTTCGGGTTAATGAATAAGTTTGGCCTTCAGGCATGTATATAAGAGTGTGAGTTCAATGCTACTCACGTATTAAAACCACCTGGCATACGTGTTTTTGTTTTGTTTTTTCTTTTCCATTTTTTATTTTAAATAAATAAAGATTTTCTTAATGTCAAGACTTACTTTTTGGGCTTTTGAACTTTATTGCTTTCATAATGCACCACCAACCATTCCATATTATAGCCACTACATCTTTTTTTTGGCTAATGATATTTCCACACCAAACATTGATATTTCCGCACCATTTCTTCTCTTTCACTCTTTTAACCCATGAAGTTGTTCATTAAATGGTTGGTGGAGGTACTAAAGGAAATAACACGTGTAATTAAATGGTTGTGGAGGTACTAAAGATTTTCAATCTTAGACTAACATTGTATTTTTTTCTATCCCAAATCAGGTCCAGCTCATGCTTTAGACCCAAGGAGTTGGATGGGTCCATCCCACTTAATATCTTTAAAAAGTGTTGTAATTATTATGAGTATCAGTAGGTAAACAACCATTCTCAAATAATCACTATCAAAATTAATGGTATGAAAGCCATTCAATCACCATTCAATCTGACTTGGATTATCTGTTTACATATTCATACCATTCAATCACCATTCTCAAACAACCATTCTCAAATAATCACCATTCAATCTCTATCTTTTTTTAAGACTTTTTGATTGTTCCATCTCTATCTAGTTTTTTGGCGTTAGCAAATATGTATCATTATCTCCCTCTAAGACTTCTTTGGTTTTGTCTTTATCTAGCTTGCTGGCTTTAACAAATATGTATCCTTTTCTCCCTCAAGATTTTTTTTGTTTTTGGGTTCTATCTCTGTCTAGTTTGTTGGCTTTAGCAAATAGAAGTGTTTAAAAATTTAAGACTAAACTATACTTTTGGTTTTTTAAAAATCCATAAAGTTTCAATATCGTCCCCAAAAATCTTTTGGTGTCACTTTAGTCCTTATTTTTCACAAATTGTATCAATGTACACCTTTTGTCAGAACACTATGATCTTTTTTTACGAAAAATGATGACGCGTTAACGTTTGCAACGAAAAATGTTGATATGGAACAATTTAGCCACCGGTGTTTCATTTAAAAAAGAAAACACAACAAATTCCAAGTCACATGTCAAGTGACTAAAAAGTTACACATCAACTTTTTTATTAGGCAGAAATACACTTTTGGTCCTTGTATTTAGGGGGTGTTTTCAATTTGGTCCCAATGTTTTAATTTCATTCAATTGGGTCCCTGCGTTTTTCAGCCATTTTCAATTTTACCCTTGGAGTCAACGCCGTTAGAAATTGCATACGTGGCAAACGGAAATTGCTAACTTGTCTCATTTAAAATAATAAAAAATAATTTAATTTAGCCACGTCAAGTGCCATGTCATTATTCTTTTTATTTTTTTCCTTTCTCTTTTATTTTATCTTTTCTCTCTCCTCTATTCTTTTCTTTCTCCAGATTTCTTTTCTCTCTCCATTTCCTTTTCTCTAAATCTCTCTCTCCACCACTAAACCGAGATCAAAGACGATCGGCGGCTAAGGCACGTATGGTAGCGACGGCCTCCGCCAGATCGGGCTGCTTCCGCCAGTTATTGAACTCATTGATCATGCTGAAGGTTTTCCTGGAGCCCGACAGTTACTTGAGATCATTTTCAAGCGTCGGCAAATCGTCTGAGTGGCGACCCACTGTGGCCTGGGCCTGGGCGAGCCAGTCGCTGGTGACAACGCCGGTCTGGGCCGCTCTGGTCTGGGATCGGCGGCGGCCATGAACGACGTGTGGGTTTGGGGAGGAGAGAGAGAAGAGAGGGTATCGGGTTTGGGTTTTATGATCGGGGTTGCAAAATCATCTTTGGGTTTTACGGTGGGTTGTGCGGTTTTCTGTGGGTGGATAAGGTTTGTCTTGGATGGGTTTCCGTGGGTTTTGCAGTGGGTGGACGACGGCAACGACGGTCGTTACCCAGTGCATGGGTTTGATTTTTTTGCAATGGATTGTGTGGGTTTGGTTTGGTTTGCGATAGATTGCGTGGGTTTGATTTATTGTCGGTATGATTTTCTGTCATTGGATTTTTTTTTATTTTATTTTTTTCCGATTTGATTTGTTTTACCAGCTCCTGGGCTGACTCTATGGCAGCATCCCTAAGCAATTTCTTTCCCTTCTTTTGCTGCCACAGAAAACACAACCCCTCTTGAATCTTGAACTTACAAGTTTTCCTTCCATTTCCCTCCTCAAGATTCCACTTGGCTAAGTTGTTTGCTATTTCCTTCAATTAGATTCGGTTTGGTAGATTTGTTGTTGGTTGTGAGTGGTGAATTTGTTATGGGTTGTTGTTTGGGTGTTGCTAGAGGTGTTGAGAAATGAAAAAGAAAGGGAATTTGTTCTTGGATCTTCATTTTCTGATGAGAACAGAGGAGAGAGAAAAGATAAAATAAAAGAGAAAGGAAAAAAATAAAAAAATAAAAATAAAAAGAATAATGATGTGGCGCTGACGTGGATGAATTAAATTATTTTTTATTATTTTAAATGAGACAAGTCAGCAATTTCCGTTTGCCACGTAGGCAATTTCTAATGGCTTTGACTCCAAGGGTAAAATTGAAAAGGGCTGAAAAACACAGGGACCCAATTGAATGAAATTAAAACATTGGGACCAAATTGAAAACACCCCCTAAATACAGGGACCAAAAGTGTATTTCTGCCTTTTTATTATTGCAAATATTAATATATCATCATTTTCCATACAAAAATGTTACTATGTTATTACATAAGGACCACATGGACACATTTTGAAAAAAAAAAAAAAAATAAATAGGGACTAACATGACAAAAAAATTTCTAAGGACCAAATTAATTTTTTTATTTTTTTATAATTTTCTAGGGACCAAAAGTATATTTTAACTTAAATTTAGTACCCTCTAACTATTATTACTATTTAAATAGTAGGACATTACCACAAAATCCAAGGAAATAAAAGCACAGTCATTACTAAGTTTAGATATTAAATGATATAGGTAATAGGTTGTTTGTTTAAAATTCAACTAAGGCTCCGTTTGTTTCGACGTAAAACATTCTCCACCGTAAAATATTTGTAAATGTAAATGATTTCAGGGAAAATAATTGTTTTTCCAGTGTTTGATTGCATTTTGGAAAATAGTCTGAAAAATATTTTACACTGTTTGGAGCAACGTAAAATGAAAAAAGAAAATTCAGAAACCCATTGCAAAGTGCAAACCCACCACCACAATCCACCGATAATCAACCGCAAACCACCATCACAGCAAACCCACAAACCCACAAACCCAGCAAACCCACAACCACGAGTCCCACCGCGCCGCCCTCAACCACGAGCTCACCGACCCATCACCCGCAAACCCGCAACCCAGCAAACCCGAAAACCCACAAACCCAGCAAACCCACAACCACGAGTCCCACCGCGCTGCGCCGCCCTCAACCACGAGCTCACCGAACCATCACCAGCAAACCCGCAACCCAGCAAACCCGCAAACCCACAAACCCAACAAACCCGCAAACCCACAACCACCAGCAAACCCGAAACCCAGATCTCACCGACCCATCACCAGCAACCCAAAACCGGCACACCTACCAGCAACCCATCACCAGATCTGGTAAAAAAAAAAAAAACCGAAACCCAGATCTCACCGTGGGGGCTTACCGTGGGCAGATCGGTGCAGGGAGGGGAGCAAAGAGAGAGAAAGAGAGCAAAACGAGCAGGGGGTGGCTGGCGGGGTGGCTGGGGACGGTGGGACTGCAGAGAGTGAGAGTGAGGTCGAGAGCAGAGAGAAGAGAGTGAGGTCGAGAGCTGTGGTCTGTGGAGTGAGGTTGAGAGCGTGTTTTGGAGGAAAATGGTTTACGGAAATTTTTTCCGTAAACCGTTTTCCTTTTTTTCCAAAGCGTTTTACGGTCAATCCGTTTGTTTCAACGTAAAATATTCTCCACCGTAAAATGTTTGTAAATGCAAATGATTTACAGGAAAATATTTGTTTTTCCGGTGTTTGTTTGTGTTCTGGAAAATGTTTCGAAAATATTTTACGGTGTTTGGTGCAACGTAAAATGAAAAAATGTTTTTTATTTTTATTTATTTTTTTAACTTTTTTATTAAAAACCTAAAATAAAAAGGTATTTATTTTAGAAGTGTAAACACTCATCCATCACAACATTGTGAAACTAATACAAGTTTTTTCATATGATAAATAAACATGATAAATGAAAACAACAAACAATGGACACCATCCAAAATTATAGTTCATAACCATTCTCACAACATATATAACCATAACACTATTCATCCAATTTTTAATACATAATCAAAATATTAAACATAGTCCTAAATACATAAGCATTGTTTCATAATATTACACATCAAAAAAAAAAAAAAGGATAAATCCAAAAATCTAGTAAAAATTAACAAAACCCAATCAAATTTTGCTACCCAATCAAACCAATCCATACCCAAGCAAACGAAATCACACCCATACCCAAAATCAATCATAAACCCAAAAAATCCCAAATCATACATCAAGAAAAAAAAAAAAAAAAAAAAAAAAAAAATAACCCAGAAACCGGCGGGGGGCTTTCTGTGCGAGGGAGACGAAGGGGAGGGAGGTTTCTGGCGAGGGAGACCAGGCGCGGGAAGGGAGGGGGTTGTGCGAGGAGAGGCCGGCTCTGGGGTGGGGGGTTGTGCGAGGCGAGGCGGCTCGGGGTGGGGGTTGTGCGAGGGAGGCCGGCTCGGGGTGGGGGGTTGTGCGAGGCGAGGTCCGCTCGGGGTGGGGGGGTTGTGCGAGGCGAGGTCAGCTCGGGTGGGGGGTTGTGCGAGGCGAGGCCAGCTCAGGGTGGCTGGCGGTGGCTCGGGGAGAACACGGCAGAGTTTGGGCGAGAGAGAAAGAGAGCGCAGAGAGAGCAGAGGAGTGAATGAGGGATGGGCGGGGGTCACGCGTGTTTTGGTTTGGAAAATGGTTTACGGAAAATTTTTCCGTAAACCGTTTTCCTATTTTTATCAAAGCATTTTACGGTCAACAAACAAACATTTTCCGTTGACTTTGGTTTTACAGCGAAACAAACGCCTGTAAATGATGAAAACGTTTTACGGAAAATATTTTACGTCGAAACAAACGGAGCCTAAGTTGTTTGTCATGCTAGCCCACAATAATAATCTATAGGAGAAAGTATATTTTACCCATCTGTGGTTTGATCCATTTACTTTACCTATCTGTGTTTTGGTCAATTTACAAGTTGCCTACCTGTAATTTAAAATTAACACTTTACTCACCTGAGGTTAAATCTGTTTACTCTTGTTATCCACCACCGTTAAAAACAAGAAACAAAACAATTAACAAATCAAAACAAATCACTCTTTCCTATCTCCTCACTGGAACTCTCACGCCCGACCACCAATCACCACTGCCACCAATGGGGGTGATCCTTTTCAGCCCGAACTCAAGCACCCCCTCTCTCTCTCACTACTATACTCATTAGGAGGAAGACAAGCACCCAAAAAAAATTAATACCAGACTAAATTTGCATATGTTCAACCCGATATATCTTCATAGCAAAAATTTTCAGTAGTTACTTCTCACTTTCTAATACATATAATTGGTAAGTCATAAGCTCTAGAGTACAAGAATTCCAACTCAAAAATGTGCTGTGAGGAAACATTAATCAAAATGAATGGAGAAGAAGGAAACACAATCCAATATAATTGAATTAGTGGTACATGCAAGCTGCCAGAAGAAAATTATATAATCTAAAAAAAAATGTTACTAATTTATATAGAAATACTTTTGAGCTTGTTGATACAGCATTATCAATTTCTTGAATCAACAGCCTTGCCTCGTCTGCATACTAATGAGTGTCAAAAAACCAATCGCACAGTTGAAACAACAATCACTCACTAAACCATAATAATCTTCAACTTGAGATGCCTAGGCTCATTACAGGGCACATGATTGAAACTCAACAACTCTTCAAAATATTGAAAGTGAATTTTCTCTAGATCAACACCGCAATGATTTGACTAGTTTTCAAGTTTAGATAAACAATCTCTTATTCCTTCTGCCCATTTCTGAGCTTCAATGAAATTCTGTAATGTGTCTTGTACCTGTGTCCAAAGATTCTTCAATGAAATTCTTTAATTTTACATCTTTAATGATTTTCTGAGCTTCAAGGAATAGCTAGGATTTTATATGAGTAGGGACCGGTGTAACTAGGGTCGGCTCTATTCATTTTGTGGCCTTAGGCGAAAACTAATGTGAGGTCTTTTTTATATTTAAATCTTAATTAAATAATTTTTTTTGACTTTTATTATTTTTTTTTAATCTTTTTTTTTTTTAAGATGTAAAATTATTAGTTATTATTCTCAATATACATTAATATCCAAGTTAGATATTATAAAATATAAATTTAGAGTTGATATTTGTATTGCTATATTGACTAAATTGAAAAGAAAGTATGAGTTTATAACTAGAAAAACACAAAATGGTGCGGAATTCTAACAAAACTACTGTGAATGTGAGTTTATAAAAATAAAAAACGAATGCAAAAAACAAACAAATAATTAGATTTTAAAAATAAAAAATAAAAAAGTTACCTATCATCAATCTGTACTTTTTTGACCATTTTAACAAGTAACAAAATGTTAGTTTAATGACTCCAAGACTGGACTGACAGTAATAAAATGCAAGTCAGTAAATATGTACTTAGATGCAACTCATGAACCGGATAAAAGGCTTAAACATAGTTCATACTCTCTTTTGCACAGACAAAATATACCTCTTTTAAACAGATTTAAAATTCTCAAATGATAGTCAAGCAAATAAAGAAGCAAAGTCAAGCTATCATAAAAAGAGAAAACCAAAGAGAGCCAAACCTCAAGCTTATCATCCGCAGTCCGAAACGAAGACACCCACAAAGCTAGGAATAACTATTATGAGCACAAAGAAATTAAGGTTTGAGAATGATTTTTCTTTATGGCTTTTGCTTTTTTATTTTTTTTTTTTAAGGGATTTGGATTTGGAATTTTTTTTGGGTTGTTGGATAATTTTGATTATTTTGTTTTGGGCATTTTTTGTTGAAAGGGCCCGAAAATAGTGTTATTAGGGCCCCAAAAATTATGTCAGGAGGTTTAATTTTTTATACCTACTCTAGAAAATTTTTTTTTTTAGAAGAGCCAGCAGGGGGCCATGGCCCCCTTTGGCCCCTTGTGGCTCCGTCTCTGATCGTACGGAACAGAGGCTCCGCCAACTAGCGATCTCTACCGTCAGATCGATAAAGATCAAGCTCCTCCTCTTCTTTTTGAAGGAAAACATAAAACACAGAAAAATATAAAACTTGTGGATTCCCGTTAGGGTGTTTATCACTTGAGAGAGAGAATGCAATGTATAATTAATTGTATAATTGTGTTGAGTGTAATAGTCCTATATATAATGGAATTGTCAACAGTTATAACACTTGGGCATCGGAGAATAATTCTCCTACAATTACTCAACTCCTAGTAACCGTTAATAACTGCTAAACGGTTATTAACAGTTATCTGACTGATTTTCTTTTCTCAAGGGAATAGCCAACCACCAAAAGGCTAGGCTATGGTATATGAGTGTCCACACTATTATGGTGTGATTACTCTTATACCTTCATCTCCCACTTGATCACACTATAAAGTGAAATCGCATGAGTTAGTCGGTATGTTAACCTGGTACCAATAATAATATTCCATACCAACTTTCATCTATATAAACCATACAGATCGGAGTCAGAAGATGACTTGACCATTGTGTGCACACTTCCTTATCATCCATTATGACCGCACCTATCTTCGTACATTATCTCAACGATATTGTACTCTAGGCGACTTTCAAATCACTATCTTTCAAGTGACCGGCATCAATCTCTATGGATGGGAAAAACAGCCCATAACCATTCCATCATTGACGACTTCAGCCGCATGTATTTAATAATACATTGATTTGCGCTGAAATTTTCACGAGTACTTTCTATGCTTTCCTCAAATGACCTTATTAGTTTTCACTAACCAAGCGTGGATATCACCCAGTTCACATGATGCATATTAATAGACTTTACAACCATGTGGTCTGGGACTTCCCATTCTTGTTAATGATTCTCTTGCAATTATTCATGACCAATATTTTTACATTGCAAGAGCTGCATTTGATCGTTCTCCTAGGCGTCCCCAGGTCCATTCGATCTTGCAGAACCATGTAACTCGACTGAATTACCTCTCAGTCTTTTTCCTGTTACATGCATTTTGAATTGGTTTAGAGTCAATCCCTTGGTCATGGGATCGGCCACCATCTCGACCAAGAGGATAAAGTCGACTTATTATTACCTCTCTTCCATTATATGTTGAATATAATTATACATCAATGTGCTTGTCCCTGAAATTATTAATTCCAACTTTTTATTAACGAGATAGTGGACATTGCAAAGTACATTGATCAGTCTGCCAGGTATACCTCAATGCAAATTATTTATAAAGTTATTATCCATATCCATAGACTAAATATATCATGTGAGATGAGTATATAGCATAAATGATATATATATGACTTACATTTTGTAAATCAATAATAATACTTTATAAATAATTTGTAAGTCATATGTCCATATTATAAAAAGTTGGAACAATTTCCAGGGACAAGCACATTGATTGTAGGCTATATACTCATCTCACATGATATATTTAGCAACACATCTTTATTTCTTGCCTAACCAAGAAACTGTCATACCATAGCCTATCTTAGAAAATATTTCTCAATTCATGTATGATGCCCACCTTCACAATAAATGTGAATTTGTGTTTAAAACTTAGGTGCAAACCATGTAGCAAACAAATCAAGATGATTCCACCAGCATATTACAATGCACACTGAGACTGAAAAACTTACACTATTTGGACACATTATCAACTCAGTCTCTTTCGTATGTCAAATAAATTTACATGTGATCCAGGAAAGTCAAACTCTCTGTATCCTCCCACTATTCTTGCATTTTGTTGGCTACATTTATGGCATCAAATTCATATAATTTAATCATGTGAGAGTATGGCGAGTCAATCTATATGTGCATAACATTTCACATTACCATGTACAATTTAATGTAACTATTATCACTCACCATATGTATTAAACATATCAAAATACTTGCAACAAGTATTTTTGTAATATCATGTGTCCAAAAATTAAACAAATAAAGAGCGCAATCAAATTTATCAACTTACAGTTCACTAAGATGAAAATCCTAGTATATGACCACCTTGAGTGCATTGATCTGCTTACATCTATCAACTTGGTTTGCAATTCGTCTCAACCATTTCCTGCCTATAATCTTATGTTTTGCAATTTGCTTCATACCACGAACATCGTCTCCTTAAGCATTATCTAGGCTCTGCACACTCAAATCTCATCTTGTAGTTGTAATTTTTCAAATTGGACTATCAATGCCTCTATCACACTATCCAGTTCTTCTTTTAAAGCAAAATATCATGATTTGATAACTTTCTTTAACCCACTTATGGATTTACAACATAAGTGGACTTCTATGGATTTGCCATACAATTCTTCGTAGAAATTAGACTCGGTCCAAATTGACCCACATGAGGATGAGGCATGGATCAAAATATATATAGCCAATTTGGAGAGTGGCCTTTACTTCTTTACACAAATTTATTCTGGTGGTTGTACTTGTTTCTAAACATAACCAGTTTGAAGAATTAACTTTACATAAAGTTAGTATTGTATGGGTTTAGAGACATAGTTACCATGTACTTTTTCTATACGAAACAGTGTCTCTTTTTCTTTTTCGTCTTCATTGCTGGATGACAATAACGCCATATAAGTTTTGTCAATGTCTGTTCTTCTTGTTTCACGCCAAAACGCTTCAAAAAACTAAATATCGTGGCTGTTATGAATATGAATGATTGAAGAAAGTGTCGGCAATCAAAGAAAGTGTCGGCAGAATGAATAGTATTGATGAATGATTTCTGCTGAATTATTGAGTGAATAGTACTTGCATAGTAACATGAATTATTATGTGAATAGTTCACTTGAATCACTGTATATATGTGATTTCAGTTATGTAAGAGATATAAGAAATCCTTGAATTCCATAAGAGAATTTTCTCTAGAAGTGGATGACTACCTTATAAGAAAATTCTGAAAAGAGTTTTTCTTCTTTCTCTTCTTCATTTCTCTTGCTATCTCTTTGATTTTATAACACGTTATCAGTAAGAAACTCTAACAAAATCCTAAGAAAGGAGTTATTCTCACCTTGTCTTCAATCCGTTGTAAGGTTTTATTTAAAGAATTAATATCTTTGTTATCAAGTAATTTTAACTTAGTTAAAATTTGCTTGATCTAAATACTAACCAATATATTGATATCTTTACTATAAATTATGTCAAATCTCACAAAACTTGAATTTGTTGCCCTTGATATTTCTGGCAAGAATTATTTATCATGGATCCTAGATGCTGAGATCTATTTGGAGGCAATAAACCTTAGAGAAACTATAAAAGATGGCAACGCCGAATCCCTGTAGGATCGTGCTAAAGCAATGATTTTTATTCACCATCATCTCTATGAAGAGTTAAAAACAGAATACATCACAGTAAAAGATCCATTAATTCTGTAGAATAATCTAAAGAAGAGATACGAGCACCAGAAGTCCGTAATCCTCCCTAGAGCTAGATATGAATGGATTAATTTGAGACTACAAGATTTTAAAAGTGTAGCTGAATATAATTTTGCACTTTTTAAAATAAGCTCAAAATTAAAATTATGTGGGGAAAATATTACCGATGAAGACATGTTAGAGAGAACATTCTCTACGTTTCATCCCTCGAATATGCTTCTGTAACAGTAATATCGAGAACGCAACTTCAAAAGATATTCTGAATTAATATCTTGTCTTTTGGTTGCGGAACAGAACAATGAACTTCTGTTAAAAAACCACTAGTCTCACCCAACTGGCTCCACGCCATTCCTTGAAGTGAATAGAACCTCTTTTAATAATAGAGGAAATAATGGTCAAAGGCGTGGACGTGGTAAAAATAATCAATATCGAGGGGGACGTACTTACAATTCCCCAAGAAAAAATATTACACCTTACCACGAGAAGTGGAATCATAATGAAACACAACAACAAAAAAATAAAATAAAATAAAGAGGGAAAAGGTTTACTGAATAAACCTCCAAAATCCCATGATGAATTGTGTTATAGGTGTGGCATGGAAGGGTATTGGTCACGTACATGTCGTACGGCCAAACATTTGGTGGACCTGTACCAAGCCTCCAAGGGGAAAGAAAAAGAAAAAGAAATCTATAATCTATATTTATACTATAATGTAAAACTGAGGCTTTTTGATTTTTGGTTGACCTCATAATATTGCGCCACATAAGCTTTTGAGTTCTCACAATTTTACACCTCATTATTTTAATATATATATATATATATATTTTAATTGAATTTAAATTTTATTCTATAATTAAACATCTCATTAGAATCTTGACATATTATATTTTCTTTAATAGAAATAATATATTATTCCATATATATAAACACAATCATAATAAATGCCTAATACTATAATATATTTTATATATAAACACAATAATAATAAATGTCTTTTAATAATTATCAATTTTCATATTTAGATACAATAAAAATCATAGTTATAATAGATTTAATAATGTGCAACAACTAGTCTATAATGTAAAACCGAAACTTTTTGACTTTTGGTTGACCTCATCATGTTGCGCCACATAAGCTTTTGAAATCTCACAATTTTACACCTCATTATTTTAATATATATTTTCTAATTGAATTTAAATTTTATTCTATTATTAAACCTTCCATTAGAATTTTGACACATCATATTTTCTTTAATATAAGAATATATTATTCCATATATAAAACACAATCATAATTAATGTCTAATACTAAAATATATTCCATATATAAACACAATATAAATATCTTTTAATAATAATCATAATTATCAATTTTCATCAAGATTTTTAGAGTTCCTTTTTTTTTTCTTATGTATTTCATTTAATTTTGTTGCTGGCAATGGAGAAAGATGGATGGATTTGTTATAATGAAACCATGTGAGCTTGAAATGAGTTATGAAAATTATTTAGGTTTGATCATATAATCATGTGCCCATGTATTTATTTGTCCTTCTTCTTATTTTAAGTATCATTTATTTTATTTTTGGATGGAAACATGATCCATATGGTAAATATAAACATGAATCGTGTTTTATAAAAATTGGACTATATTCAACTTATGCCAAAAGAAAAATTACATTATATTAAATTTTAATTATCCTATGGTAAATACTTTCTTAGTTATTTTTTTAAACCAAAAAGTAGGATCTATCCTAAATCCGATTCGTAAAGTCTCTTTATCGATCTTGCCTACAACATTTTGAACTACAAAAAAAAAAATACATATTCAACAAAAGAAGTAAAAGGAATCAAAATTAATTTAGATTTTATTTTCAATAATTTTTCCTGTGCATCGCACACGTCCAGATTTGGCTACTCCCTACACACACTTCCACCTTCCCATTCCTCTATTTAATTCTCTCACTTTTATTCAAAAATAAATTCTCTCTCTCATGGCTGTTCCTCTATCTCACCTCTTGAACTCTTTGACCTTTTCATCTCCTCAATTAATTACCTCACATTTTCATCTACCTCTCTCTCTCTCTCTCTCACACCTCTTGAACTCCCTGACCTCTTCATCTCCTCAATTAATTATCTCACATTTTCATCTACATCTCTCTCACTCTCACCTCTTGAACTCTCTTACCTCTTCATCTCTCCTATTAATTGCACCCCCAATTTCCTATTTAAATCCTATACTGGGATTTTTTTTTTAGTCTCCATATGATCCTTGTAGTTCTATTGTTATTTGAGTCTCAAAGTTGCATTTTTTCCCCTTTGGTTTCTGATTGGCTTTGCCGGGTTTCATGTTTTTATTTATTTATTTTTTTGGTTTTTCTGTTCTGCTCAATATTTTTATTTTTTGGCTTTTGGTGTTTTTTGTTCCATTGGTTTTATAATTTTGTAGTTCATAAGCTTTTCTCAAACAATGTTCTAATTGTTGTCTTGACTTCATTCGTTTTTCCGTTTATATTGATGTTGTACAACATTAGATTAATTAGATTAAATATATTTCCTGTGCATCGCACGGATTTGTGACTAATTGAAATGAATTTTGTAGGTCACAGTGATCCAGAAGATCACATGGGAGTGGACATCACCCATCTTGATATTTCTGATTTCTTTGAGAATCCCAATAGAAATAACATTTGATTGGTGATGGAGATGTCCATACCAATTAGCATATTTTTTTTTATCACAATGTATTCAGTATGTTATTATTGCTATGATTTTATTTTCTATTAAAGTAATGAATTTTAATCTATGTTTTGCATGTGTCTTATTGATGAATTGAATTCAAAGACGATTGGTGATGATATTTTGTCTAGTAGACAGTGCAACAACACATACAATCCTTAAAGATATAAATATTTTCAATAATTAACATTAAGCAAAGCTAAAATCAATATCATATCAAGTTCATCGAACCTAATTGAAGGCTCCGGAAGAGCAAATATTATGTTACCATAGGGAACAAAAATTTGTATTGATGATGTTTTGTACTCTTCTAAATCTAGAAGAAATTTACTTAGCTTTAAGGATATACGTGGTAATGGTTATCATATCGAAACCAATAATGAAGGCAGTGAAAAATATCTCTATATTACTTCAATGATTTCAGGCCAGAAGCTCGTATTAGAAAAATTACCTATTTTTTCTTCTGGGTTATATTATATCACCATGAGAACAATTGAAGCAAATGTTGCAGTGCACCAGAAGTGCTCTAACCCAATTATATTTACACTTTGGCATGATCGCCTTGGACATCCGAGATCTGTAATGATACGTCGAATTATTGAAAACTCTCGTGGGAATCCCTTAAAGAATCAGAAGATTATTTTACCAAGTAGTGCTTGTTCTCAAGGTAAACTAATTATCAAACCATCTACTTTAAAGCTTTCTATTGAATCTCTATCTTTCTGTTGAATCTCCATACTTGCATAATAACATGATTTATTAGTGAATAGTTCACTTGAATCACTATTATTATAATATATAATATATATATATGTGGTTTCAGTTATGTAAGAAATATAAGAAATACTTGAATCCCATAAGAGAATTCTCTCTGGAAGTAGATGACCAGTTAACCACCTTATAAGAAAATTCTGAAAAGAGTTTATCTTCTTTCTATTCTTCATTTCCTTTACTATCTCTTTGATTTTATAACAATGGCAAGATATTGGCCACCCATGCATTATTAATCTCCATTTTAATATGGTTTCTTTCTCTCTTCATGGTCCAAAATGCCGCAAAACTGCCATGGAATTTTATATCTTCCAAGTGTGGGTTTGAAACTTGAAGATCTGCCAATTCATGTGATTCAAGACCACCCAATCCACGTGCTTGGGCTCCCCACGATTCCTTGTGGTCTCAGTGTGAGTCTTTACACCACTTCACTTCATGGGTCATTACTGGTATGTGTTACACCTATTGAAAAGTGTGGCAATTTCATAAATATCCATGACAGTGAATGTATTTCTTCCACCATGCACGAGATAGTTAACTCCCTTTTTCTCTCATACCGACATCCTTTACAAAACCATGGTTAACACAATTCTTATTAGAGAAATTGTGTTAAGAACCTTGCTCTGATACCACTGTAAGAAAATATAAAACAGAGAAAAATATAAAACTGGTGGATTCCCGTTAGGGTGTTTATCACTTGAGAGAGAGAGAATGCAACGTATGATTAATTGTTTTAAGTGTAACAGTCCTATATATAATAGAATTGTCAACAATTACAACACTTGGGCATTGGAGAATAATTTTCCTATTAGCAGTTATCTGACTGATTCTCTCTTCTCAAAGGAATAATCAACCACCGAAAGGCTAGACTATGGTATATGAGTATCCACATTATTATGATGTGATCACTCTTATACCTTCACTTTTATCATATTGAGAGGGTTTGGGTTTAGAGAGAGAAAATCAAGAGACTAAGCAGTGAGAGAGATAGGGGTGCTTGAATTCGGGCTGAAAAGGATAACCACCACCTTTGGTGGCAGTAGTGATTGGTGGTTGGGCGTGAGAGTTCCGATGAGGAAAGAAGACTGAGTGTTTTGTTTTTGATTTGTTTTTATTTATTATTATTATTTTTTTAACGGAAGTGGGTAATGGGAGTAAACAGATTGTACCTCAGGTGGGTAAAGTGTCGAGTTTTAAACCACAGATAGGCAACTTGTAAATGGGGCAAACAACAGGTGAGTAAAATGTACTTTCCTCCTATCTATATTAATATATTAGTATGACACCAATGAAGCTTGAACAACATTTATATTTCTATTTGACTCACAAGGACCACAAATTGTCTAGCAAAAAACAGTGACCACACAAACCGTTTAATAAAAAAAAGACCACAGATATAAGAAAGTTATATGTCTTATAAGAAAGTTTAATCCACTACAAACAGTTCAATATAAAAAAGACCACCGGTTTATATTTCCAGGCTTCAGTAAGAGTAGAGAGAGTCAAAGAGAGTCTACGCGAGAGAGAGAGAAAAAGAAAGAAAGAGAAAGAGTACTGTAGTTCAGCTGTTCAGGACAGAGGCAGGCGGACTTATGTGTGAGGTTTAAAGTTTAAACCACAAAGCCAAAGTCCAGTGAGGTTCTGGTTTTGGTTCAGAGGAGATCGTTATAAAATTATTCCAAAGGTTGTGGGATTACTGTAGTAGGAAGGCAAGCTGAGAGCTGACGGTGAAAATTGTTCTTTTATAGTGATTTCCGATAGGTTTGGTTTTGTCCCCGTAGTGGTTTTTCCATTATAAAGGGTTTCCTTTAGTTTTTCATTTCGTGACAAATCTCAGTGTCGCAATATACTTATTGCTTTGATTAACCTTTAAATGATTTATTCCGCATCGTTAATCACTATGGGTCTAAACCTATCTAGCACACGAAGGTTATCTCTTTATTCTTTTTAATAATTTTGTATTATTATGATTTTTTATAATGTATATTAGTATATATCACATTGCGATGTTATTAAGAAATGTGTAAACTAGCCAATGATGCATTTTCAAAATTGTCCAAGAGATCTGGGTTGGAGGGTTGCTTATAAAAAACATACAAGTTATACGAAGATGATGGGGGAGGCTATCCTCCGAGATAAGCCTAAGGAGGAGCTTGAACCCTTAGAATTAGATGGAATGATGCCATATTTTGAAATATGAATTTAAGGTGAAATAGCAAAAGTTTTTTGCTAAGCATTTTTTTGGTATAAGATAGTATATATTGTATTATTATAAAAGAACCCAATAATGTGAGTAACATAAATTGTTTATTTTGTAGAATGAGTGAGGAATGCTTTGAATTTGGAGTAAGGGAACGGCGGAATTAATGAGCAATCACCGTACTAATAACAAATTTTGTTGTGCCTGCTACTACGAGAGACTAAAGAGTCTAATTTGGCAGCTATGGCACTGGCAAAATTTGGTTCCTCCATCCAGCTCTCAAAAGTTTGGATTGAGGATGCCCCAATTGACATCGGGTGTTTTGTAAATATTATGTTTTCCCCGTATTTGTGTTGCTTATCAATAAAATTTCTGCTATTTTATTAAAAAAAAGAAATTATTTCACAAATCAGCATAAAATCAAATAGCACTAATACTCATATATATATATATTTATGGCTATTTGTATTATATTATAGTTATAACTAACCAAATATAATATGGTTATTTGTTTGTTTTATATTTTAGTGTGACCCAAAAAAACATATTCAAGCATAGATAATGGAAATTCACAAACCATAATTATTTTCAACATTTTCTCATCAAGAAACATTCTAGAAAATATAATTAAATCTTTCAATTCGAATTTCACAATAAATTTTCACAGAAATCACACAATAAATTTAAACGGCAATCTGTCTTAAGATTGTTGGGTATATATCATGTGATTCTGTAAAAATAAACAACAACAACAAGAAATCTGTCATTGTTAATAAACAATAAAAATTTACAATGAATGCAGTATGAATAGATTAAGTCTAGCGTTTGACGCTATGTCCTTAAGACAGATTGCGCCCCTCACACTATTATCTTAGTGGTGCTTTGAGACTCATGGATGTCTGTCTCCTAGGATAAAATGATCTTCGCATGCAGAAAAAGTACAAGCAATCTCCATGCACAACGAACGTAATTAGTGTCTCTTTCTCTCTCTTTATGCAAATGAGACTCTCAAAATCATAAGAAATAACTAACTCAAAACAACTTCAAAAATAAACTTAAAAAGTAAGTTTTTAAATGAATGAGGGGGCACTCTATTTATAGATAAAGTCACACCTCTTTGGAAAAGGTGCGAGATGAATAGTCACAACTATTCAGAAAAGACACAATATTTGAAATAAAATAATATATGAATAAATACATAAATTTGATGGACTAGGCCTAACCCACATAGACCCACTTGACCCACTATTAGGAGGCAATTTCTCATTCACTCTTAACTATTTTTCCCAACAAAATGTTCGCCATGCTCTTTAAGAGATTGACACCATTAGAACACAGATGCTCTAATGTGGGGAAAAAAGGGTGATAATGGAGGCTAGAGAGAGAGAGGAAGACAATGAAGAGAGAAGAAGCAAACACACCTCTTGTTCAGAAAACGTGCATTCTTGCCTGAGTTTGGAGAGAGAAAAAGGCAATTGAGGGTAGAGAGAATTAATGCTCTTTAATGATTTAATCATTAATTTCTAGAAAATGTATGAGATGGTCACAAAAATTTTCTACCATTAGATTTAATAGAAATCAACAGTCCAAAAACATGTAACTTTTTTGAATTATACCGGGTGTAACTTAAACCCATATATATATATATAAATTAAGAATCTACAATCCAAGCTCTACAATCATAGTTTCAATGCAAGCTTGTTGAGCCGTATGTAAATGATTACAAAAATTAGAGAGCCTACATATCAAACCGAGTTGAAACTTGGCCTCACCTTCGTCAGAAATTCAGAATGACAATATATGTTGTGCCAATTCATTCAAGGCATTGTAGGATGAACCATCTTCACTAAGGCAAAGGTCAGCTTTCTCCTTTAAATCCTTTGCCCTCTCTCTTATCTCCACCCCTTCACTATCCACCATTAGAGTCCTTATAGCTCTCTCTATTTTCCCTCTCTCCAAAACACCCTCCAACTCCAAGCCTACCTTCCATACACGACACACATACCTCGCACCCAAACCTTGGTCCCCAAAATAAGGCCGACATAGCATTGGAACTCCTTCACAAACACTTTCCATTGTCGAATTCCAACCACAATGACTCCAAAACCCTCCCACTGCACCATGTGCCAAAACTTCCTTTTGGGGTGCCCATTTCACAATGCAACCTCTTCCTTCTACTCTTTCCTTGAAACTCTCTGGCAAAAGCTCAATCCATTCTGACCCACGAACCAAACCAGGTCTAACCACCCACAAGAAAGGTTGCTCACTGTTGGCTAAGCCCCAGGCTATCTCGACCAGCTCTTTCTCATCCATGCTTACCATGCTGCCAAAGCTTATGTAAATGACAGAGTTGGGGGCTTGTTTGTCAAGCCAGGAAATGCAACTAGTATCTTCCTTTAGTAGTGAAGTACTAGACGCAGATGGTGGAGCTAGTTTATGGAAAGGGCCTATGCAAAAAATTGGAGATGGGAAATATTCGTGAACCTTTGACATTGTTTGTTGTTCAAGGAAATGCATTGTGTTCACTATAACTGCTGAGGCTTTTTTTGTTGCGTGTGTCACAGTGGCTCTCAGTTCCAACAAGGGAGTCGGGATTTCTGCGGGTCCTAGAACATCGTTAAAATCAAGGGACTGAAGCTCAGGTGCCGGGGCTTGAGCAAGACATTCTGTAACAAGTAACATAAATTGAGACATTATTATTTACCCAGAAATAGAAAATATATATAAAAGATAGTATAAAGTAGTCCTGTTGGTTTGTGCTTTGTAATTTGTAATGATACGTTGGGTAAAGTAAAGTGGGATAAATCTTAGTCCGATCAATCAAATGCCAAAAATAAATTCATTTATTGGTCTAGTAAAGAGTCATTATTATGACATAAACATTATAAATTTAATTCCTACCATATCTATTAAAAAGAAGGTGCCACTTGGGTATTCGGCCTAGTGGTAATCCCCTCCCCAAAAAGCCCCCCTCTATGAGGGTGTGGGTTTGATCCCCGGGATCTTTAAAATATACGTGTATGTGAGTTTAGATTAGAATTTCTATCATATCTCAAAAATATATATATAATATAAGGGAAAAAAAAAACATTTATATGTTTTATGGAGACATAAAGAAGGGATTAGAAACCATACTTTATTAGTTGACAATTCTACATTTCTTAAAAAAGTTTCCTTGGATTATCTGTTTACATTTTTTCATTTCCTTGACTCTTCAGATAAGTTAAGAAAGCCGCCATAGTGAGAAAGTTTTATGGAATACTATTACTGATTTTTCGAGGATAAAGGAAGATTAATTATAAAAGAAGACTGGACAAAAAAGCAAGTAGAATCCAACAAAGCGTCCGGAAAGTCAATCCAATTTAGGATTAACAAGATTAATTATAAGCTGCTATGATATGATATATAGCCTTTACTTATTTCAAATCAGAGTGGAAACTGGAAAGGTTGATATATTAAGATTTTTATACATGTGAGATTTTAGTTAAATCCCTAAATTAAGTTAGCCATTTTCAATGGCTCGATTAGTTTAGATACTTAATTAAATAGTGAACTCTATTAATTAAATTAATTTAGTTAAATTAAAATTACATACCCCTATACTCCAAAAATACCTAATAATTTTCCAAAACAATAAATCTCGATGCAAAGTATCAAATTAATCAAGCCCATTATTTCAAATAAACTCATCAAAATTATTGCTTGGAAAAGCTTTCAAAATATGATCTACACGTACGTACGTACCTTTAAAGGAAATATAGCCTTGGTCATGAGCACGAGGAAAGACAGCAAAGAAAAGAAGGGTAGCAACCGCACTTGTACGCACATTAATCCCTGGAAGTTTCAGATTATTAGCCACAACTTGAGCAAAGTGCATGAATCCATCATAAACAACACACGCAACCCGATCATGTGGATCATCTACTTTCAACATCTCCTCCAAGTATTGCTGAAAGGGAGCTTCACAATTAGTCTTAAGAGCTGATATCAAGGCCACCAAATCTGTAGGTGAGATATTGCTTTTAGATAAGCCGTCTGGTAGAGATACGAAGCTAAATTCGGGGTGCTTTGCATGGTTGGGAGAGTTGAATTGAGGGTGTACTATGGTGATTGAAAAGCCCTTGGAGTTGAGGATGGTGGCAAGCTGAAGCATGGGATTTATATGGCCTTGGAAAGGGAATACTACAAGCACCAACCTGCGCCCAAGACTTTTTGCTTCTTGCTTTTCCATCTTCACTTTGAAGCTTGTGGTAAGGCAAGCTTTTGTTTCGGTTACAAGGGACTAGAAAATGGGCATGAGTTCTTTGATGGTTATACAGATTAATTTGGGTGGAATTAATTGTATTTGTATGTAACTTAGCAAGAAGTTTTCAAGAGAGCAATTTTGACTTTTTATTTAGTTATGCATTTGGTGTGCCTGAAACGTGTGCACTGACGTCAGATCAAGACAACTTTGAATATTTTGATTTTTCTAAGCTTGGTGGAGTCATATTCATCAAAAAAAAAAAACACCTTGGTGGAGTTAAACAGGAAAAAAAAAGAGAGGATAATTACATGTAACTTTTATTTTATTTTTATGTAACCTACTTCTATTTTGAGTCTATTTTACTTTAGAGTAAAATACATAAACCACGATTTTGTAAAAAAAATTTGCACTAAAAACCTCTTTTTTGAAAAAAAAAAACAATTTTGAGGACGTTTCAAGCAAAAAGTAGTGAAGTTTTTGTCCGGAACAATTTTGGCTTCGAACTCGCCACATAGTCCGTTTGGCCCCGAAAATAGGTGAGGCTTCGATTTCGTAAAAAAATTTGGACCGTATTTTGAGTCTATTTTACTTTAGAGAAAAATACATAAGGCACCCTTAAGGTTTGAGTTAATAATAAAAAATACTAAAACTTTTCGGAAAATATCTAATTTGTCCCCTAAATGCAAACAGTTTTGGGGAAAACTACATCAACAGTGTTAAGTGTTGTTTATACTTAGGGGGGCAAATTAGATATTTTTGAAAAATCTTGATAGTTTATATCATTAACTCAAACTTTAAGGGTGAATTCTATATTTTACCCTTTACTTTATTCACCGTATTATCCTAGATATATAAAGTAGCACCAAGGTTTCGTGTAATAGCAAGAAGGTTGTTATATAAAGTATTCTACACAAGATTAATAGACAAATCGGGTCAAACAACACCTGAATGGCGCAAGACTGACACTGTTTGAGGAGTAATGTTTATGCGCAAAGTTGCTCGAAACCGCATGACAATGATTTAAAAAGTAGGAACTTTCTTAAACTAGATGAATTTCTCTATGAATTGGTTATGTCAGCCCGTCTTGAGGAAGTCCAAATTGATGGGAATCCCGTGCGCAAAAGGGAAATTAGTCACCCAATTCCTTGAACATACCATATCAGCAACACAACTTCTCGAGACAATAAATTCCCAATTGTTGGTCCAAATTGCACATGGGTAGTGGCATTAGAAAGTACATAATGCAAGTTTTCCAATGACACTATAAGATCACTCAACACCAAAATCGGATAGACCTTCAACAATAGCCTTAAAATTGGATACTGTTAAGGGCTTTTGAGGATTAGGTGGCATTACTCCCATTTTTCTTTGCTTTAACCTTACGAGGATTAGTACCGTAAATACCCTTAGGCACCATACATGCATGGCTCCCACAACACTGTTAAGGGTTTTTTGAGGTTATGTTATCTGAGTTAAGTTGGTCACGTGAGATGTACATGACCAGACACTTATTTATATTGATGTCACAGCAATTGGGAATTTTCCTCCGATTGTGGTTTGGAAACTTTCTCCTTATTTTAAACCAAGAACAATTACCACATTTTTTTTAGTTTGCATTTATAATGAACACTGTGAAACACTTATTGATCTAGGCAAATTAGAACATAACATCTGTTTGAAAATTGAAAAGCAAGCCAAACCAACAAGATTTCCTTTGCACATAACCAAAACACTCATTTAATTTATAATGTGTCACCTAGCGAACAGTGAAGAAATTTCCTCCAGGATGTGGTTTGGACTAAACTTTTTCCTTATTTTAAGCCAAGAAAATTTTACCACCTTTTTCTAGATCTTTGCCCTAGGATTCCTCATAGAGGGTAAGGATCTCCATAAGATTGTTGCATTCTTCACCCTTAGCTTGACAGAAAAGGAGGTTGTCATCAATTCAATCCCTAGTCCAGACACATTCCATCATCAATTCAATCCACTTCACCTCAAACATCAATTTCATTAATAAGCAATAAAGGCTACATCATTCTTCCAAGCATCCCAAACAGACCTCGGGAGGGAAGATTTATAATTATTACATATATACTAGGATAGATTTGGGAGGAACAGCACTCTTAGCCATAGCATGTGCAGTACTTTTTAGCTCCGAAAAGACCCAACAAAAAGTACAACTTAAAAGTGAAATACAACACACTCGTACACATGAAATACAACACTCAGTTTACTATGCTGAGTCATAGCATCTGTAGCCACTAAGCATATTAAAGTGGCGATACAAGAAACATTTTATTAAAAACAAGCCAAACCAACAAGATGAATGCGTCCCAATTTGCGACATATATTCATGATACTTTCATGAATATATATTTATTTCCTTGTCATTGAAATTACTATGTTGAAATGCTTTGTCTTCTCCATGGAAAGATGCTTACCGATACGCTCCGCGTACCTCTCAAATAAATCATCTATAATAGCGTCTCCGAAGTGATGAGCTAGCAAGGATTCTGAAATCGCTCTAATTAAATGTGCCACATCTTGCCCACATTTATACTTGTCGAACAGGTAATTTTTGTTCTCATCGTTGTCATTGAAATCCAAATTGACTTCAAATGTTTCCAGACGATCAATAACAAAGGATCCCTCTTTTTCAACAATAGTTATTACTTCTTCTCTAGAAGCTGTGTAGTGAGGCAAATTGAACTTATCAATTTCAGCTTCTTCAATGAGCCCCTATATACATAAAATTAATGTGGACTTTATTTTAAGTGAAATAAAAAAATATATATTATGGCTTAGAATTAATTTTAAATGTTAGCTAGAAGGTTAGAGAACTAACTTCAGCAGCCATCTGTAGGAGACACTTTGCTAGTAGTTCCCAAATCACGCAACAATTTCTGCTAGTGGGATCTGAGATGTTCCTGCCAATAAAGGCTAGAATCATTTGCCCTCCAGGTATAATTTCATCAGCACGAGAGCGAAGAAATAGTGAGAAATCACTTTGAAACTGCTCCAAGTATGCTTCAAAGACATTGTGAGGGCTCGTCTTTCCCATGTATATGTTCCCCTTATTATTGTCAATCCCTTGAGGAACCTAATATTATAATAAAAAGAGAAGAGAAAATGCCATTACCAAAATCAAATATGAAAATAATGTATGAATTTTCTTGATCACCTGTGATAACACTTGGGATGATAGAGTGGATGCATTAAAATCGATAATTATTTATTAAAATGTTACAACTTATTCTCATATTTTACCAATAATAATTAAAGCTACTCACCACTTTGTCTCAACATCATAAAACATATCATGTTCTTCTCTATTTCACTTAAAATGGAGGGAGAACCGAAAAAAATTATATTGTTAGGAAGAAATGAAAGGGGATAAGAAATGGAATGCATTTTGTGTTTTGGTAGAATGATCTCTCATTAATTGAAAAAATTTATTTTTTGGATAAATTATAACAACATTCCTTGAGATTTAGCGAAATAACAGTGCCTCTTATTTTAGTAAATGACGCTTCACTTTCACATTTGTTAGAAAATTACACTTCACCTATCATTTTCTAAAAAGTGAGGGGAAGGAATGTAATTTTCTAAACTAAATTTGAAGTTTGCTTTCTTGAGAATAAGATATGGGGAAAAATCATATAAATATCACTATTTTATATCTTTTGTTAGGTCAGGGGCGAAGCCAGGAAAAAATTTTGGGGTGGGCTAGAAGCTAGGTTGCACGAGTACTCCATTTTAGCCCACGTATCCGAATCGTACCTGATATTCGTACCCGTATCCAATATCCATTGCGTCCCACATATGTTTTAAAAAAAAATGATGTATTCACGTACCCGTACCCGTATCGGGTACGATACTATATCTGTATCCGTGCAACTTAGGTTAGAAGTATCAAGTAAATCTCGACGGAGAGAATTTTATTTTTTTTAATACAATTAAAAACTATTTTCTTGGTTTCTTTATTTGAAATTGAGTTGACATTATAACCTATAGAGATAACATTTTAAGTAGAGTTTTAAAAGTAATTATTATTTATTTTATTACCAATCAAATTTCAAATTTCAAATCACTTAGAGTAATGCTAGAGACACAACTTATTTTACAACCAAACCTTTACAAACTAACATGGCATCCTAATTGGAGAGTACACATCAGCCATTAAAATACATCTCAACATTAACATTTAACATTAATGAAATCATTAAAATTTTAAAATTAACTAAATCTTAAGAAAAAAAAAAAAAAAAAAAACCTGTCCCCCACCAAGCTCACCGCCAGCGCCTACCCACCACCCCATCAAAAACGGCTTCAATGTCCTCCCATCTATTTCTGATCTAGACCTTGAAGAAAAAAAAAACCCCTTCACTTACACACACACAATCTCACCTTAGCTGCGTGTATTTGGGAATCTTGCAGGCAAAGCAGTTCTCACATTCTGCGTGTTAGGGTTAGGGTTTAGCTTTGAAAGAATCTCTTTCTTTCTTTCCAAATGGACCTGATCTGAAGTGAAAGCTCGAAGAAAACGGCGTCGGACTCCCCGCCTCCAACATCGACTTCTCCGTCCCCAAACTCACACTTGAAGACGTTCGCAAGATTGTCGACAAGGAGAAACTCATTGAAATCGTTGTCGACGCCGCTTCATGCCACGTCGACGCTCTCTGATCATTGGCGGATTCCGATGCTTCCAAGCATAAGCTCTTCATTCGTGGACTTGGTTGGGACACCACCACCAATGGCCTAGATTGCTCGCCTGCGGGTTAGAGTTGATGAAGATTTGGAAAAAATTTTAATCTCCTCACACGGCATCATTTTAGATACCTTTTCTCTGTTACAGTGTCTTTTGTTTTTTCCATTTTTCCAATTTTTTGTTTTTGTTTTTCAGTATTTTTTTTGTTTTTAAAGAAAATGAATGAATCAAAGAAACCGAGAACAAGGTCTAGATCGGAAATAGATAAGAGGACATTGAAGCTTTTTTTGATGAGCATGTGGGTGGTGGGTGGCCGCTGACTGTGAGCTGGTGGGGACGGTTTAATTTTTTTTTTTCTCCAGATTTAGTTAATTTTAAAATTTTAATGATTTAATTAATATTAAATGTTAAATGCTAATGCTAAGGTGTATTTTAATTGCTGATGTTGGTATTCTTCACTTAGGATGCCATGTCAGTTTGTAAAGGTTTAGTTGTAAAATAAGTTGTATCTCTAGCATTACTCAATCACTCAACACCCACTCAAGCACAATATCAAATTTGCAAGTAAGTCAACAAAAATTAAAATTAAAATTAATTTTTATACCACATAGTCACACTCACATATACCATAGTTATTATTATTATTGACAACAATCAAACTTCATTCAACAAAAAATCACAAATAATATTGACAAAATCACGAAGCCATAATTTTTGTTAACTAAAGTAATAAACCCACTTTGGCCACAAATCTTTTTTTATTTTTTATTTTTTTAATAAGTTAAACAAGGTTAAAAAAATGTTATCTTTATCTCCCCAATTAGAGAGAGTTTTCCAACTTGAGATCCAAGAAATATTATTATGTTATGTCATTGGATTAAACCTTTAAAAAGTCTTTAAGCATATTGTAAACTAAAGTTCAATTTTGCAAGTAATTATTTTGGTCACAACTCACACAAACACCTTTAAAAAAAATCACACCACACACAAGTTGACACATGTGCCCCACCCACATCACATAAACATTCAAAGTATCACCATAACATGAACATGTGCACACTACTCAGCACTTATCACACATTCACACTTGACTTTTGGCAAAAAAAAAAACAAAGTCATTTTCTTCTTCAAGCCTAACACGTACAACAAGAGAGTGAGACGGAAAGAGATACCAGTGAGCAGTGGAGTGGACGGCAAACCAATAAATAGCGAACGGCGAGGAGCCACTGGTCAGGCTTTGAGATTTCTGATTTTTCTTTTTCTTTTTCAAGGGTTAAATCTGTGATGAGATTTCAATTTTGTAAACAATTTGGGTGGATTTAGGTTAAGAATTGGATTCGGCTAAATTTTTTAATGGGTTTGGGATTAGAAGGATACAAGTTTTTTTTTAATCATTTTATGTGAGAAACGAATATTCAAACCAATAAATGTCTTATAAAAAGAATAATAATAAAAAAAAAAAAAAACATATGATCTATACATAGTTATTTTGAGTGTTAAGATGCTGACCTTAGAGAGCCAATGCACACTGTAAGAAGAATGAACAAAATTTAGCGTTTTGCTAGGAAAGAGCCTGCCATAGAAAGACCCCGGCATTCCAGCTATGAAACATGGCCCGAGATCATCGCCTTTCTCCTTCTTGAGCATATTATAAAAATCTGGCAGTGATCTGAAACCAGTGTTGAAATCATTACTTGGAAGATCATTTAGAAACACTAAGAGCTCAGGAGGAGCGTGTCCTGTTTCTCGGCACAATCCCACTATGGCATCAATCATTTCGTAGGTGGGTGAAAGTGTATTGGGTCCTGAAGAGCAACCCAAGTCTGCTACTGTAAAATATTGCGGAAAGTTTTCTTTGCTATATAAAGCTCTCACAGTCTTCTTCAACATTGGTCTCACCTTGGAAATCACTGTTCTCTGAGAAATAAACGGGATGAAAAATCTTTTTATATAAGAACTATAAACATAAATATGAACAATCTTTTTTTGATGATGATCATGAATAACAGCTTTTAAAACAAGTTTCTTGTGTGTATGTGGACAAAATATTAAGTGTTAGCACTTAGCATTCACAGTATATAAGTATAAAGATCTCCA
Organism: Fagus sylvatica; assembly: GCA_907173295.1. NCBI lineage: Eukaryota > Viridiplantae > Streptophyta > Magnoliopsida > Fagales > Fagaceae > Fagus > Fagus sylvatica. The sequence goes on along the minus strand of OU015762.1, from coordinate 20,838,220 downwards.
TAGTTAACTTTGACAAGGAAACTCTCTCTAATAGTGATACAAAAAAACTAGAGAGATTGAGAAAGAGTGAGATAATTAATTACTTGAAGGGTTGAGTTATGGGAATAGCTATATTCTCCTTCTCCAGATGTCATGTGAAGAACCTTCTCCACTTCCATGACATAGCCATGTTTATGGATGGAGTTATGGATAAAGTTGTTATCCATGTGCCTTCCCTGGTGCAATCGTTGCTCTCATGGACCTCTATATTTAGCTAAGAGATATGTGGATTGCTTTACCCGTGGATTGCTTATCCTTTCCTTCAAGCCGCATCACACCGGAATGTGGCTCCAAAGAGCTTTAATGAAGCTCACGTAGGAGCCTTGAATAAGGAAGAAAGAGAGAGAAGTACAGCAGAGAGAAAAAACAAAACACCCATGCTGTGCACATGGCACTAGCATCCATGGGTGGGGAGGGATGGCAGAGAGTCATAATTGCTAGGCTGGTTTCTGACTCGTAGACTCTATCTTCGATATGCTCATCTATACTTGGCTTTGGTAGACAACGTGTAAAGCTCTATAAATCAGGGAACTCTCAAACCTCAAGGAACATATCTTGAATATGCCTCTTGTTACAATCTTTGGAAACTAAGGACTTGTTTGGTACGTGTTTTTGTTTTCTGTTTTGGTTTTATGATTTTTTACTTTATTGAAGTTTGAACTTTAATCCTAATTTGAATTCAAGATTGTAAAAAAAATTCTGTTTGAGACATAATTTTGGTTTCAAAACTGAAATCACAATTTTTTTAAAAAATTGTATTACCTACATAATTTTGGTTTTTAGATTTAGTTTTTATCATTACATTATTATTATTTTTTTTTTTTTTTCCCCACCACCCACGTACACCACCTCTTTATTTTTTTTTTTTTTTTCTTTCCTTTTTTTTTCCCCACCACCCACGTACCCCCCTCCCTTTCTTTTTACTTTTCCCCCACCAGACATACATCCCCCCTCCCCCATTTCTCTCTTTTTTTCTTCCCTCTCTCTTTTCCCCTCAGGCCTCAACCCCCCTCCCCCATTTCTCTATGGCGGTGAATCTGACTCCGAATGCGATCGCGGCGATAAATGGTGGGGACGTGAACTCGAAGCCGCTAGTGCAGGTCCTGGATATCAAGCTAATCGGTACTGGTGCACAGCCAAAGGAACGGTACCGCATGCTCCTCTTCGACGCCGTTTCATCCCAGCACGCCATGCTCGCCACTCAGCTCAATGACCGAGTCACCTCTGGTCGAGTCCGCAAAGGCTCTATCGTCTAAGTAATAACTTCCGCTATTTTTTGTTTCTATCTTAATTGTCAAACTCCAATTCATTTTTTAATAAAACTGTGGGGGTAGGCATGGCTCTGTAATAGTCAAGAGAGAGAAGCAGAGAAGCTTCTGGAGGAGAGAGAGAGAAAATGGGTAGAAAAGAAAAAACGTGGGCCCAGTAACGGTAATAAACTGGGACCTACATGAATTCAGTTCCGGATTTGAATCTGGCTTGGATTCAAAAACAGGCCAAAGGGTGAACTCAAATTTGGCATGGGACCCACATAAAATTCAAGTTGGGATTTCAATCCTCACTTAAAAACCACGTACCAAACATCATTTTTTTTAGTGGGACCCAGTGATTATGGATTTGAATCACTGAATCACGATTCAAATCCATTGTACCAAACAGCCACTAAGCATCTTGGAAATGGATTTTGGCTTATTTGGATTATTGATAAGATTTTGGCCCCGTTAGTAATGGAATTTGGAGTTTGGGCCTCATCTTAACTGGCAGTTTCTTCTTCTATTCTCAGTTTTCTTCTTTATTTCTTATTTTCAGTTTGTTTTAGAGGATGATTAGCTTATTTAATTTGAATTATTCGTGCTACATTATGAGCAGCTAATCACCCTAGCTAAGGCTAGGGGTGAAACTTTGAATGAAATTGTAGTATTTATTCTTCAATGTTCTATGCTTTTTAATATATAATCTTATTCTAATTGATTGTTTCATTTAATCTTAAAAGGTTTTTATTCTGTAAAATTCATTGATTCATTGTTAACCATGAGGTACAATTAATGCTTGGAATTCCCTGCGAATTAAATAGCCAGTCTTTCAAATTGGAGTCAATCAATTAAAAAATTAATCTTTTGGTCATATATTTTGATATAATCAATGCTTTATTTCCGATTGAGAACACTATTTAGTTGACTTTGAATTGAGTTATAAAATAGGTTGAAGAATAAGTGTTATAGTTTTGTTAAAAGTGGATCCCCAATGCCTTAGTATTTCTCATAAATATTATTTCTTTTACACTTTCTGTTGTGTTCTACAAAAATCACTCAATCATCTCAACTATTATTGATCTTTCCTTATTTTATTTTATCAGTATTCTCTGTCCCATCAATCCCTGTGGTTCGACACTCGGACTTCCGAGAAATTATTACTTCGCGACAACCTGCACTTGGGTTTGCAATCTTAAAGTTGTAGCAAACATATACATAAAGAGGGTCAAGAGAGAGAAACATTTTTTCTATTAAGAATTGATCAATGTAAGTATATTATGACTATTTAATTTTGTGAAGATCATGATAGTTCTAAATTCTTGATTAATGTAGTCGTTAATTATCTAACAACATAGAAAGATAATTTTTACATGTGGTATCAGAGCCTGTGTTTAAGAATTATTGTGATTTTCCATTGAATGAATTTTTAATTTATATCGGTGAATTCTTAACCTTAAATTTTGGTTCAAGTTTAAATATGTGAATTCAGTTTTTTTGTTTTTTCTAAATGTTTACAATTTTATGATCAAAACATTTCAAAACCCGAATCATTGTGATAAATTGAGTACATAATGATCTCATTTATTAGCATTATTCTTTATTGATTATTTTTCCGCTTAACGTTCTAATTTATTTTCTCACTATAATGACCATATACTATCTAGTAGCAAGTAAGGTATGTGTGAGAACATATTTGATATTTTGTAATTGAAATATCATAATATACTTGCTGGTTGTCAAATAATTTTAAGCTAATATGTCACCCCACATAACTAATATATTTTGAGTGCTTATATATGAACAACCAATAGAATGTATTCCTTTAATAATTGTAGTGGTTGGTGTATTTAAATGGCATGCTTATATCTGTTCACATTACTTTGAACATATTACTGTTGATTTAATGTTTTATGTAAGATCATTAATTTTGATTTGGAATTTATATCATGATACGGTTTGGTAGTCACCAAAGTGGCCCAACTAGAATGGGACATAGATAACAAGTCAAATAATTGAGATTTAACACTTATTCCCTAGTGTTAATAAATTTAATGACCATATAAATTGCAATTCTTTAATCACAAAAATATTAGGTTTGACCCAAAGGTGCACCACTTTTGAGTGATTAATGAATTGAAATAGGATGGTTGGTGGGTATTTATAGTTGAAATTGGAACGAATACCCAAAGGTAACATGCCAACTTAATTATGAATATTTTACTAATTAGTCCTATTAGGTGAAAGGGAATCACCATAATCGTTTAATAGTTTACCATAAGAATAACCCAAAGGTGGATCACGGTAATACTATTTATTATTGTTTAAATATGTGTTTCATTATGGTTTATTGTTCCTTATTAATTACTCTTAGCACTAATGTAGTGAGCATGAATTATTATTTGCAGTATCTGTTCCGTTTTCGCTACATTCGCATGCTTCATCTATTCCCATGCCGAATGGAACAAATTTCTCAGATTGAAAAGAATAGGTTTAGTTTCACCTTGGTGTACTGGATCTAGATATAACACTTCATGAATTTGAGAAACCACTTGTTGCCACTGATACAAGTAATGCGGAAGAAAAGGATTTGTACGAAGCATGGGAAAAGTCAAATAGACTAAGCAGTATGTTTATGCGAATGACAATAGCAAAAGAAACATCAAGACAACACTTCCAAAAACTAATGATGCTAAAGAATTCCTTGCCAATGTGGCAGAACGTTTCAAAACTGCTGACAAGTCCCTTGCGAGAACACTAATGTCTAAGCTTACCACCATGAAATTTGATGGTACGCGTGGGATACAAAAGCATGTCCTTGAAATGACAAATTTGACTGCTCAATTAAAGACTTTGAGAATGAATGTGGATGAGTTCTTTCTCGTGCAATTCATCTTGAATTCCTTACCTCCTCAGATTAATTACAACACTATGAAGGATAAGTGGAATCTGAATCAATTGACCAATATGCTTAATCAAGAAAAGGCAAGGCTTAAGCAACTTGAACAACATTCAATTCATCTCGTAAGTCAAGGAGCTCAAAGAAAGTGGAGGAAGCCTAAAAAGGGCATAAAACATGGACCATACAAGGCAAATGAGCCCAGCCCTAATGTTTAGGCTCATAAGAAGGAAATAGGTAATGATAAGTGTCACTTCTGTAGAAAGTTGGGATATTATCAGAAAGATTGCCCGAAACGTAGGCAATGGTTCGAAATGGTGCCACAAGAAGTACAAAGCTCCTTGAGATTATCCATACAAACATTTGTGGGCCTTTTGAATACTCCATCTTTTGGTAAAGAAAAATACTTCATCACCTTTATAGATGATTTTTCACGTTATAGTTATATCTATTTATTACATGAAAAATCTTAAGTAGTGAATGCCTTTAAGGTATACATTACTGAGGTTGAAAGGCATTAGAAAGAAAAGTGAAGATCATCATATCAGATAGAGGTTGTGAATATTATGGAAAGTATTGTGAATCAGGACAATGCCCAGGCCTATTTGCTAAACTCCTTGAAAAGCATGGCATTTGTGCACAATACACTATGCCAGAAACACCACAGCAAAATGGTGTAGCTGAAAGACGGAATCGTACTTTAATGGATATGGTTAGAAGTATGTTAAGTAATTCCACATAACCTTTATCATTGTGGATGTATTCTCTTAAAACCGCTGTATACATATTGAATCGAGTTCCTAGTAAGGCAGTTCCAAAGACCCCTTTTGAACTGTGGACTAGAAGGAAACTAAGTTTAAGACACCTGTATGTTTGGGGTTGTCCAGCGGAAGCTAGAGTTTGTAATTCACATGAAAAGAAATTAGACTTAAGAACAATCAGTGGTTACTTTATTGGTTACCCTGAAAAATCTAAAAGGTTTAGGTTTTACTGTCCTAATCATAGTATGAGAATTGTGGAAACCGGTAATGCCAGATTCATTGAAAATGGTGAAATCAATGGGAGTGATAATCTACGAAATGTAGATATTCAAGAAGTTAGGGTATAAGTTCCAATGCTTATAACTTCAAACAAAATTGTTGTTCCTATAGTTGTTGAACAACCAAACAACATTGAACAACAAATTAATGAACCATCACTCCATAATAATATGGTCACCAATGAACAAATGGTAGAAGAACCACAAGGAGTAGCATTAAGAAGATCTCAAAGAGAAAAGGAGGTTTGCTATTTCAGATGAATATGTGGTATATCTACAAGAATTTGATTTTGACAATAGGATCAAGTAAAGATCCGATTTCGTTTTCACAAGCCTTGGAAAGTGTTGATTCTACTAAATGGATGAATGCCATAAAAGATGAATTGAAATCAATGGATCAAAATGAAGTTTGGGATCTCGTTGAATTGCCTGAATGATACAAGAAAGTTGGTTGCAAGTGGATTTACAAGACCAAACGTGACTCTAAGGGCAATATCGAACGATTTAAAGCTAGACTTGTGACCAAAGGTTTCACTCAGAAAGGAGGCATTGATTACAAAGAGACTTTCTCCCCTGTATCCAAGAAGGACTCACTTAGAATCATTATGGCTTTGGTGGCTCATTATGATTTGGAGTTACACCAAATAGATGTGAAAACTTCTTTCCTAAATGGGAGTTTAGAGGAAGAAGTCTATATAATCAACCTGAAGGTTTCTCCATTGAAGGAAAAGAACACTTGGCTTGCAAACTTAAGAAGTCAATATACGGACTTAAACAAGCTTCTCGACAATGGTACCTTAAGTTCAATGATACCATTACATCTTTTGGATTTAAAGAAAACACTGTTGATCAGTGTATTTATCTGAAGGTTAGTGGGAGTAAGTTTATATTTTTGATTTTGTATGTTGACGACATTTTGCTTGCTAGTAGTGATCTTGGTATATTGCATGAAACCAAGAAATTTCATTCTAAGAACTTTGAAATGAAAGATATGGATGAGGCAACTTATGTGATAGGAATTGAAATATTCCGAGATAGATCACGTGGAATATTAGGGTTGTCTCAGAAAGCATATATCGAAAGAGTTCTAGAAAGATTCAAAATGGAGAATTGTTTTGCTAGTGTTGCCCCTATTAAAAAAGGTGACAAATTCTACCTTATGCAATGCCCACAAAATGAATTGGAACGAAAACAAATGGAAGAAATTCCTTATGTTTCTGCAATTGGAAGTTTAAGGTATGCACAAACTTGCACTAGGCCAAACATCAGTTTTGCAGTTGGTATGTTAGGTAGATGTCAAAGCAATCCAGGAATGGATCATTGGAAAGCTACAAAGAAAGTGATGAGGTATTTGCAAGACACAAAGGATTTTATGCTCACATTTAAGAGATCTAACAGTCTAGAAGGTTATTGGCTACTCAGATTCAAACTTTGCTGGATGCATTGATAGTAGAAAGTCCACTTTTGGTTATTTGTTCATGTTAGCTGGAGGAGCAATATCATGGAAAAGTGCGAAGCAAACTATCATTGCTTCATCCACTATGGAAGCTGAATTTGTGGCATACTTTGAGGCCACAGTTCATGGATTGTGGTTGTGGAATTTTATCTCAGGACTTGGGATTGTTGACTCTGTTTCCAAGCTACTGAGAATTTATTGTGATAACTCTGTAGCTGTGTTTTTCTCTAAAAACAACAAGTATTCTAAGGGTGCGAAACACATGGAATTGAAATACCTTACTGTTAAGGAAGACATTCAGAAACAACGAGTGTCAATAGAATACATTAGCACACAGCTTATGGTTGCGGATCCATTGACAAAGAGATTAGCTCCAAAGACATTTAAGGAACATGTCAATCGAATGGGTTTTGAAAATAGCACTTGATTATTGCTATTTTAATGAAATAGGGTACTTTATGTTATTTATGCTATTTGACACTTGGAGATCTCAATAAATGTGTTTTTGATAATTCTTGTTTTATTTGTATATGTACATGTGTGATAACAGGAATAGTTTCTGTAAAAGAGACATTATTGTTAGACCTTCTAAATTCACTTCTCATTTATAGACTATATTAAACAGGTTATTGGTGTCGTAGTACATGGAAGGAACTATGTCGCATAATTGACATAGAACGGCCATGACTCGCATTAGTGGGTTGTTTAATTATAGTATTAAGATGACCAAATTAAAGTAAGATTTGATATGTATTATTGTGCTTCTAATGTTAAACTTATTAAACCTTGATGAAAGTGATCATATGGGCCAAGTGGGAGAATGCAAGATTAAATTAATCGGTGACCCACATGTTAAGGTACATTTGATCGGTTAAAGGTTTAATAGGAGTAAGTTACATATCTCTTGAAGTTAGTTTAATGTTATCTTTAACTTATTGGTCATTTATGAAGTGGTTTCCTAAGTAACTCTTACTTTGATGGTTAAGTGGAGATTAAAGTTTAAAAAAAGGAAACGGGTCCTCTCTCTACTTGTAAAAGAAATGTTAAATACTCTCATCATATAAGGGTTAAGTTGAACATATACATAAAGAGAGTCAAGAGAGAGAAACATTTTTTCTATTAAGATAGAGAAATCTTTTTTTATTAAGAATGGATCAATGTAAGTATATTATGATTATTTAATTTTGTGAAGATCATAATAGTTCTAAATCCTTGATTAATGTAGTCGTTAATTATCTAACAACATAGAAAGATAATTTTTTACAAAATAACCATGAAATTGACCAAGGTATGTACCTAAGGTTTGTTTTACTCTTCAATGTATCATTTTCTCCCTCTAAGACTTTTTTTTGTTCCATCTCTATCTAGTTTTTTTTTTGGCGTTAGCAAATATGTATCTTTATCTCCCTCTAAGACTTCTTTGGTTTTGTCTTTATCTAGCTTGCTGGGGCTTTAACAAATATGTATCCTATTTTCCCTCAGAGACTTTTTTTTGTTTTTGGGTTCTATCTCTATCTAGTTTGTTGGCTTTAGCAAATAGAAGTGTTTAAAAATTTAGGGCTAAACTATACTTTTAGGATTTTAAAAATCCATAAAGTTTCAATATTGTCCCTAAAAATCTCTTGGTGTCACTTTAGTCCTTATTTTTCACAAATTGTATCAATCTACTCCTTTTGTCATAACACTATGATATTTTTTTTACGAAAAATGATGACGCGTTAACGTTTGCAACGAAAAATGTTGATATGGAACAATTTAGCCACCGGTGTTTCATTTAAAAAAGAAAACACAACAAATTCCAAGTCACATGCCAAGTCAAGTGACTAAAAAGTTACCTCACATCAACATTTTTTATTATTGCAAATGTTAATATATCATCATTTTCCATTACAAAAATGTTACAATGTTATAACATAAGGACCACATGGACACATTTTGAAAAAAAAAAAAAAAATAAATAGGGACTAACATGACACAAAAAAATTTCTAAGGACCAAATTAATTTTTTTATTTATTTATAATTTTCTAGGGACCAAAAGTATATTTTAACTTAAATTTAGTACCCTGTAACTATTATTACTATTTAAATAGTAGGACATTACCACAAAATCCAAGGAAATAAAAGCACAGTCATTACTAAGTTTAGATATTAAATGATCGGCAATAGGTTGTTTGTTTAAAATTCAACTAAGTTGTTTGTCATGCTTGCCCACAATAATAATCCATAGGAGAAAGTACATTTTACTTACCTGTGGTTTGGTCTATTTATTTTACTCACCTGTGGCTTGGTCCATTTACAAGTTGTCTACCTATGGTTTAAAAATTGATACTTTACCCACATGAGGTTGAATCTGTTTATTCCTATTATCCACTACCGTTAAAAACAAGAAACAAAACAATAACAAATCAAAACAAATCACTCTTTCCTATCTCCTCACTGGAACTCTCATGCCCGACCATCAATCACCATTGCCACCAACATATATGGGTGATCCTTTTCGGCCCGAACTCAAGCACCCCCTCTCTCTCTCACTACTATACTCATTAGGAGGAAGACAAGCACCCAAAAAAAATTAATACCAGACTAAATTTGCATATGTTCAACCCGATATATCTTCACAGCAAAAATTTTCAGTGGTAACTTCTCACTCTCTTATACATATAATTGGTAAGTCATAAGCTTTGGAGTACAAGAATTCCAACTCAAAAATCTACTGTGAGGAAACATTAATCAAAATGAATGGAGAAAAAGGAAACACAATCCAATATAATTGAATTAGTGGTACATGCACGCTGCCAGAAGAAAATTATATAATCTAAAAAAAAAATGTTAATAATTTATATAGAAATACTTCTGAGCCTGTTGATAGAGCATTATCAATTTCCTGAATCAACAGCCTTGCCTCGTCTGCATACTAATAAGTGTCAAAAAACCAATCGCAAAGTTGAAACAACAATCACTCACTAAACCATAATAACCTTCAACTTGAGATGCCTAGGCTCATTACAGGGCACATGATTGAAACTCAACAACTCTTCAAAATATTGAAAGTGAATTTTCTCTAGATCAACACCGCAATGATATGACCAATTTTCAAGTTTAGATAAACAATCTCTTAATCCTTCTGCCCATTTTTGAGCTTCAATCAAATTCTTTAATGTGTCTTGTACCTGTGTCCAAAGTGAAATTTTTTGCTTTAGAAAGAATTGTTGCAAAGTCCAATTTTAGGAGCAACACAAGAATGAAAAAATATGGAGGCTCAAAGCTCACAGGATCCATTTCAGAACCTGCCCAAAGGAGCTCTTCAGCTTCTTTCAATGCAACAACAGTGTTGTTCTAGAAGGTTTGCGAGTCAACTCGTTTCTTGAATCACCTCGGAATCGAATCGAGGCTGAGTTAGTGAGTCGCTTTTTTTCTTTTTTTTCTTTTTTCAACGAACTCGTTTATTTTGTGAGGTGATGATAGGGAGCTTGTTAAGCCATCGTACGTAGGGAAGTAATCATGATTTTACATGAGTGGGGGCCGGTGCATCCAGGGCCGGCTCTATTCATTTTGTGGCCTTAAGCAAAAACTAATGTGATGCCCTTTTTATATTAAATATTAATTAAATAATTTTTATTTGACTTTTATATGTATTTTTTCGTTTAAAATCTTCTTCTTCTTCTTTTTTTTATTTTATTTTATTTTTTTTTAAGATGTAAAATTATTAGTTATTATTCTCAATATACATTAATATCCAAGTTAGATATTATAAAATATAAATTTAGAGTTGATATTTGTATTGCTATATTGACTAAATTGAAAAGAAAGTATGAGTTTATAACTAGAAAAACACAAAATGGTGCGGAATTCTAACAAAACTACTGTGAATGTGAGTTTATAAAATAAAAAAAAGAATGCAAAAAACAAACAAAGAATTAGATTTTTAAAATAACAAATAAAAAAGTTACCTATCATCAATCTGTACTTTTTTGGTCCATTTTAACAAGTAACAAAATGTTAGTTTAATGTCTCCAAGACTGGACTAATAGTAATAAAATGCAAGTCAGTAAATATGTACTTAGATGCAACTCATGGACTAGATAAAAAGCTTAAACATAGTTCATACTCTCTTTTGCACAGACAAAATATACCTTTTCTAAACAGATTTAAAATTCTCAAATGTTAATCAAGCAAATAAAGAAGCAAAATGAAGCTACCATAAAAAGAGAAAACCAAAGAGAGTCAAACCTCAAGCTTATCATTTGCAGTCCGAAACGAAGACACCCATAAAGCTAGGAATAACTATTATGAGCACAAAGAAATTAAGGTTTGAGAATGATTTTTCTTTAGGGCTTTTTTTTTTTTTTTTTTTAAGGATTTGGATTTGGATTTTAATTTTTCTTTGGGTTGTTGGATAATTTTGATTATTTTGTTTTGGGAAATTTTTTGTTGAAAGGGCCCAAAAATAGTGTTAGTAGGGCACAAAAATTATGTCAGTGGGGGCCAATTAATTTTTTATACCTACTCTAGCCTTTTTTTTTTTTTTAGAGCCAGCAGGGGCCATGGCCCCCTTTGGTCCCCATGTGGCTCCGTCTCTGATCGTATGGAACAGAGGCTCCGCCAACTAGCGATCTCTACCGTCAGATCGATAAAGATCAAGCTCCTCCTCTTCTTTTTGAAGGAAAACATAAAACACAAAATATATAATATATATATATATTAATATTTAATATAATAATATAAAACTGGTGGATTCCCGTTAAGGTGTTTATCGCTTGAGAGAGAGAGAATGCAATGTATAATTGTGTTGAGTGTAACAGTCTTATATATAATAGAATTGTCAACAGTTACAACACTTAGGCATTGGAGAATAATTCTCCTACAATTACTCAACTCCCAGTAACCTTCAATAACCACTAAACGATTATTAGCAGTTATCTGAATTGATTCTCTCTTCTCATGGAATAGCCAACCACCAAAAGGCTAGGCTATGGTATATGAGTGTCCACACTATTATGGTGTGATCACTCTTATACCTTCATCTCCCACTTGATCACACTATAAAGCTATAAAGTGAAATCGCATGAGCTAGTCGGTATGTTAACCTAGTACCAATAATAATATTTCATACCAACTCTCATTTATATAAACCATATAGATCGGAGTCAGAAGATGACTTGACCATTGTGTGCACACTTCCTTGTCATCCATTCTGACCGCACCTATCTTCGTACATTATCTCAACGTAATTGTAATCCAGGCGACTTTCAAATCACTATCTTTCAAGTGACCGGCATCAATCTTTATGGATGGGAAAAACAGTCCATACCCATTCCATCATTGACAACTTCAACCGCATGTATTTAATAATACATCAACCTACATTGAAATTTTCACGAATACTTCCTAGTCTTTCCTCAAATGATCTTATCAGTATCTTTCACTAACCAAGCGTGGATATCACCCAGTTTACATGATGCATATTAATGGACTTTACAACCATGTGGTTTGTGACTTCCCATTCCCGTTAGTGATTCTTTTGCAATTATTCATGAATAATATTTTTACATTGCAAGAGCTGCATTTGATCGTTCTCCTAGGCGTCCCTAGGTCCATCTGATCTTGCAAAACCATATAACTCGAATGAATTACCTCTCAGTCTCATTCCTGTTACATGCACTCTGAATTGGTTCAGAGTCAATCCCTTGGTCATGGGATCGGGCACCATCTCGACCGAGAGGATAAAGTCGACTTATTATTACCTCTCTTCCACTATATGTTGAATATAATTATATATCAATGTGCTTGTCCCTGGAATTATTAGTTCCAATTTTTTATTAACAAGATAGTGGACATTGCAAAGCACATTGACCAGTCTGCTAGGTATACCTCAATACAAATTATTTATAAAACATTATTATCCATAGACCACACAACTTACAAAATCAATGTAAGTCATATATATATCATTGTGTTACAGACTATGTACTCATCTCACATGATATATTTAGTAACACATCTTTGTTTCTTGCCTAACCAAGAAACCGTCATACTATAGCCTATCTTAGAAAATATTTCTCAATTCATGTATGATGCCCACCTTCACAATAAATGTGAATTTGTGTTTAAAACTTAGGTGCAAACCATGTAGCAATTAAATCAAGATGATCCCACCATCATGCATATTACAATGCACACTAAGACTAAAAAACTTGCGCTATTTGGACACATTATCAACTCAGTCTCTTTCATATGTAAAATAAATTTACATGTGATCCAGGAAAATCAAACTCTTTGTATCCTCCCACTATTCTTGCATTTTGTTGGCTACATTTATGGCATCAAATTCATAGAATTTAATCATGTGAGAGTATGACGAGTCAATCTATATGTGCATAACATTTCACATTACCATGTACAATTTCATGTAACTATTATCACTCACCATATGTATTAAACATATCAAAATACTTGCAACAAATATTTTTGTAATATCATGTGTCCAAAAATTAAACAAATAAAGAGCGCAATCAAATTTATCAACTTACAGTTCACTAGGATGAAAATCCTAGTATATGAGCACCTTGAGTGCATTGATCTGCTTACATCTATCAACTCGGTTTGCATTTCGTCTCAACCATTTCCTGCCTATGATTTTATGTTTTGCAATTTGCTTCATACCACGAACATCGTCTCCTTGAGCATTATCTAGGCTCCGCACACTCAAATCTCGTCTTGTAGTTGTAATTTTTCAAATTGGACTATCAATGCCTCCATCACACTATCCATTTCTTCTTTTAAAGCAAAATATCATGATTTGATAACTTTCTTTAACCCACTTATTGATTTACAACATAAGTGGACTTCTATGGATTTGCCATACAATTCTTCGTAGAAATTAGACTCGGTCCAAATTGACCCACATGATCATGAGGCATGGATCAAAATATATTATAGCCAATTTGGAGAGTGGCCTTTACTTCTTTACACAAAGTTATTCTGGTGGTTGTACTTGTTTCTAAACATAACCAGTTTGAAGAATTAACTTTACATAAAGTTAGTATTGTATGGGTTTAGAGACATAGTTACCATGTACTTTTTCTATACGAAACGGTGTCTCTTTTTCTTTTTCGTCTTCACTGCTGGATGACAATAACGCCATATAAGTTTTCTCAATGTCTGTTCTTCTTGTTTCACGCCAAAACGCTTCAAAAAACTCAATATCATGGCAAGATATTGGCCGCCCATGCATTATTAATCTCCATTTTTGTTAGAATATAAGTCCAATGGGTCTTAGGCCCATTACATTGTCTTGTATAGCACTCTTCTTACTTGTGCATTACTCTTACCTCTGCCTATATAAAGGCTCTCTTGTACTACATTTATTCAGTTAATACAATACATAGACTTTCAGTCTTTAACATGGTATCAGAGCTAAGGCTCTAATATTGTGCAGTTCTAGTCCTTCCAGGCGTTCTTCCGCTGCCTCAGCTGTCTCCGGCACTGCCCAGCCGCCACCGTCAGAAATCCGGTTGCCTGCGCTGCCAAGAAGCTGATTCATCGCCGAACAGACTTGCTGCCACCCTCGGTTCTCCCGCTACAGGACTCCGATCACGACACCTCTGTAGCCATTGGAAAGATCTCGAGAAGCTCGACCCAACCGCGGAAGAATCAACCCCATAAGACGTCGGACGTGCCGCCACGTGCCGCCTAAAGTTCCAGCGCCGTTATCCTCGGTTCTTTAGCTACTGGACTCCGATCACGACACATCCACCGCCGTTGGAAAGATATCGAGAAGCTTGACCCAACCGCGCAAGATTCATCCTCATCGAAGCCCGGACGCGCTGTCCAAAGTTCTGGCGTCGTCAAGCCCTTTTTCACGCGCCACGTCAGCCCTAGACAGTCACTGCCACGTCAGCCCTAGTGCCATGTCAGCAAGTGCCACGTCAGCCCTAGTTGACCAGCGTTGACCGTTGACCAGCGTTGACCGTTGACTTTGACCGTTGACCAGCGTTGACTTTGACCGTTGACCAGCAGCGTTGACTTTTTCCAGAGTTGACTTTTTGCAACCCAGGTGCTCCCTACCCAGTTTTTCGTGCTGATTTCATTTTTGTGGTCTGTTTTTGCAGTTGAGATTTCGTTATGGCTCAAAGTGAGATAATTTCTAAACCCATTCACGTCATTCTTGATGGGGATAACTACTCTCTTTGGGCTCAAGGTATGTGTAGCTTTCTCAAAGGTCGCAAGCTGTGGCTTTATGTGACTGGGCAACGTCATCCTCCTACACCACAAAAGGATGAAACTGAAGATGCCTTCGCTCTTCGACTCGAAGATTGGGATGGTGTCAATCATCAGATCATCACTTGGCTCCGCAA
This sequence comes from Fagus sylvatica, assembly GCA_907173295.1. NCBI lineage: Eukaryota > Viridiplantae > Streptophyta > Magnoliopsida > Fagales > Fagaceae > Fagus > Fagus sylvatica. The sequence continues at coordinate 20,823,179 of OU015762.1, read as the reverse complement.
CACCTCCACTCCTTCTGTTAGTATGGAATTTGGGGGTTATGACACAGCTAAGGATGTGTGGGACATGCTTGCTTCTCGATATGCTGGATCAGATGGTGCTCGAGAACATCACCTCATGGTTACTTTATATCAGCTGCGCCAGGATCCAGGTGAGCGCATCACTGCTTTCCACAGTCGTATGAGGTTTCTTTGGGATCAACTAGCTGCTTCTGAGCCAGTCATCAAGTCCGTCTCTGATGCTAAGCTTGTCAGTACACATCGAGAGCGTACCCGTCTTCATCAGTTCTTAATGGGTGTTCTTGATGACTTCGAGTCTGTACGCAGTCAGTTGCTTAATCGTTCTCCTCTGCCCACTGTCAATCAAGCTGTTAATGATTTGGTCCGTGAGGAAACTCGTCTGAAATCCCATCGCTCTTCTCAGCCTCACACGACGGTTCTTGCCACTCCAGTATCAGTTGATCCCACCGTCACAGCTCCGCCGAAGGGTCATGATAAAAGGCGATCAAACAAGAAGAATTCTCATCTCATTTGTGCCTTTTGCAAGCATCGTGGTCACACTATTGATCAATGTAACATGCGTGCCCGCATTCTTCAGCGCTCTGCAGCCTTGACTGCCTCTGAGTCTGTACCATCATCCGATGCTGCACCTTTTGATCCTGTCTCATTGACTACACCTACTTACAGCATAGCAGATCTGCAAGCTCTCTTCAATCAGGTTCAAGTTCCGTCTTCCAGTGCATCCAATCCTGCTCTTTCTGTGACACCAGGTATCTCTTCTGAATGGTTTTTAGATTCTGCCTGCTGCAATCACATGACAGACAATCCTCACCTCACAAGTGCCCACACTCCTCCTGTCTTACCTACTATTACCACTGCTGATGGCTCCGCCATGACTGTTAGTCATGTTGGCTCCATCTCTACCCCCAACTTATCTGTCTCTGATGTCTTCTGTGTTCCTAAACTGTATCTTAATCTTTTATCTGTTGGCCAACTAACCGAACTTGGTTTAAACTTGTTCTTTTCTTCTCGTGGTTGTCTTGTGCAGGATTCTCGGACGGGGCAGATCGTTGGGACCGCGCGTAAGGTTGGACGGTTGTTTGAGCTTACTTCCCTTCACTTTCCATCTTCATCAGTCTCCGCACCTGTTATTGCTGCTTCTGCCTCCATCGAGTTGTGGCACTCTCGTTTAGGTCATGTTTCCCTTCCTCGTATTCAAACCTTAGTATCTAGGGGTCTATTAGGTTCAGTTTCTTCTAGTCCATTTGATTGTATGCCATGTCAGCTCGGCAAACAACCTGCCTTACCTTTTAATAATAGTGAGTCTATTGCTTCTGCAACTTTTGATCTTATTCATTCAGATGTATGGGGGCCCTCTCCTGTTCCCACAGTGGGGGGGTCAAGATATTTTGTTATTTTTGTCGATGATTTTTCTCGTTACACTTGGATTTATTTAATGAAAAATCGTTCTGAAGTTCTTACAATATATCGTGATTTTGCTAAAATGGTTCAGACTCAGTATTCTAAAGCTATTAAGGTATTTCGCTCTGACAATGCACGAGAATATAGACAAACTGATTTTTCTACTATTCTTAAATACTATGGAACCATTTTTCATACTTCGTGTGCTGGCACCTCACAACAAAATGGACGAGCTGAACGTAAACTTCGTCACATCCTAGATACTGTTAAGGCTCTTACCAATGCAACCTCCACTCTTGTCTCATTCTGGGGTGAAGCTGCTCTCACTGCAGTATACACCATCAACCGCTATCCTTCATCTGTCGTTCAAAACACAACACCATATGAACGGTTATTTGGCACAGCTCCAAACTATAGTCTACTCAAGGTTTTTGGTTGTGTCTGTTTTGTTCTTCTTCAACCACATGAGCGCACCAAACTTCAACCCCGCTCTCAGCTATGTTGTTTTCTTGGCTATGGCCTTGAAGAAAAGGGGTACCGGTGTTATGATCCAGTCGCCAAACGTCTTCGAGTCTCTCGACATGTGGTATTCTGGGAACACAAGATGTTCTATTCCTTACCTTCATTTTCTGCAGGTAATGATGATTCTCAGGCTGATCCTCTACCAAATCTCTTCCCTGAGATTCCTTCCCCTTCTGCTGAGTTAGTTAATCCCATCTCCGATGAGTCTCCCTCTGCTGATCCCTCCTCTGATGTGTCTCCTACAACCGATCCTACCTTCGACGAGTCTCCTCTCTCTGCCCCTGCTGCGAATCCTGTCAACACTACTACTCTTGAGCCTCGTCGCTCTCATCGGGTAAGTACTCTTCCCTCTCATCTCCATGACTTTCACTGCTTTTCTGCCTTTGCCACCTTACATGAACCTTACACCCTTTGTGAGGCCTCCTCTGACCCTTTATGGCAGCAAGCTATGAAAGAAGAATTGGATGCATTGCTTAAGACAGATACTTGGGATCTGGTTGATTTGCCAGCTGGTAAATCTGCTATTGGTTGTAAGTGGGTGTACAAGATCAAGACACGTTCAGATGGTACTGTTGATCGCTACAAGGCTCGTCTCGTTGTCAAGGGATTCACTCAGGAGTATGGTATTGACTATGAGGAGACATTTGCCCCGGTGGCTCGCCTCTCCTCTGTTCGTACACTTATCGCAGTTTCTGCTTCCCGACATTGGCCACTTTTTCAGATGGATGTGAAGAATGTCTTTCTTAATGGAGAACTAACTGAGGAAGTCTACATGCAGCTCCCTCCTGGATTCTCCCAACCTCTAGGCTTTTCTCACAAAGTGTGTCGTTTACGTCGGGCACTATATGGTCTTAAGCAAGCTCCACGAGCTTGGTTTGCCAAGTTCAGCTCCACCATTTCTCAGCATGGTTTTTCAGCTAGTTCATATGATTCAGCTCTGTTCTTCCGACGCTCAGATCATGGTATTACCCTTCTCTTGTTGTATGTAGATGACATGATTATTACTGGTGATGATGTGCAGGGCATCCAGGATCTTAAGCGCTTCCTTGGTCAGCACTTTGAGATGAAGGATCTGGGTCCCCTCAGTTATTTTCTTGGTCTTGAAGTCTCTTCATCCTCTGATGGTTACTATCTCACTCAAGCCAAGTACACATCTGATCTTATCTCTCGAGCTGGAATCACGGACAGCAAGATAGTTGACACACCCATCGAATACAACAATCGCCTGAATACTCATGATGGAGAACCACTTCCTGATGCTACCCTTTACAGACAACTAGTTGGGAGTCTTGTTTACCTCACTGTGACTCGACCGGACATCTCCTATGCTGTTCACATTGTTAGCCAGTTCATGGCTGCACCGCGGTCTCTCCATTATGCTGCTGTATTTCGAATTCTTCGGTATTTGAAAGGCACCTTGTTTCATGGTCTTCACTTCTCATCTCAGTCGTCGCTCACTCTTCAGGCTTATTCTGATGCCGACTGGGCAGGGGACCCTACTGACCGTCGTTCCACTACAGGGTATTGTTTTCTTCTTGGTGACTCCCTCATCTTTTGGCGAAGTAAGAAACAATCTGTTGTTGCTCATTCTAGTACTGAGGCAGAATATCGAGCACTTGCTGACACCACTGCTGAGCTCCTTTGGTTACATTGGCTCCTCCAGGACTTAGGCATTGATTGTTCTACTGCAGTTCCAATCCATTGTGACAATCGAAGTGCCATCCAAATTGCCCACAATGACGTCTTCCATGAGCGTACCAAGCATATTGAGATCGACTGTCACTTTGTTCGTCATCACTTATTACAGGGTACTTTGCAGCTCCGTTCAGTGTCTTCTCAGGATCAGTTAGCTGACATATTCACCAAACCTATGCCTCCAGGCCGTTTCCGTGATCTTATTTCCAAACTCAAGTTGGTGTCTCTTCACCCAACATGAGTTTGAGGGGGGATGTTAGAATATAAGTCCAATGGGTCTTAGGCCCATTACATTGTCTTGTATAGCACTCTTCTTACTTGTGCATTACTCTTACCTCTGCCTATATAAAGGCTCTCTTGTACTACATTTATTCAGTTAATACAATACATAGACTTTCAGTCTTTAACAATTTTAATATAGTTTCTTTCTCTCTCCATGGTCCAAAATGCCGCAAAACTGCCATGGAATTTTATATCTTCCATGTGTGGGTTTGAAACTTGAAGATCCGCCAATTCATGGGATTCAAGACCACCCAATCCACGTGCTTGGGCTCCCCACGATTCCTTGTGGTCTAGGTGTGAGTCTTTACACCACTTCACTTCGTGGGTCATTACTGGTATGCGTTACACCTATTGAAAAGTGTCGCAATTTCATAAATATCCATGACAGTGAATGTATTTCTTCCACCATGCATGAGATAGTTAATTCCCTTTTTCTCTCATACCGACATCCTTTACAAAACCATGGTTAACACAATTCTTATTAGAGAAATTGTGTTAAGAACCTTGCTTTGATATCACTGTAGGAAAACATAAAACACAGAAAAAAATATCAATATCAATATCAATATCAATATCAATCAATCAATATCAATATCTATATCTATATCTATATATAATAGCAGAAGACATGGGCGTTGAAACCAAGAATGCCTCACATAATGACAAGTGGCATCTCTATTAATTGATGTGGCACTAATGTGGCATACTAACACATCAGTAATTAAAACACGTCAGCATTAACATATTCATTAAACATTGTTTAGATTATGACAAGTGGCATGTTTAAATTAATTTCTGAAGTGATACATTGTTTAAATTTCCTAAGTAGTTTGCATGTCTATCTATAGTTAAACTTCTAAAATGATACGTTGTTTAATATTAAGAGATATCTAAATAAAATATCATAGATTTCCTAATACTAGAAGACTTCTTAAATTTGATCTAAAAAATAACTTCTTAATAAAATTAACCGTCACTGTTTCACATAATTTTTTTTTTTTTGTCCCAACTTCCAAGTGATACATTGTTTACTACTAAAAGACATCTTAATAAAATATCATAATAAAAATCTTTTAAATAAAAACAGATAATAACAAATTTTTTAAAATAAGTGTTCTACTCCTAAAAGACATCTTAATAGGATATCATAATAAAAAAAATTAAATAAAAACATATATCACGCCCAAACACAAATTTTTCTTTTAAAAAAAATTCGATTTAATTCTTCTACTACTAATAGATTTCTTTCAAATATTCACTTCTTTGAGAGAAATTAAAAATCAAAGTTCTTTAAAACCAACGCCTAAACATAAACTTTCTCTTTAAAAAATTCATATTAGACTTCTCCCAAAAATTAATGACCCAAAAAAACAAATAGTCCAATTAATTCTCCTGCTACTAATACAACTCCTTTAAAAAATTAAAGACCAAACACAAATAAAATTCCATCTTGAAATTTTTTAAAAACAACAACCAAAACCAAAAATAAAAAATAACTCTACCATCGTTTTAATTAATAGAAAAATACTTTTAAATAAAAAAGTCCAATAGACATCTTTCGCTCACTTGCATCGTTTCAACTTTCATGTTTATTCTTAGTTAGGACATTTTCTCAATAACGTTCTCATCTTAAATAATATGATTTAACTATGTCCAGTGGCATAATCCTTTTAAAAAATAACTAATATGATTTAAATCTATCAAGTGACACAATCCTTCAAAAAATGAAAAATAATAAATTTTGCAATACTAAAAGACTTCTTAACCAAATCTACTTCTGTATATAAGAAAAATTAAAAGAACTAAATGCACTATATCACTGTCTAAAAAAATAAATGATAGAGAGAGAGTCATTAGCGGACATGGAGAGAACGAAATGATAAATTACGTTGGATAACAAATCTTTTCATATTGCTGCGACAATTCTTTCTTTGGCCACATTTTATACATTGTAAACAAACTACACACAAATCTTTTACGTCGAATAACCGTTTGTCACTGCATTGAAGATCCGGTGAATGGGATATGAAAATTTCTTAGTTTTGCCGAGAAGAAGAATGCCTTTGAGAAAAGCATCAAGGTATTGGGAAACACTATTTGGATATTACCGCACCGCTGAAATATCATGATTGGCTTCGTGTAATCCGCTCAACAATGTCTCTTGACCTTAATGCCATCACGTGTGATTCACTGCTACATGCATGTGCAATGGTTGACGTGTATTGATGAACATAGAAAGTTGGGTGAATTCAATCGGATCAAACTAATTGAATCCATTTCAACACACTTTTGGATGTGACTACCAAGTTTGTTATGGATCTAAGGTATTTGGGTAGAATTAGTTTTGTTTTGCATTTTTGTGTTAGATTTGGTTTTATTTTGGATATTTGGGTTAAATTACTTTGGGGTATCTTTCTATTATTTATGAGAATGTAGGGAAAATGTTATTAAGAAATAAGAATGAAACTTAATTTTATATTGCTAAAAAGCCTAAAATAATACTCTATGTATACTTTTTGATAAACTATGTTAAATGCATGCTTTCGGATTTTGTTTTGTTTTGAACTGTTATGTTCTAGATATTATTTCATAAAATATTTAATAAAATTAATTATGCCTTAAGATTTAGTGTAAAAAATATATATATATATATATATTAAAAGAAGGTATCTTGCACATAGTGCGGGTTAAAGGCTAGTATATATAAAAGCAAAGACTTTTATCTGAGGTTCTGCCAAGTGTCTCTCTCTTCACAGTGTAAGATTCTGCCAAGTGTCTCATTCCAAAATAGTTTTATGTTAATTAATTCATTAAGTGCTAATTCTTTTTATGTTAATTAATTCATTGCCGTCTTTTTTTTTTCGCTTTTGTTGATAATCTTCCGTTGTTGTTTTTGTTTTTTTTTTTTTTTTTTTTATTTTTTAAGATTTAACATGTAAATAATTCTCTTTCCGACCAAACATTTTTTATTTTTATTTTTTAATTCGGATAATAAAAACTTTTTTATATATATAACGGATAATAACAACTTCTCAAGTGATACATTGTTTTAAAGAACTAAATGCCAAACAATTTTTTTTTTTATTTTTAATTCGGATAATAACAACTTTTTTATATATATAAAACGGATAATAACAACTTCTCAAGTGATGCATTGTTTTTTTTTTTTGATAAGTTCAAGTGATACATTGTTTTAAAGAACTAAAATTGTTTAAATTTCCCAAATAAACCGTTTCTTAAGTGGTAAAACTATTCACGTATAAATTTAGTTAGTTAAAATTACAGCCGAAATTCTAAGCAATTAATAACCCAATAATAACAAAAATTTACACTGCTAGCAAACACCTTTAAAAAAACGGTTAACAAATATATATATATATATATATATATATATATATATATATATATATCAACTATATGTTGTTTAAATTTCTCAAGGGATTTGATTTATCGTTTAAAATAAGTCTCTTACTACTATTAAAAGATATCTTATAAAAATATACTTCTCTAAGATTGGTTCTTTTTTTCATATTAGACTTCTTCCATAACTTAACAACTAAAATTAAAATAAGTCCAATTATAATTAATGACCAAACAAAATAAAATTTCACCCGAAAGTTATTTAAAACCAACGCCTAAACACAAACTTTTCTTTAAAAAAAAAAAAAATTCATATTAGACTTCTTCCATAATTGAATGACCAAAAAAGAAGATTAGTCCAATTAAAATTAATGACCAAACACAAATTAAGACAACGACCAAATTACCCATCATTTCAATTAAAAAAAAAAAAAAAAAAAAAAGACTTTTAAAAGAAAGTCCAATGGACATCTTTCTCACTTATATCGTTTCAATTTTCATGTTTATTCTCAGATAGATTTTCTCAGTAACGTTTTCATCTCTATATTATAAACTTGACTTCTCTCAATACCGCTTCATGTGGGCTGTTAAGTTAACGTTTCACCGTTGGCAATCTTATAGTTTAATACATGTTTTTGAGTTTGTTCTTTTTCTTACTTTTGCTGTTCTTTTGAGTGTTTTGAAAAATGAGTTTGCGATTGGTTTGGGTGGTGATAATGATGATTGTTTGGCAACATTGTTGATGCTTCTCCAATGGAATCTGAAAGGTTAGGCTTCAATTTTTTTATTTTTTTATACAGATTGAGTGATGAGACATCAAGATTATATACTTATTGCATTTAACTCTCCACAATTGAAAACATAATAAAGTTCGCAGTGAATGTTGTTGGTTCAAATACAGAGACAATATTACTTTATCAGTTTTAACATAACAGTTTTCACAAAATCTGGGTTTGCAGTATCAAGAGAGCCCATGGGGAATGCCAAAAGGGGATCATCGTCAACCAATGGCCAATAGATGCAATGACCGAGCCAAGCATGTCATCCAAGTATTCCTACTCATAACCAAATCCTCTCCTTTTTGCATTGTTTAGTCATAAAAAGCTTTAAGAACTATACTTTTTTCTTCGATTTTGTCATCCCTTTGTGGTTTTGATAGTAATTATAAGTTATAAGTTTCAAAGCGCAGTCTTTTTTGGGTTTTCTTAAGATGTGTTAGCCGTTGAGTGTTATTTGATAAAATCTCTCGAAAACCAAATTCAAATTTTGTTTTTAATCAATATATAGTATTGTTCATGAGAAGAAAAAACCCAAAATCCAATAATAATGCCAAGATTTGGGGTTACGATGTAGCAATTAGTACTTTGGTTGAAAAAATACAGTGGTGAATGATGATTCAATTGTGAGCAACTACATGTAGCAGTCTTCATAATGGACTTAAATATTTAATTTTCCTAATTGTCATTCATTACCTATTTCATGTTTATCATTTCTTTGTTAATTACTTTTTGACTTAAATTTTAACAAAGTTGCTGAATTTTTTCCGATGATTGAGTTCATTAATATTATTAATTTTTTACTTTTGTTTATTGGGTCAGAATACAGGTAATTGTGATCGTATAATGCATAATTTTCATGTAGCACCTATTTCATATTTTTACTTTTCAAATGCAGTTTATGCATGTATTGGGGCCTCTAATTGTTCCTCTGTTTTTCTTTTTGGGTTTTTTGTCCTTTTGGTAGTTTTAGCTTTTAATTTTATCCCTTTTGTTTTACCATATTTCCCTATAGTTTATGTTTAATCTCAATTTGCTTCTATCCCAACGATTTGGCTATTTGGTTAATTATTCCATTTCAAATGTAGTTTTTATACTTTGAATTCACACCTTCATTGCTTCATTTCATATTTTTGCTTCACATGTAATTTTATCCCTTTTGTTGGATATTGTATTTTGAAGACCATGATGGTATTCCCCAAAGTTTTGATTATCCTCCTCTTGGTGCTCCACTCCTTTTCTCTCTACCTTTAAAAAATAAAAAAATAAATCTTTGAAGAGTCTGCAGTAATTGTTGATTATTGTATTGAATAGGAGGAGAAGCAGAGCCATCAATGGCCATCGAAATATATGTGTTTGTATTTGATTTTGGGATTTCAAAATTATTTATTTTGAAGCAGAGTTGTTAATTTCATATCTTAACATTATGAGTTTTTTTTTTTTTTTTTTTTTTCTACACGTATTTTTCTTTAGGAAATTGAAAAATGTGTTTGAGAGAGATGGGAATTGAAAAATGCATGTGTTTGAGATGGAGAGTTTGGTAATGGGATTTCAAAAGTTATGATTAATAAGTCTACATGATTTTATTTATTTTTTAATTAACATAAAAAATTATAATTTTTCTGTTTGATTGGTGTATATTGAAAGCAAGATATTAATAGAAGGGAAAAAAAAAAAATGAAAACTCCTTTAACAATCATTAACAAAAAGAAAAAAGAAAAAAAGTGAACTCCAGTGACTTGAAGATGTACAATCAGATGACAAAAACATGATTATCCTACTAATAAAATTTCGTTATAAATTTTAGGTATTATACCTACAAGGCTACAAATTATCCTATTTTAAATTTTTTGCTATTAATAATAAATAAATGTACCCCGTGCAATGCGCGGGCTATAGGCTAGTATATATAAAACTGGTGGATTCCTATTAGGGTGTTTATCACTTAAGAGAGAGAGAGAGAGAATGCAACGTATAATTAATTGTATAATTGTGTTGAGTGTAACAGTCCTATATATAATAGAATTGTCAACAGTTACAACACTTGGGCATTGGAGAATAATTCTCCTTCAATTACTCAGCTCCCAATAACCATTAATATTCGCTAAATAGTTATTAGCAGTTATCTGACTGATTCTCTCTTCTCAAGGGAATAGACAACCACCAAAAGGTTAGAATATGGTATATGAGTGTCCACACTATTATGGTGTGATCACTCTTATACCTTCACTTCCCAAATCCCAATATCTACTGATCTATATAAGTTCAATACTTGAACAATGAATATCACAAATTCACAATTTATTAAATCTTAATTTACAAACACTAATTGCAAAAGAAAAAAAAAATTTATTCAAGAGGGTAAAGATTGATATTACCTATTCATGTGTTGAATCCAAATTTTGTAGAAGATTTCAAGACTCAAATCCTCAAATTTGAAGCCAAGAAAAAATAAAAAATATATAATATTTAGTATTTACTGACTGTAGATTTGTAGTGAGAGAAATAAATCTTTTTAGAGAGAGAAAGTGAGGTATGCGTAGGAAGAGAGAGAAATACGTAGAGAGAGAGTCACAGAGAGCAATACGTAGTAACGTAGAGAGAGACAAAATTTTGCTGGAACGGGACAAAATTTTGCTGAACGGCAGACCACTTGAGAGAGAATCAGAGAAAAGTGGAGAAAAGTGAAAAAAAAAAAAAAAGGAGAAAGAAACGTTGAGGACTTGAGGGCAGAGGGAGTCAGGGGGTGCACGTGTGAAGAAATTTTTTTTTCTAAAATTGAATTGATGAGTGACGTGTGGCAGAGAGAGAGAAAAAAAAATCTTTGGAGTTGAATACAGCTGTGGGCAGCTGTTGGTGTTGGTGGGCTGCTGCTGGTGGGCTTGGAAAAAAAATTTAATGGTGTATTTTAATGGGCTGTTGCTACCGGTGGGCTGGAAATTTTTTTTTAATTGAACTAGTGACTAAAAGTGGGCTTATATAGTATGGGTTTTTAAAATTTTGAGGCCCTCCCAATTTTGGGGGCCTCAAGCCACTGCTTAAGTGGCTTTAAGGTTGGGCCGGGCCTGACAAAGATGATGGGGGAGGCTATCCTCCGAGTTAATCACTAGTAAATTGAAGATTGTTCCAATCATTTAATATTTCAAATTTCAACAAACAAACTTTTTCTCTCAAGTCTCAAAGAAAAGAAAAGAAAGATCCACAATGCTATAGCAAAGCTCTTACAAAATTGTGAAGATATGGTAAAATTCTAAAGGAAATACTAAAAATTTCTTATGTATCAATAAACCAACAAAGTCAAATTGCAACTGATTTGATAATCAAGGATTACGGGAACAAAGATCCTTCAAGAAGGCAACAATTTTTTAGGAGTAAAAATCCCCTAACTAAGTTATTCATGTGAGTTAAGAATGACTTCATAAAAAAACTGATTTCCATAAGATTTTTATAGCTATATCAGGTGGAGATGTCTCTTCTTTCCTCTTAATTAGGCGCCGCCAGAATCACATTTCTTACCAACCACGATCAATTGAAGCTTGTCATAACTTGCAAGCATGCCAGCACTGGCAATGGCACAGAGGGTATTTGTACCATCTCCCTTGAATATGGATTTGGGACCTTGAGAGAGTGCATCAAGGGAGCTTTTATTCTTCTTTAGAAAGTATCAATTGGATAGCAGGCAAAGCCAACACCATTTGTGATAAGCCAACCGAAAGCAAAGCTAGCAAAGAAACTATCCTGAAATCATCGAGAAAACATATTGAATGAAATGCTCACCACAAATCAACAACCATTCATAGTGAACTTGTGCTGAAAGCATATCAGGATAATGCCATATCAAGTAGTTGAGATAGAAAATCATTGATTCATCTATGGTAAAATAGTTGTGCTTAAATAAACATTTTTTTTCCTCTTCCTAGCTTTTTTCTTCAATTCTATCACTGTGCATATGCATTGCAGTGGTAGTTAAGACATAATACATAAAGAACTAAACCTAAAAAATGCCTCAAATTTATTCAAAAAACATAAATTATTCTTCATTTCAATTTTTCTTTAGCTATGTATTCTCATCATTCTCATGGCCATTTACACAACCTTGACTGACTTGGTGGTAAGAGAGACTCAATTAGTGGACCTGAGTTGAATCATGATAGCCAAAAATCATCAAATTATTATAGCAATATTACTTGGTGGTAATTGTGGGAGGAAACCTTTCCTAGATGCACATGAATTACAGCATCATTATATCAGTTTGATACAAATTCCTCCAAATATTTCCCCTTTAAGATAGAAAGTTAAATTAGAAATTCAAGTTAAATATATAAGGAAGAAAACTCAATGAACTGAGTTGAAAACACCAATTCTAAATATTTGAGTCTGGCCATAACATAACATAAATGGTCAAATGCCGAAAATCAAGCATACTACTGTATACATGGGTCTAGCCAAAAGTATCCATTCAGTGCTAACCAATGGAATATCAAGCATATTGATCTTCGACATTGTTCACCACATTCAAGCTAAAAATTATCTCATAGAAAAGTAGAGATAAAAAAGAAAATAAATATCAAGCATAGAAATAAGCATAGAAACTCTAACAAAGTATGATTTTATGATTTTCAAAGTTTCAATCAATGAATCAAATATACGTATGTATCTCAAACTAATCATAAAAATTGACATCTTTACCTAACAAAAATTGGGGGTTTTGAGAGTGGGATGATGAAATTTACCGTGCATGGCTGTCGATATCGTGACCGTGGGTGGCGAAGGAAATCGAAGAGAAAGAAGTCAGTAGTGGCAAGACGAAGGGCTTAAGGGCACTGACTACCGGAAGAAGGTTGAAGATTGACTGGCAACTCGACTAGCTCTGGATAAACTAAAGACTTCAGGGCTTGGCCAAATCATCGTCGTCATCAGCAGAAGACGAGGTTATTCGAAGAGGAAGTAGTAGTGTAATCGGTTTCAGTCTGGTGAGATCTAATTGGGTAAAAACTAAAAAGGAGAACAGATAACTGAGAAGGAGAATGAGTGAGAAAGGGGGATGGCTTGAACATGAGAGAATGTGAGTGAGAACCACGGTTCTTCCAAGAGAACAATAGGAACAAAGAAAAATCGGGTATAAACTAAACGTACAAAAGTTTCGGTTTTACATTATAGTGTATATATATATATATATATGGTTATTTGTATTATATTATAGTTATAACTAAACAAATATAATATGGTTTATTTGTTTGTTTTATATTTTAGTGTGACCCAAAAAAACAAGAGCCCAATGATTTGGAATGGTGGGCATTGACCTATTGGCTATTGCCTAAAAGGCCAATGGACTAATAATGATCAAAATGCGTCCATGTAAGTATACCACTTTGTGTGTCTGTGTATATTTAGTCTTATAAGATAAAATATATTTATGATTTAATCATCTTAAAACATGAGTTCATTCTTTTATATGGGATGAAGTTATACATAGAGTTGTTGAGATGGAAGCTAAAGAAGATTGAACTTTATCCGGCGTCAATTAGGATGCAATTTTCCAATCAGTTGTAGGTTCTAAGTCAAGCTATGTTCGTGGATTGTTGATACCATATTCTGGACTAACCACTTGGCAAGGCCTCGAGTTTAGAGGAGTGAGTTAAGCCTCCATCAATCATAGGATTTCCTATGAATGATTGGCCACTTAACGTCAAATTGATTTTATTATCTGCCGAGGGTTAATTAAGAACATGTGGGATCTCCTATCCTAAATCAGATGGTAAACTCTATGAACCATTGAAGTAGGTTTGGTGATTCGTGCATGAAGGGGTTAGGTACTGTGTAACATGCGCCTAAAAGAGAATACCCTCTGTGGATGCTCAAATTTTCCTTTGCCACATGTCGTCTTGTAAATGGTGGAATGTGAATTATATTTGCTAGATGGGGGTTGAGTTCAAAACTCTACACCAGGCCTGTCAATCTGTCCAGTGGCTGATGGTGCACTTCCTTTTAGTTGCCAATATGTTAGGCTCAAATCTCACAAAAAGGTTACAGCAGACAATAATCTTTCTACCACAAACCAAACTCAACAAGATGAACTTCTCTCGACTAAAATGGATCAACAGTAATAACTCACAATAAATTTAAGGAAAACAAAGAACTTAGCAAGCTTAGTGAGAAGGAAAAGAGTTAATCTTAGGAATCGTACATGAATCATGATCATGGGGTGAGGTAGGCATTTTGATAGGTGATGATTGAAGTAGAGTATGACTATTTCTGTTATAGTAGACAACATATTTCACTCGAGGTTCAATTCTGCAGAGAGTGCTTTGAGAAAGAGTGATGTTCTGAACCTCGGCTTGAGTTTCAGCTCTAGATCCAAGTTAACCCCATTCATGCTTACTTAGCCTATCTCTCCTCTTGTAGTGGTGATGAATATCTTGAGGTGTCATGGATTAGACCTCCCCACTCTTTAATCTTTAAAATAATTATCTTTCACTGTCTGTTCAAGGAATAAAAGGGCGAAAGATGCACTGATCTTATCTTGTTAAAGAAGATAATCTTTATCTTCTGCGGATTAGACCAAAGGTCATGGCAGACTTAGTTCCAAGAGCCCATCTTTCCTGGTATTGGGGTTAGTGAGCATTTAATGCTCATCAATGATAGTTAAGGTGGCTTGTTAACTCATACACGTTTCCTTGGTTTGGGATTGATCTTACAGTAACATGCATTTCCCAGGAAATGTAATATTGATCTCACAGCAGACCCCAAAGCTTTGAGACTTAACTCCCCTACCTCCAAACCAAGCTTTCTAAGTTCTTTGATGAAGATAAACAGTGAGTATCATGTATCTGGACCATGGTGGTTGTTGCCCCTGGCTCAAATAGTTGTTGGCCTTAATTAGCTCAGATGTGACCCTCCAACTAGACCTCATTTTTTATTCAAATCAGCAATGCCTATTGATTTTTTTCCCTCCTAAGCTTTTGTTATAGCTGTCATTCCTTACATGTCTGCCGTGTAAAGAGATGGCTGGTTGAACATTGCAAAGCTCCAACCATGGAGTACCGTGATGGGCTGTTTGGGAAGATAGTCCACAATACCCTTTTTATTGGTTCTTGAAATGAATTAAGGAAACTCACCTGATTGACATGTTGCTTGCTTTGGCAAGCAAACTCTTTTGTGGGTCCTACGGTGCATCCGATCAAGGTGGTATGAGCTTCTCAGATGTGCCGAGCAATCCAAATTGGGCTGTTGCAGTTCATTCTCAGTGGCCCAAGGTTGCTAGTTTGATCTGTGGCAGACTTGTTGGGTTTAGGCTTCATTTAGGCTCTAGATTAAGGATAGACACTTTGTTTTGGGTTGCCTTGGACTTTGGCAAAAAGTGGGTATCTACACCCTCTTACTATAGTTTTGATTTTTATAACATGAGTTTGGTTAGTGAGTGCTCTTAAGGTAATAATTAAATAAATATTAAAATAATATAAAAATAACTTTTAAGAGTATTTTAGTCTCTTCAATTATTATTTTAATATTAAAAAATTTTTTTTATAAAGTGTAAGCATTTAATGTTCCTTAACCATTTTCCTAAGAACACCTGTTAACAAAATCCTTCTAATAATCTATTAAATAATGATGATAAGATCATTTGTTTTTTAATAGGGTAAATACACTGACACCCATGAAATTTGGTGAAACTAGACTTGTTACACCCTATTTTCGATAAATGACACTCCGCTTCGAAATTCTCGAAATAATTCATACTCCACTCCAAAAATGGACTGGAATGTAAATTATTTTGAGGTGAAGTGTGAATTATTTGGAGAATAGTGTCAATTATATTGATCATTTTGGGGATAGAGTGCTTTTTTTTTCTTTTTTCTTTTTTCTTTTTTTAAATATAGTGTTTCAAGTGTAATTTTATTATAAACTTCGTGAAGTTAGTGTAATTTACCATTTTGAATATTATTTAGATAAGATCATGTTCCTCTCATGTCAATGGGTTTGGATTTAGCGAGACTCTCGGTCGAACTGGGCTCAAAGTTCAAAAGGGTATAAAGCCTACCTTTTATCTGAGTAATACTTTGAAAATTGTTGCTAGATTCATTCCTGATGCGTATGGCATGGATGCATGGGTGCTTCCATTCCGAGCTATTCTCCTTCAACTACTCTGGATGGGCTCCTCAAGATTTTGGGCTAGTCTCAAGGAAGCCTCCTTGTAGCTTTTGGAGAGGTGTGGAACTCAATAGAACGCTCTTTAATACTTTCTATTACTTTTTGTGAAGTTTCTTGTAATTTTGAGTTGTGCCATAAATGAAGGAGCATGGGTTTAGCTCTTTCCCATTTTGCATGGTTATCAATATTTTGTGAATTTGGAGTTTGACTTTGACACCCCCAACTATATATATTTTTTTGTACATTGCATGCGCAGTTAGCTGTTATATAGATCACTATTGCACACCAAATTCACGTGATTGGAAGTAATAAATATTATGTCTTTACACGCTTTTAATTTTAACAAGCAGGATTTTGTTAATTTGTACCTTATGATAATGGTTAAGGAGTATTAAATATTATACTTTACGGGAAATAACAAATTTTTAATATTAATATAATAAATTAAAAGATTTAAATACACTTAAAAGTTGTTTTTGTATTATTTTAATATTAAAATTTTACTACTACCTATAAAGTAGAAGTATTAAATGCTTTTTTAACTATTACCGTTAGGGCACTTATTAACAATACCCATAGTAATAATTATGTCTTTACACGCTTTTAATTTTAAAAAGTAATAATTACTTGTTTCTCTTGTGAGTTACCAAATAGCCGTCAAATCTTGGGTTTGTTGTTTTTGTACTATTGTTTCCTTTTGTTGTGTTTTTGTTTTTCCTTTTCTTAGTTTGTTGCTGTCCTCGTGGTAGGGTCTTGTTGTTGTTTGTAGCTTTGTGCTGCTCTCGTGTTAGGGTCTTTGTACTATGATGTATATCATTTTTGCTGCCCTCGTTGTAGGGTTATAGGCTTTGTTGTGTAATCAATATGGTTCCCTTCCAACTCAGTTTGGAAGTGATCCATTATTTTGATTTTCAATAAAATTCTTTTTATTCAGCATTAAAAAAAGAAAAAAAGAAAAGAAAGTAATAATTACTTGTTTAATCAACAAGTAAATCTAGTTTAGCTCACCGGCTATGCAAACCTAATATTAGGGATAGTTGATTTTGTCGTCATTCTTGCAAAACGAGAAATGCAATTTTAGAAGGCCAGTAGCAATAGTAATATATATATATATGACCCATGAGCCATGAAAGTATTGTTAAGCATTTTTAGTGCATCAGAGTATCAATGTATCAATTATTACCGAGTTCTACAATCATATTTCATCAAGAGCCTTGTAATTCAACTAATTTGTATTTTTTGATGTTCTCCATATGAGACATCTAGCATTCAAATCATTCTTCCAACAACTATCACATTATCAAAAAATCAAATACAATCATAGTTTCAAATTCAACCTTTTTGAGCATGCTTATTTATGTAAATTATTTTTGGGCAAATTACAATGACTTCCCTCATATTTTAGAAAATAATACTCTGTGTTTTCACTCTTTAGAAAATGAGGGAGCGAAGTGTCACTTTTTTAATTGTTAGAGTATTATTTATTAACAAAGGTGAATGCACAAAGTGTCATTTTATAAAATAGTATAAGTGCTGTCATATTGTAAAATTTCAAAAGAGGTTATATATATATAATTTAAAAAAAAAAAATCCAAGCTCTACAATCATAGTTTCAATGCAAGCTTGTTGAGCCGTATGTAAATGATTACAAAAATTAGAGAGCCTACATATCAAACCGAGTTGAAACTTGGCCTCACCTTCGTCAGAAATTCAGAATGACAATATATGTTGTGCCAATTCATTCAAGGCATTGTAGGATGAACCATCTTCACTAAGGCAAAGGTCAGCTTTCTCCTTTAAATCCTTTGCCCTCTCTCTTATCTCCACCCCTTCACTATCCACCATTAGAGTCCTTATAGCTCTCTCTATTTTCCCTCTCTCCAAAACACCCTCCAACTCCAAGCCTACCTTCCATACACGACACACATACCTCGCACCCAAACCTTGGTCCCCAAAATAAGGCCGACATAGCATTGGAACTCCTTCACAAACACTTTCCATTGTCGAATTCCAACCACAATGACTCCAAAACCCTCCCACTGCACCATGTGCCAAAACTTCCTTTTGGGGTGCCCATTTCACAATGCAACCTCTTCCTTCTACTCTTTCCTTGAAACTCTCAGGCAAAAGCTCAATCCATTCTGACCCATGAACCAAACCAGGTCTAACGACCCACAAGAAAGGTTGCTCACTGTTGGCTAAGCCCCAGGCTATCTCGACCAGCTCTTTCTCATCCATGCTTACCATGCTGCCAAAGCTTATGTAAATGACAGAGTTGGGGGCTTGTTTGTCAAGCCAGGAAATGCAACTAGTATCTTCCTTTAATAGTGAAGTACTAGAAGCAGATGGTGGAGCTAGTTTATGGAAAGGGCCTATGCAAAAAATTGGAGATGGGAAATATTCGTGAACCTTTGACATTGTTTGTTGTTCAAGGAAATGCATTGTGTTCACTATAACTGCTGAGGCTTTTTTTGTTGCGTGTGTCACAGTGGCTCTCAGTTCCAACAAGGGAGTCGGGATTTCTGCGGGTCCTAGAACATCGTTAAAATCAAGGGACTGAAGCTCAGGTGCCGGGGCTTGAGCAAGACATTCTGTAACAAGTAACATAAATTGAGACGTTATTATTTACCCAGAAATAGAAAATATATATAAAAGATAGTATAAAGTAGTCGTGTTGGTCTGTGCTTTGTAATTTGTAATGATACGTTGGGTAAAGTAAAGTGGGTTACATCTTAGTCCGATCAATCAAATGCCAAAAATAAATTCATTTATTGGTCTAGTAAAGAGTCATTATTATGACATAAACATTATAAATTTAATTCCTACCATATCTATTAAAAAGAAGGGAAAAAAAAAACATTTATATGTTTTATGGAGACATAAAGAAGGGATTAGAAACCATACTTTATTAGTTGACAATTCTACATTTCTTAAAAAAGTTTCCTTGGATTATCTGTTTACATTTTTTCATTTCCTTGACTCTTCAGATAAGTTAAGAAAGCCGCCATAGTGAGAAAGTTTTATGGAATACTATTACTGATTTTTCGAGGATAAAGGAAGATTAATTATAAAAGAAGACTGGACAAAAAAGCAAGTAGAATCCAACAAAGCGTCCGGAAAGTCAATCCAATTTAGGATTAACAAGATTAATTATAAGCTGATATGATATATAGCCTTTACTTATTTCAAATCAGAGTGGAAACTGGAAAGGTTGATATATTAAGATTTTTATACATGTGAGTTTTAGTTAAATCCCTAAATTAAGTAGCCATTTTCAATGGCTCGATTAGTTTAGATACTTAATTAAATAGTGAACTCTATTAATTAAATTAATTTAGTTAAATTAAAATTACATACCCCTATACTCCAAAAATACCTAATAATTTTCCAAAACAATAAATCTCGATGCAAAGTATCAAATTAATCAAGCCCATTATTTCAAATAAACTCATCAAAATTATTGCTTGGAAAAGCTTTCAAAATATGATCTACACGTACGTACGTACCTTTAAAGGAAATATAGCCTTGGTCATGAGCACGAGGAAAGACAGCAAAGAAAAGAAGGGTAGCAACCGCACTTGTACGCACATTAATCCCTGGAAGTTTCAGATTATTAGCCACAACTTGAGCAAAGTGCATGAATCCATCATAAACAACACACGCAACCCGATCATGTGGATCATCTACTTTCAACATCTCCTCCAAGTATTGCTGAAAGGGAGCTTCACAATTAGTCTTAAGAGCTGATATCAAGGCCACCAAATCTGTAGGTGAGATATTGCTTTTAGATAAGCCGTCTGGTAGAGATACGAAGCTAAATTCGGGGTGCTTTGCATGGTTGGGAGAGTTGAATTGAGGGTGTACTATGGTGATTGAAAAGCCCTTGGAGTTGAGGATGGTGGCAAGCTGAAGCATGGGATTTATATGGCCTTGGAAAGGGAATACTACAAGCACCAACCTGCGCCCAAGACTTTTTGCTTCTTGCTTTTCCATCTTCACTTTGAAGCTTGTGGTAAGGCAAGCTTTTGTTTCGGTTACAAGGGACTAGAAAATGGGCATGAGTTCTTTGATGGTTATACAGATTAATTTGGGTGGAATTAATTGTATTTGTATGTAACTTAGCAAGAAGTTTTCAAGAGAGCAATTTTGACTTTTTATTTAGTTATGCATTTGGTGTGCCTGAAACGTGTGCACTGACGTCAGATCAAGACAACTTTGAATATTTTGATTTTTCTAAGCTTGGTAGAGCCATATTTGTTGGATATTCATCCAAAAAAAAAAAAAAACACCTTGGTGGAGTTAAACAGGAAAAAAAAAGAGAGGATAATTACATGTAACTTTTATTTTATTTTTATGTAACCTACTTCTATTTTGAGTCTATTTTACTTTAGAGTAAAATACATAAACCACGATTTTGTAAAAAAAATTTGCACTGGAAACCTCTATTTTTGAAAAAAAAAAAAAAACGATTTTGAGGACGTTTTAAGCAAAAAGTAGTGAAGTTTTCGTCCGGAACAATTTTGGCCTCAAACTCGCCACATAGTCCGTTTGGCCCCGAAAATAGGTGAGGCATCGATTTCGTAAAAAAATTTGGACCGTATTTTGAGTCTATTTTACTTTAAAGTAAAATATATAAGGCACCCTTAAAGTTTGAGTTAATAATAGAAAATACTAAAATTTTTCGGAAAATATCCAATTTGTCCCCTAAATGCAAACAGTTTTGGGGAAAACTACATCAACAGTGTTAAGTGTTGTTTATACTTAGGGGGGCAAATTAGATATTTTTGAAAAATCTTGATAGTTTATATCATTAACTCAAACTTTAAGGGTGAATTCTGTATTTTACCCTTTACTTTATTCACCGTATTATCCTAGATATATAAAGTAGCACCAAGGTTTCTATATATATATAAAGTGTAATAGCAAGAAGGTTGTTATATAAAGTCAAAATTCTACACAAGATTAATAGAGGTGATTACAAATCGGATCTAGTATTGTAAGACATCGGGTCAAACAACACCTGAATGGCGCAAGACTGACACTGTTTGAGGAGTAATGTTTATGCGCAAAGTTGCTCGAAACCGCATGACAATGATTTAAAAAGTAGGAACTTTCTTAAACTAGATGAATTTCTCTATGAATTGGTTATGTCAGCCCGTCTTGAGGAAGTCCAAATTGATGGGAATCCCGTGCGCAAAAGGGAAATTAGTCACCCAATTCCTTGAACATACCATATCAGCAACACAACTTCTCGAGACAATAAATTCCCAATTGTTGGTCCAAATTGCACATGGGTAGTGGCATTAGAAAGTACATAATGCAAGTTTTCCAATGACACTATAAGATCACTCAACACCAAAATCGGATAGACCTTCAACAATAGCCTTAAAATTGGATACTGTTAAGGGCTTTTGAGGATTAGGTGGCGACTCCCATTTTTCTTTGCTTTAACCTTACGAGGATTAGTACCGTAAATACCCTTAGGCACCATACATGCATGGCTCCCACAACACTGTTAAGGGTTTTTTGAGGTTATGTTATCTGAGTTAAGTTGGTTGTGTGAGATGCACATAACCAAAACACTTATTTAATTTATAATGATGTCACCTAGCGAACAGTTTGAAGAAATTTCCTCCAGTTGTGGTTTGGAACTAAACTTTTTCCTTATTTTAAGCCAAGAAAATTTTACCACCTTTTTCTAGATCTTTGCCCTAGGATTCCTCATAGAGGGTAAGGATCTCCATAAGATTGTTGCATTCTTCACCCTTAGCTTGACAGAAAAGGAGGTTGTCATCAATTCAATCCCTAGTCCAGACACATTCCATCATCAATTCAATCCACTTCACCTCAAACATCAATTTCATTAATAAGCAATAAAGGCTACATCATTCTTCCAAGCATCCCAAACAGACCTCGGGAGGGAAGATTTATAATTATTACATATATACTAGGATAGATTTGGGAGGAACAGCACTCTTAGCCATAGCATGTGCAGTACTTTTTAGCTCCCAAAAGACCCAACAAAAAGTACAACTTGAAAGTGAAATACAACACACTCGTACACATGAAATACAACACTCAGTTTACTATGCTGAGTCATAGCATCTATAGCCACTAAGCATATTAAAGTGGCGATACAAGAAACATTTTATTAAAAACAAGCCAAACCAACAAGATAATGCGTCCCAATTTGCCACATATATTCATGATACTTTCATGAATATATATTTATTTCCTTGTCATTGAAATTACTATGTTGAAATTCTTTGTCTTCTCCATGGAAAGATGCTCACCAATACGCTCTGCGTACCTCTCAAATAAATCATCTATAATTGCGTCTCCGAAGTGATGAGCTAGCAAGGATTCTGAAATCGCTCTAATAAAATGTGCCACATCTTGCCCACATTTATACTTGTCGAACACGTAATTTTTGTTCTCATCGTTGTCATTGAAATCCAAATTGACTTCAAATGTTTCCAGACGATCAATAACAAAGGATCCCTCTTTTTCAACAATAGTTATTACTTCTTCTCTAGAAGCTTTGTAGTGAGGCAAATTGAACTTATCAATTTCAGCTTCTTCAATGAGCCCCTATATACATAAAATTAATGTGGACTTTATTTTAAGTGAAATAAAAAAATATATATTATGGCTTAGAATTAATTTTAAATGTTAGCTAGAAGGTTAGAGAACTAACTTCAGCAGCCATCTGTAGGAGACACTTTGCTAGTAGTTCCCAAATCTCGCAACAATTTCCGATAATGGGATCTGAGATGTTCCTGCCAACAAAGGTTAGAATCATTTGCCCTCCAGGTATAATTTCATCAGCACGAGAGCGAAGAAATAGTGAGAAATCACTTTGAAACTGCTCCAAGTATGCTTCAAAGACATTGTGAGGGCTCGTCTTTCCCATGTATATGTTCCCCTTATTATTGTCAATCCCTTGAGGAACCTAATATTATAATAAAAAGAGAAGAGAAAATGCCATTACCAAAATCAAATATGAAAATAATGTATGAATTTTCTTGATCACCTGTGATAACACTTATGCATTAAAATCTATAATTATTTATTAAAATGTTACAACTTATTCTCATATTTTACCAATAATAATTAAAGCTACTCACCACTTTGTCTCTGTTAGAATATTGGTTAAATGATTAAATTCACCATATCCTAATAGCTTAAGCTTTTGGGAGAATTGGTAATTTCTCATGGTATCAGAGCAGGTGATCTCGGTGATCCCAAGTTCGAACCCTGACTTGGGCCACTCTACCTCCCATTTAAGGGGAAAGTTAAAAATCTCACGTATTAAAAATTAATTCACCATATCCTAATAGCTTAAGCTTTTGAGAGAATTGGTAATTTCTCAGTCTCAACATCGTAAAACGTATCTTGTTCTTCTTTATTTCACTTGAAATGGAGGGAGAATCGAAAAAAATTATATTGTTAGGAAGAAATGAAAGGGGATAAGGAAATGGAATGTATTTTGTGTTTTGATGGAATGATCTCTCATTAATTGAAAAAAATTATTTTTTGGATAAATTATAACAACATTCCTTGAGATTTAGCAAAATGATAATGCCCTCCTATTTTAGTAAATGACGCTTCACTTTCACATTTGTTAAAAAATTACACTTCACCGATCATTTTCTAGAAGGTGAGGGGATGGAATGTAATTTTCTAAACTAAATTTCAAGTTTGCTTTCCTGAGAATGATATATGGAGAAAAATCTTATAAATATCACTATTTTATATCTTTTGTTAGGTTATTAGTTTTTTTGTTCAAAAGTTACCAAGTACAATGAAATAACAGGGTACAAAGGTTTTTTTTTTTTTTTTTTTTTCTAATACATTTTATTTTGAGTGTTAAGATGCTGACCTTAGAGAGCCAATGCACACTATAAGAAGAATGAACAAAATTTAGCGTTTTGCTAGGAAAGAGCCTGCCATAGAAGGACCCCGGCATTCCAGCTATGAAACATGGCCCGAGATCATCGCCTTTCTCCTTCTTGAGCATATTATAAAAATCTGGCAGTGATCTGAAACCAGTGTTGAAATCATTACTTGGAAGATCATTTAGAAACACTAAGAGCTCAGGAGGAGCGTGTCCTGTTTCTCGGCACAATCCCACTATGGCATCAATCATTTCGTAGGTGGGTGAAAGTGTATTGGGTCCTGAAGAGCAACCCAAGTCTGCTACTGTAAAATATTGCGGAAAGTTTTCTTTGCTATATAAAGCTCTCACAGTCTTCTCCAACACTGGTCTCACCTTGGAAATCACTGTTCTCTGAGAAATAAACGGGATGAAAAATCTTTTTATATAAGTACTATAAACATAAAGATCTCCATAGTTAACTTTGACAACTACGGCTACACAGGAAACTCTCTCTAATAGTGATACAAAAAATCTAGAGAGATTGAGAAAGAGTGAGATAATTAATTACTTGACGGATTGAGTTATGGGAATAGCTATATTCTCCTTCCCCAGATGTCATGTGAAGAACCTTCTCCACTTCCATGACATGGCCACGTTCATGGATGGAGTTATCCATGTGCCTTCCCTGGTGCAATCGTTGCTCTCATGGACCTCTATATATATATATATATATATATATATATTTTTTTTTTTTGTACATTGCATGCGCAGTTAGCTGTTATATAGATCACTATTGCACACAAAATTCACGTGATTGGAAGTAATAAGCCTATGTTTGGATCCTCTATTTTGGGAATGCATTCTAGAGAATGCATTTCTGCTAGAATGCATTCTTGAAAATGAAAATGCATTCTCTAGAATGCATTTTGCTGAAAATAGTGTGTTTGGTAAAATATTGAAATTATTTATAAGAAGTGATTATGCTGAAAGGAATTGTGTTTGGTTGGTATTTTAAAGAATGCATTCTTTCCTATTAAATAATATATTATTAGTATACATTATGTAATTAACATTTTTTTATTTTAAATATCTCAATACAAGGCTAAAAATACATTTACTACCAATACAAAATTAACAATGTAATAAAGAAATAAAGTATTACGTTGTGATTTAAATTAATGTCTACTAATAAAAAAAAAAATAGGTCATGATTTGTGCACATCTCTTTGCACACATTTTTATAAAATTTGAACAATGTAATAAAAAAATATAGAGAAATGTGTATTGTGTATGCAATAGAGATATACACAAACCATTTATGATAAAAAATATCATAGACATCCTCTAAATAAATTTCACAATTCTACATTTTGCACCAAATAAAGTGAACATACAAATAAAACCAATTTAGTTTTTTCCTTTCAATTTTTTTTTTCTTCTTTCTTTTCCACTCCCTTTTTTTCCCACCATACACGTAAACCCCACTCCCCATTTCTTTTTTCTTTTTTTTTTTTTTTTTTCCCCACCACCCATGTACCCCTGCCTTTCTTTTTTCTTCTCCCCCACCACACACATACATCCCCCCTCACCCATCTCATTTTTTTCTCTCATTTCCTCCTCACAGTTCACACCCCTCCCCCATTTCTCAGTTTCTCTCTCTCTCTCTCTCTCTCTCTCTCTCTCTCTTCTCTCTCTCTCTCTATATAACATCCAAACATTACAAATAAAAGAAAAAACATAATGTGACATTAAATTCAAACATTACAAATAAAGTGTTGGAAAAAGCACATCATAACAAGTTTACATTAAACAAAGAAAAAAACATAACTAATGATCATTCCAAATCATCCCTAGTTTTTTTATTCAAAATGAGAAAATGAGAATATTTTTTCAAAGATAAAAGAAAGAAAGAGAAAAAATAGGGAACACATCAAAAAAAGAGAAAAAGTAGGGAACAAAAAAGAGGGAAGGCAAATAAAAGAAGAAAGAGAAAAATTAAGCAGGGAAAAAAGAGTTATTCAAGAAATAAACTGTTGTAAGTGGGTCCCATTTACTTTATCAAAAATTAAAAGTAGAAACAAGAATCAGAATCTAAAATATTTTGGATTCTGACTTATGCTTAGAAATGAGAATTTGCAAAATGCATTTTGCATTATCCAAAATCCCAACCAAACATCTCAGATTTTTTGCAAAATGCATTCTATACATAAAAATCCGTGAAATCACTTTTAAGTAGAGAATCCAAACACAGCTAATTTACATTAATAAAACCGAAACTTTTTGACTTTTGGTTGACCTCATCATGTTGCACCACATAAGCTTTTGAAATCTCACAATTTTACACCTCATTATTTTAATATATATTTTCTAATTGAATTTAAATTTTATTCTATTATTAAACATTCCATTAGAATTTTGACACATCATATTTTCTTTAATATAAGAATATATTATTCCATATATAAAACACAATCATAATTAATGTCTAATACTAAAATATATTCCATATATAAACACAATATAAATATCTTTTAATAATAATCATAATTATCAATTTTCATCAAGATTTTTAGAGTTCCTTTTTTTTTTCTTATGTATTTCATTTAATTTTGTTGCTGGCAATGGAGAAAGATGGATGGATTTGTTATAATGAAACCATGTGAGCTTGAAATGAGTTATGAAAATTATTTAGGTTTGATCATATAATCATGTGTCCATGTATTTATTTGTCCTTCTTCTTATTTTAAGTATCCTTTATTTTATTTTTGGATGGAAACATAATCCATATGGTAAATATAAACATGAATCGTGTTTTATAAAAATTGGACTATATTCAACTTATGCCAAAAGAAAAATTACATTATATTAAATTTTAATTATCCTATGATAAATACTTTCTTAGTTATTTTTTTAAACCAAAAAGTAGGATCTATCCTAAATCCGATTCGTAAAGTTTCTTTATCGATCTTTGAATTTAAATTTTATTCTATTATTAAACATTCCATTAGAATTTTGACACATCATATTTTCTTTAATATAAGAATATATTATTCCATATATAAAACACAATCATAATTAATGTCTAATACTAAAATATATTCCATATATAAACACAATATAAATATCTTTTAATAATAATCATAATTATCAATTTTCATCAAGATTTTTAGAGTTTTTTTTTTTTTTCTTATGTATTTCATTTAATTTTGTTGCTGGCAATGGAGAAAGATGGATGGATTTGTTATAATGAAACCATGTGAGCTTGAAATGAGTTATGAAAATTATTTAGGTTTGATCATATAATCATGTGTCCATGTATTTATTTGTCCTTCTTCTTATTTTAAGTATCATTTATTTTATTTTTGGATGGAAACATAATCCATATGGTAAATATAAACATGAATCGTGTTTTATAAAAATTGGACTATATTCAACTTATGCCAAAAGAAAAATTACATTATATTAAATTTTAATTATCCTATGATAAATACTTTCTTAGTTATTTTTTTAAACCAAAAAGTAGGATCTATCCTAAATCCGATTCGTAAAGTTTCTTTATCGATCTTTGAATTTAAATTTTATTCTATTATTAAACATTCCATTAGAATTTTGACACATCATATTTTCTTTAATATAAGAATATATTATTCCATATATAAAACACAATCATAATTAATGTCTAATACTAAAATATATTCCATATATAAACACAATATAAATATCTTTTAATAATAATCATAATTATCAATTTTCATCAAGATTTTTAGAGTTTTTTTTTTTTCTTATGTATTTCATTTAATTTTGTTGCTGGCAATGGAGAAAGATGGATGGATTTGTTATAATGAAACCATGTGAGCTTGAAATGAGTTATGAAAATTATTTAGGTTTGATCATATAATCATGTGTCCATGTATTTATTTGTCCTTCTTCTTATTTTAAGTATCCTTTATTTTATTTTTGGATGGAAACATAATCCATATGGTAAATATAAACATGAATCGTGTTTTATAAAAATTGGACTATATTCAACTTATGCCAAAAGAAAAATTACATTATATTAAATTTTAATTATCCTATGATAAATACTTTCTTAGTTATTTTTTTAAACCAAAAAGTAGGATCTATCCTAAATCCGATTCGTAAAGTTTCTTTATCGATCTTTGAATTTAAATTTTATTCTATTATTAAACATTCCATTAGAATTTTGACACATCATATTTTCTTTAATATAAGAATATATTATTCCATATATAAAACACAATCATAATTAATGTCTAATACTAAAATATATTCCATATATAAACACAATATAAATATCTTTTAATAATAATCATAATTATCAATTTTCATCAAGATTTTTAGAGTTTTTTTTTTTTTTTTTTTATGTATTTCATTTAATTTTGTTGCTGGCAATGGAGAAAGATGGATGGATTTGTTATAATGAAACCATGTGAGCTTGAAATGAGTTATGAAAATTATTTAGGTTTGATCATATAATCATGTGTCCATGTATTTATTTGTCCTTCTTCTTATTTTAAGTATCCTTTATTTTATTTTTGGATGGAAACATAATCCATATGGTAAATATAAACATGAATCGTGTTTTATAAAAATTGGACTATATTCAACTTATGCCAAAAGAAAAATTACATTATATTAAATTTTAATTATCCTATGATAAATACTTTCTTAGTTATTTTTTTAAACCAAAAAGTAGGATCTATCCTAAATCCGATTCGTAAAGTTTCTTTATCGATCTTTGAATTTAAATTTTATTCTATTATTAAACATTCCATTAGAATTTTGACACATCATATTTTCTTTAATATAAGAATATATTATTCCATATATAAAACACAATCATAATTAATGTCTAATACTAAAATATATTCCATATATAAACACAATATAAATATCTTTTAATAATAATCATAATTATCAATTTTCATCAAGATTTTTAGAGTTTTTTTTTTTTTCTTATGTATTTCATTTAATTTTGTTGCTGGCAATGGAGAAAGATGGATGGATTTGTTATAATGAAACCATGTGAGCTTGAAATGAGTTATGAAAATTATTTAGGTTTGATCATATAATCATGTGTCCATGTATTTATTTGTCCTTCTTCTTATTTTAAGTATCCTTTATTTTATTTTTGGATGGAAACATAATCCATATGGTAAATATAAACATGAATCGTGTTTTATAAAAATTGGACTATATTCAACTTATGCCAAAAGAAAAATTACATTATATTAAATTTTAATTATCCTATGATAAATACTTTCTTAGTTATTTTTTTAAACCAAAAAGTAGGATCTATCCTAAATCCGATTCGTAAAGTTTCTTTATCGATCTTTGAATTTAAATTTTATTCTATTATTAAACATTCCATTAGAATTTTGACACATCATATTTTCTTTAATATAAGAATATATTATTCCATATATAAAACACAATCATAATTAATGTCTAATACTAAAATATATTCCATATATAAACACAATATAAATATCTTTTAATAATAATCATAATTATCAATTTTCATCAAGATTTTTAGAGTTTTTTTTTTTTTCTTATGTATTTCATTTAATTTTGTTGCTGGCAATGGAGAAAGATGGATGGATTTGTTATAATGAAACCATGTGAGCTTGAAATGAGTTATGAAAATTATTTAGGTTTGATCATATAATCATGTGTCCATGTATTTATTTGTCCTTCTTCTTATTTTAAGTATCCTTTATTTTATTTTTGGATGGAAACATAATCCATATGGTAAATATAAACATGAATCGTGTTTTATAAAAATTGGACTATATTCAACTTATGCCAAAAGAAAAATTACATTATATTAAATTTTAATTATCCTATGATAAATACTTTCTTAGTTATTTTTTTAAACCAAAAAGTAGGATCTATCCTAAATCCGATTCGTAAAGTTTCTTTATCGATCTTTGAATTTAAATTTTATTCTATTATTAAACATTCCATTAGAATTTTGACACATCATATTTTCTTTAATATAAGAATATATTATTCCATATATAAAACACAATCATAATTAATGTCTAATACTAAAATATATTCCATATATAAACACAATATAAATATCTTTTAATAATAATCATAATTATCAATTTTCATCAAGATTTTTAGAGTTTTTTTTTTTTTTTATGTATTTCATTTAATTTTGTTGCTGGCAATGGAGAAAGATGGATGGATTTGTTATAATGAAACCATGTGAGCTTGAAATGAGTTATGAAAATTATTTAGGTTTGATCATATAATCATGTGTCCATGTATTTATTTGTCCTTCTTCTTATTTTAAGTATCCTTTATTTTATTTTTGGATGGAAACATAATCCATATGGTAAATATAAACATGAATCGTGTTTTATAAAAATTGGACTATATTCAACTTATGCCAAAAGAAAAATTACATTATATTAAATTTTAATTATCCTATGATAAATACTTTCTTAGTTATTTTTTTAAACCAAAAAGTAGGATCTATCCTAAATCCGATTCGTAAAGTTTCTTTATCGATCTTTGAATTTAAATTTTATTCTATTATTAAACATTCCATTAGAATTTTGACACATCATATTTTCTTTAATATAAGAATATATTATTCCATATATAAAACACAATCATAATTAATGTCTAATACTAAAATATATTCCATATATAAACACAATATAAATATCTTTTAATAATAATCATAATTATCAATTTTCATCAAGATTTTTAGAGTTTTTTTTTTTTTTTTTTCTTATGTATTTCATTTAATTTTGTTGCTGGCAATGGAGAAAGATGGATGGATTTGTTATAATGAAACCATGTGAGCTTGAAATGAGTTATGAAAATTATTTAGGTTTGATCATATAATCATGTGTCCATGTATTTATTTGTCCTTCTTCTTATTTTAAGTATCATTTATTTTATTTTTGGATGGAAACATAATCCATATGGTAAATATAAACATGAATCGTGTTTTATAAAAATTGGACTATATTCAACTTATGCCAAAAGAAAAATTACATTATATTAAATTTTAATTATCCTATGATAAATACTTTCTTAGTTATTTTTTTAAACCAAAAAGTAGGATCTATCCTAAATCCGATTCGTAAAGTTTCTTTATCGATCTTTGAATTTAAATTTTATTCTATTATTAAACATTCCATTAGAATTTTGACACATCATATTTTCTTTAATAAAAGAATATATTATTCCATATATAAAACACAATCATAATTAATGTCTAATACTAAAATATATTCCATATATAAACACAATATAAATATCTTTTAATAATAATCATAATTATCAATTTTCATCAAGATTTTTAGAGTTTTTTTTTTTTTTTCTTATGTATTTCATTTAATTTTGTTGCTGGCAATGGAGAAAGATGGATGGATTTGTTATAATGAAACCATGTGAGCTTGAAATGAGTTATGAAAATTATTTAGGTTTGATCATATAATCATGTGTCCATGTATTTATTTGTCCTTCTTCTTATTTTAAGTATCCTTTATTTTATTTTTGGATGGAAACATAATCCATATGGTAAATATAAACATGAATCGTGTTTTATAAAAATTGGACTATATTCAACTTATGCCAAAAGAAAAATTACATTATATTAAATTTTAATTATCCTATGATAAATACTTTCTTAGTTATTTTTTTAAACCAAAAAGTAGGATCTATCCTAAATCCGATTCGTAAAGTTTCTTTATCGATCTTGCCTACAACATTTTGAACTACAAAAAAAAAATAAAAATAAAAGATTTTAAAAAGAAGTCAAAATTAATTTAGATTTTATTTTTAATAATTTTCTGTGCATCGCACAGGTTTGACTAGTATTATGTCTTTATAATTTTGTAGAATTTTGTTAATGTGTCCTTATGATAATGGTTAAGTTTAAATGTTTATACTTTATGTGAAATAATGAATTTTTAATATTAAAATGATAAATTAAAAAACTTAAATACCCTTAAAAGTTGTTTTGTATTATTTTAAGGGTCCTGTTAACTAATGCCCTTAAGGCAATGGTTAAAAAAGCATTTAATTGCATTGCTTTAATGGGAAATAGTGAAAAAAACGACTGTCATAATTATTTGTCAGGTAAGCATGGAAAATAGTTAAACTACTTTTCTATAAGACAAAAATACCCCACCCTTCTTTCCACTGCTTTAAATTTGTATAAGACATCCATGGCATAGGAAATGTGGAATAAAATCAATAGTAAATGACACGGCAACCAACTCATTTTATTGTCACGGCAACCAGCTTCTTTCCTCTATTCATATCCATTTCTTCTTTATAATTAAAGAGTCCTGTTAACCAGTGTCCTTTAGAGCAATGGTTAAGGAAGCATTTAATTGCATTGCTTTAATGGGAAATAGTTAAAAAAACGACTATCATAATTGTTTGTCAAGTAAGCATGGGAAATAGTTAAACTACTTTTCTATAAGACAAAAATACCCCACCCTTCTTTCCACTGCTTTAAATTTGTACAAGACATCCATGGCATAGGAAATGTGGAATAAAATCAATAGTAAATGACACGGCAACCAACTCATTTTATTGTCACGTCAACCAGCTTCTTTCCTATGTTCATATCCATTTCTTCTTTATAATTAAAATATCATTTTAACTATTTCCCTCCAATTTACCTTTTCACCTTTTAACTCTTTTCCCTCCTATTTACTTTCTCACTTTTGATCTTCTCTCATTCTACTATTATTCAGTATGTTTTGTAGTCATTTTTGTCTCACTTCTTTTCACTTTCCCATCAAATCATAGTTGGATAAAAAATTGAAGGAATCAAATAACTCATCCACAATTTAAAAGGTACTTTCTATTATTCATTATTTATTTATTTTTTCATATGTATTGAAATATGATTTTATTTTATTTTTTAATTTTTTTAATTCTTGTGATACTATTGTAGTTCAAATGGATGAAGATTTAATTGCAAGTGAGGCTCATCTATGCATTTCAAGGAATAATTTTGACTTGAATGAGTTATCTAAAGAAGGTACTATTCTTTTATTTGAGAAGTGATTTGTTTTCATTTATAATCAAATATGATGTTGATTATTTTTTTTTTATTTTTTTTACTCTTGTTATAATATAGCACAAATGGATGGAGGTTTTATTGCAAATGAAACTTATGAAAGTGTTTCAAGAAATTTTATCGAGTCAAATGAGCCTACAAATGATATGGGAGTTATTGAAGAATATGAAGGTGAGTATTCAATAGAAAATGAGTTTGAGCCTTTTGTTGGTCAATGTTTTCTTAGTGAAGAAGAGGCTTTCATTTTCTATAGAAATTATGCAAATCAACATGGTTTTTCAATTCGGAAAGGTCGATTTGTCACAAAAGAAAAAGAAAAAGTAAGGTGTGATTTTTTTTGCCATCGAGAAGGTAGACCATCGCTAAAAATTGTGGAGCCATCTAAGGAACAAAGAAATAGAACATCTTCAAAATGTGGATGCAAAGCTCATCTAAGAATTACCTTGAGAAAGTCTTATGATATTTTTCCACAAGAGTGGCATGTCACTAATTTTATTGTAGATCATAATCATGAATTGATGACCCATTCGGAAGTGCGATTTCTTCCTAGTAATCGAGTTATTACTAAAGATGATGAAGAACGAATTCTTTTGTTGAAAGAAGCCGGGCTTTCGATTAGACAAATAATGCGTATTAGGGAACTTGAAAAGAATTTGAAATATGGACATCTTCCATTTATTTCAAATCGATGTTTGTAACCTTTATGTGAAAATGAGAAGGATGCATGCAATGAGTGATGCCATGAGTCTCTTACAATATTGCAAGGTTGCCAAAGAAAATAATTCAAAGTTTCAATATGCATTTACAATAGATGATGAGAGAAAGTTGGAGCATATTTTTTGGTCACCTATTCCTTGCTTTGATTGGTACCAAGAATATGGAGATGTAGTTGTTTTTTACACTACTTATAAGGTAAATGCTTATGATATGCCTTTTGGTATCTTTGTGGGTGTCAATAATCATGGAAAGACAATTCTCTTTGGTTGTGCACTTCTTCGCAATGAAACAACTTGTGCTTTTCGATGGTTAATGAAGGTAAATTATCTATCTTGTAAATATTTACGATTCTTTTTTCTTCTTGGATAGGTTTTATTTTTATTTTTATTTTTTGCTTTCCAATAAGTTTATGTTTAATTAGCAAACTTTTGAATCCTTAATGAAGAAGAAGCCCAAGTCAATGTTGACTGACCAAGATCCATGGATTACAGAGGCAATATCAAAAGAATTGCCACTCACAAAACATGCTTTTTGCATATGGCATATTACCGCTAAATTTAGTGGTTGGTTTACATCAATTCTTCGCAATCAATATTCAAATTGGTGCATGGATTTTTACTAGTTATATAAGCTAGACTCATGTGAAGAATTTGAGAACCAATGGCCTCAAGTTATTGCGAAGTATGACATGCTTGCGAACAACCATGTAAATGGGTTATACCAAATCAAGCACTTTTGGGTACCATGTTACCTTCGTGGATATTTCTTTGGTGGAATGACAACAACCGGAAGATCTGAAAGCATTAATGCCTTTATCAAA
>OU015762.1:20771329-20788376 GCA_907173295.1 Fagus sylvatica | reverse complement strand
AAAAAAAGAAGAAGGCCAGGGGGTCTCACATGAAAAAGTATAACTCTTCACAAATGACGGCATTTTGCTTCTAAAAAAATGTTGGATTAGAATCGACCATTTAGCTTGCAGGCTCAGTGTAGCCTCATGCTTCTTCCGATATTTATAGGAGTAATAAATCCGTTGGGAGATCATGGGCTAACACTTGAATATACTTATAAAAAAAAAGAAGACAATTTAACTAAGTGTAAGAGGAATATATGTTATTTTATTTTACCACACTAGATAGAGCTCTAATTAATCTTCAATCGATTGTTGATTACACAACATCCAAAGCTAATTTCAAGCGGGGATAATGGATGTAGCCGGAAGAAGAAACCGTTTTTAATCTTTCAATTAACGAACTGTGGGCATTTTTGAAGATTGCATGACCTTTGAATGGAGTTAACAACAAACAATACTTGCTAAGGCAAACTATTCAGATATGTTTAATATTGAAAAGAATATGTAATTAAAAACATTCTACAATCCACCAGGGCCCTTTCTGACCAGTCTTGCGCATGTGAGTCGTGACTTGTGAGCTACTGAAGAAGATAGAAATAGAATAGAAGCAAATTCTGAAGTCTTAATTAATTTGTTAGATACTATCTGAAGATGAGGTTAAGTAATAACATCTGATGTAAGTATACCTCAGAGTGTCCAAAACCTTCATCTACTCCAAAACGTTGGAATATGTTATTAATATCCTTGGTTAAATCAACAACAAATTTTTTGTATTGGACATTTTCTAGTTTATGTAACCATGATGTATCCTTCCCTTACCCCTAAAAGAAAGAAAAGAAAGACTATACATACGAGAAAAGTATTTTATGTAACAGTTATATGTAACATCTCTTTCACATAGAATTGGATCCCACAAGTGTAAGATCCATATTGCCATATAAGGAAAAGATGTTACACATAATCGTTACACAAAATATTATCTGATGGGGTAATAAACTAATTAATAATTAACTTGTGTATCCGATATATGTATCATCCCTCTCGCAATATGTGAACCCCATGCTATTATAAGATCCACATATTATAAGATGAATGATGCATATATTAGATACATGATGTAACTATTCGTTTTCCTGTATAAATACGCAAGACAAGAAGTACAAGAGAAATTTTATTTTATTATATTCCAACTTAATTTGTCTTACTTTTCTTATTGAGTAGGAACCCACGGAGTAGACTTCTAGGTCCAGCTAAATCAACAAAATTAATTCCCCGACACCTCCATATTACCATATATTCCCCAATCCCCACCAACCAACGGTAGACAGAGGCAGCACAGTTGTACAGGCATTGATATAAAATACAAAACTGTAGTACACTTGAGGGGTATCTGTGCAAGTTTACCTTTTCAATCATAAAATTTTAGTAACACAAAATAATAAACCACCACACCATTAATATTTCTTGGTAATTTCTCATTTCACCATTTAGGCTGCAGGCTTCCTTGTGAAAGCTGGAAACCAACTTTAATATAAAGAAGCAATTCACATCTCATTACTGGACTTTATACAATTTCAGTTTTACCTGCATCAATTTAATATGAAATAGTTATTATTAGTACCAATTTATAAGGATAAAATGCATTTATGTCTTCCCCCTCCTATATTTACCTGTATATGTACTTGTTTTGGAAGAAAACACAAGCAAATAAATTCTACTCCCCATGTTTTAACTGAAAAAAATAACATTTAATTACTTATTTCATCACCAGTTTTTTGATTGCTTAAAAACCTGGGGCTCTCTTGATTCTCCAAAGCTTTAATTGCAGAGGGAATTTTGGGTCAAAGAAAGCATAAAACATTTGGGATCAATTCCAAGTCATTGTTCTCCATCAGATCCTTAATAAATATAATTACACTATCATGAAAGATGTGACCATAGAAAAATTATTTTTAATTGAGAAAGATGGGAATTTTAATATAATCAAATCTAAACATGAGATAAACTTCAACATATGATCTTTTAGCCTTGCTAATGAGGGACCAGACAACCTCATTATGGAGAAAGATTAAACTTTCTTAATTTTATTTAGTAATGCTTGTTTTGCCTTATAGGTACTTTGTCAAAATCCAAAGAAGAATTTTACCTTTTTGTTATTTGAAGTTTTCTTCTTGACGTATGGGGTTTGGTGATGTTTCAATGGCATGTGGTGAAACGAGAATCCTGTCCAAAGGCACCAAGCATCCGACATGCCACTTCAAGCAACTTTCCTGTGAAGCATATTATAAATAAATAATAAATTATTGTTCCACACATATAAATATTATTCCATTTGTTAGAAAATTATCAATTGAAAGCAACTTATTAACGTCGTTTGGTTCATGAAAGCAACTCCCCACCAAAAAGTAAGTGTTTACATTAGGCCTTTAACAGTATCCCACTATGGAAAATTATTGGTACATTACTTCTTCATGCTCTCGGAGTACTGAATAATAATTCTGTGCAATTTACTAGACATTATTAGAAGCATTTAATTAATCCATAAAGATATGGATTAGACTTCAAGGCATTAATTTCCACAATGCAGCGTTGTTGGGGGATCAATGAGATTGGATGCGACACTGACAGCCAGAAAAACGAAAGAAGGAACTTGTAGAAGAAGATCTCATTACATATATGACCAATGAAACACGTGGAGTAACAACTTAATTAATGGTAATTGGATTTAATATGAAAGTTCCAATTATGCAATAATTAATGAGAGTCAAACACGGTGGTCCAATATCTACAAATGATTTTCCTCTAATCAAATCACAATAATTAAAATAAAATAAAAAGCATAATGAAAACAAAACAGATCATGCTGTAAAGATATTTTAAGCATGGTGGTAATATTATATATATGATCTAAGGGAATAAAATATGTAATTAAAGACATGTTTTTACTTGTTATTGGTTTTTTTGGGGGTAGGAATTACAAGTTAAGATTCTAAGAACAAATTTTTTAAATTCTAGTTATAATTGGGACTTTGTACGTACTGTTCCATCCCCTGGCCATATAAATTAGTCAGTAGTCACTCACTTCCAAAAGTTGGTAGGAATTAATTAATTTGCAAAATAATATTGTTAGGTGTTAAGCATGTTTCGACTTCAATTCAGTCGGTGCCGCCATTTACTATGCTCTTGAAACATAATTTTGTCACTAGTATCAAGAGCCAATTCCTCCTAGGCCCTACAGTTAATTACTCATGAAAAATGTCCTTTAATTAAGGTTTACCATCTAATCTAAAACAATAAGAGGGTTTGGGGATATACAAACCAGAAGGATCGGAATTTTCTGAAAGCTATAGTCTAAAGCTTATTAAGTACCAAAATTCATGTTACTTTAATTAGAAAGAAGAATATATACAAATCAGAAAATGAGAAGGAAAAATGATTTTTAATATAATTTAAAATGGAACTAAGTGATTCAAAATATAGATTATCGTTTTCCTAACTAAAAGGGTGTTGAAGTTTTAGACTCTAACTACAATTTCGTGGCCACAAATTATGAGTAGTTCGGTAGATGTACTTAGAAGTGCATGGCGTTATATTAATATTACAAAATACACGTTAAACATAGCATAGGGAAACAAAGCGCTATGATTGGCACGTTAACATATATAGCATCTCTACCTAACAACTCAAAAAATAAAATTCCAAACCTCTATTCCAAGGCACAACGTTAGCTCTCTTTTTTTGGGTAACGTGGTTAGCTTTAAGATCAATGCAAAGAAATAAAGTATAACACCCTAGCTAATTTGAGCGGTTAAGACTAAAGAACCACAAAAATTCACAGTTAAGGTATTAGACTATTAAAAAAATAATATACCTCTTTTATTGCCGCCCATATGAGTATGACTACAAAAAAGACAACTTTGACCCACCGACACACATGCATAATCACTCGATACCGAAACAGAAACCGAAATACCGGCCGATATAATAATTATTTTTTTAAAAAAGAACATACCTCTTCTGGGTTGTTTTGCATTTGCTGCAACCTTAACATGGGAAGTCGTTTTGGTCTCGGACTCGGTCGTTTCCTGTACCGGAAACAGAACCCCATCAATCCCTTGCACCGAAATCCTCCCATCTGTGTAAATATCGGGGTCAAACAAATATGCTGACCCCTCTCCCTGACCAAACTTCACAGACCCATCAGCCTCCTGAGCCACTACCTTATACGGCAACCTCAGCGTGTCGTACTTCACCTTCCCGAACCTCCTCACTGCATTGTACATGCTCTCTTCCGTTTGATACTCCGCTATGATATGATAGTACAGTATTTGTTCCGGTGCACCCGGTTCGCTCAGCTGGTCCGTGCTCAGCTTAGCCATGGCCTCGTCGTTTGGGACCAAAACGGTCAGTACGTAACCTTCTGATACGAGTTTCCCCATTTCCGTCGATAAGGAAGTCAGGTTCACGAGCATATCGGCGATTTCGTTGTACCCTCCGTACTGTAAGAGAGTGTGGATGAAATCCTTCACTTGTTTGATCCCGTTGAAATGGTGGTGTGGTCCACCGGGTCCTGGTGCCGGAGCTGGTGCTAGTGACGGACCCGGCGCCATTGCGTAATATATCGGCAGAACCGGTGGCGAACCGGGTTTGGTCAATGGTGTCGGTTTCTTCAACCGGTTTGTTCTCGGGTCTATTTCGGGAGCTCCTTCCGGTTTGATAGCAGAGATTGATTGGAGGCTACGTCGATTGTTGAAGTCTTGTTGTACGGATTGAGGGATTATCAACCGTTCGATCCCGTGGATCACTCCATCAGGACGGTCTACAGCGTGCGGGTGTATCACCTTCACGTCACCCGACGAACTTCTCGCCTGAACTCTGACTCGTCAACTCGACTCGGTCATTAGCGAGCGAGCCATGCCGAGTGGAAAACTCAGTGGTTATCTGAGGCCAGTCGTGAAGACCAATTCGTTTGGGGACAATGTGGGAGAGCAGGAGTGTGCGTAAGGACTTGAGGTTTCGAGGCTCGAGAAGAAAGCGCTTGAACTCCGGGTCGAGATTGAGGTCGAAAGCCTCGTTGTTTGGCGCGAAGATTGTAATATTGTGGTGGCCCACAGCGTCCTCGAGGGTCTGTAATAGCAAGGCCTTCTCGACGAGCTCTGCGAGCTCGGTGTAATGAGAGTCGAGGAGAGCGACGAGGACTGAGTTGGAGTTGATTTGGGCCGAATGAGTAGTTGGGGTCTGATCAGCTAGCAATGTATTACTGGGTTTGAGAATGAAGAGGAAAGTGAGGAAGAAGAAGAAGAGGAGGAGGTTGTGTGAGAAAATCATGGCCATTGAATATTGAATGATGAGAATGAATAATTTGGTTGCAGAGGGAATAAATATAGCAGAGCAGTGTACAGAGAGCTTTATTCGCTTCAAAGTCCAGTCTTTCTTTCTTTGTTTTCCCCGCAAGCTGTTGGGTTTGTGATTTTGTTTTGGCCTTTTGTTTAATGTA
The DNA here is from genome assembly GCA_907173295.1 of Fagus sylvatica. NCBI lineage: Eukaryota > Viridiplantae > Streptophyta > Magnoliopsida > Fagales > Fagaceae > Fagus > Fagus sylvatica. The sequence continues at coordinate 20,782,897 of OU015762.1, read as the reverse complement.
AGGTACAGAAATGGGATTGAGTAAAACAGACTAGGCAGGTGCAATAGGTAAGAGTAAAAACCATGAGAAAGTCAAGAGAGAATTTGTTACAACACTTATAACAACCCAATCAATGAATGACAAGTGTGCATTTTGTAATTTGAATGTGCTAATTGAGAATTACGTGATTTCTTTTGGGATTCAATATTGATTGATAGAATGATAGTATATGACTTATTTTTGTTTAAACAGAAAATGCTTCACAAAGTTTGCACACTAAACTGCTTATTGGAATGCCATTGTGAATACACACCATTGTTCATATTCTGACAATTACAAATTTAATGTAAAATCAAAAAGATTAATAAAGCATTTTAAGCTTTCACTATTTTTCTAAGGTGCTAATTTGTTATTAAGCAGGTAATATACTGTGCTATCTTCCTTATTTACCCAAAAAAAAAAAAAATCTTGATCCAAGTAAAACATGATATTGTGGGTAGAAGGGTAAAATTCCCGTCGGTTTCGGGTAATATACTGGTATTAAAATAATGGGTAAGGTGAACACGTGGAGATAATATTTTATGTGGGGGTGGGGGTGACATTGCCGGCGTGTGAAGTTTTGTAGGAGAAAGTTGTTTTGGGAGAGAGGGCTTGCTTTGGAAGTAACTTTTGTTCTTTTGTTGATTTGAGTGTTGGGGTGGAGAACTTATTTTAATTGATTTATTTGACTACAAAAAGATAAGTTAGATAAAATTATATCTACAAAAATAAAGGTTTAAAAACTTATTTACAAGCTAAATAGCTAACTTGAAAATAAACTTGGCCAAATGAGTTCAACAAAACAATTCATGATAAAAAATAAATAAAAAATCTTTGCGAGTATTTATAAATAATAAATATACATGAGTATTTTGGTAAAATACTACTATTTAAAAACTTTTGGGCTTTCTACCCATTTTGCAAAAGAATTTGAAAAAGTTGGTCAGAAAGTGGCAACAGTGATTGCCAATTTCTTAAAAAGTGTTTTTAATTTTTAAATGGAAATTTAAATGTCGATTTTTCTAAGAAGATTAAAGAAAAAAAAAAAATTTGGCCATGCTTTTTCCCTTTTTAATAAATTTATTATTATTATTATTTTTTAATATTTTTGAAATTCGCGATGTTAGTGCCGCTTTCTTGTAAAGTTAAATATTAATAAAAATAACAAACCCACTGGTCCTTTTGTCCATCTCCATTAACTTTGTGTATACGTGGTTAACAGAATAATGACATGATTAATTTTTAATTGAGGTGGTACTTATTTTCATTTACATGTAGGATATTTACTTGGCAAACCGATTAAAAAAAAAAAAATCCGCCCACCCGATTAGAACCCTACTCATTCACTAAAAAATCCACAACCGATTAAACTCTAACATTGCATCCAACCCCACCCGTGTCTCTCCATCTCTTCTTCCTCTACCTCTCTCTCTCTCTAGCACCAACACCCAAAGTCTCCAAACTGCAGTTATCCACAAATTGTCAATGAAGGAGTTCCTGGTTGTTCAGTACCTCACTCGGACTACTGAGCAAGGACAGTCAATTTGGTGAATGAGAATGAACATGAAGAGAGCCAAATTGAAGAGGCAATAGCATAAACAAAGTGTAATAAGAAATCAAATTAAGAAATCCAATGTTTGGAGTTCGGACACCAATTTGAGAGAGAGAAAACTCGCAACGAAAACTAAGATGTTTTTGTTCCCATTGTATCAATTTATTCCATTTCAAACTGTCCAATAGCATAATTATCAGGCTTTAAGAGATGCCCCCACTTTTACGAGATCTTCAAGTGTCTTCAAGATCTGTGCCTCACTCAAGTCTTCCAAATGAATACCCATATCTGAATGATAAGCAAAAGGTAAATAGGAGAAACTAATGCGTAAAATTAAAGTTTAAAGCATAAGGTCTAAAGACTGATGGAAGATTGCAAAACAAAGGAAGAAGAGATAGAGATACGGGTGGCTTTTTACTGAATGGGTAGGGTCATAATTATGGGTGGGCGGTTTTTATTTTATTTTAATCGGGCATACCATGTAAATATCGCACTTGTAAATAAAAGTAAATATCACCTTAATTAAAAATTAACCACGTCATCATTCCTATAATATCCGACCCAAATAATAATAATAATAATAATAATAATAATAAACAGGGCCGGCCCTGGGGTAAGCCCAGCAAGCCCCTGGGCTAGGGCAACCCCCCACCCCAGGGCAACCAATTGGCCAAAAAAAATTTTATAGTATACATATAAAAAAAAAAATTATTACATATACATTAGAAAAAAAAAAAATTTGTATTCATAAAAAAAATTTATTAGAGGGCAAAAAAAATATTTAGAAGATAAAAATAAAAAATAATCATAAAACCGGAGGACAAAAAAAAAATTTTGAGGGCAAAAATAAAAATTAAGCATAAACCGGAAGAACAAAAAAAAAATTAAAGGGCAAAATCTTCCAATTAATCATAAACGGGGGGACAAAAAACAAATTTACAGGGCAAAAATAAAAATAAAGCAAAAACCGGCAGAACAAAACAAAAATTAAAGGGCAAAATCTTCCAATTAATCATAAACCGATGGACAAAAAACTAATTTACAGGGCAAAAATAAAAATAAAGCAAAAACCGGAAGAACAAAACAAAAATTAAAGGGCAAAATCTTCCAATTAATCATAAACCGGTGGACAAAAAACTAATTTACAGGGCAAAAATAACAATTAAGCAGAAACATCCCACAATCCAGCAGATCTAAGGCCTAATCCAAGATACATAACCGGCAAAACACAACCAAACGTGCGAAAAAAAGAAAATCCCCAAATTCACAATACAGAAAAATCCCAAATCCCTAAACCGTTGACAACAAATCACCTGAGATTCCTCATTCCCGTAACCACCGTCGACCGGCACAAAGAAGACGGTCCAGACCAGCATCTCACGCAGTGACGCAGACGCCAGATCTGTACCGTACTACCGTTATTTGCTCTTGACTCTTCGGTGAGATCTCATCATCTCAGCCTGCTCAGCCCGCACCAGCCACCGCCGGTCCGTCACGCTGCCCACGCAGGAAGAAGGAAAGAGACCACCGGTCCACCGCCTGCTCAGCCAGCATCTCACGCCTTTTCCGGTATTTTTTCTCTCTCTCTCTCTCTCTCTCTCTCTCTCAAATAGCCTTCAGATAGCCTTCCGAAAAGAGTCTAAGCCTTTAACTCTTTTAGAGTTTTAGACTTTGTCTTTTACTGGGCCACTGGCTCGGTTTTGTTTTATGCTTTGATTTTTTTTTTATTTTTTTTTTTTTCTTCTGTGTGTGTGTGTCACAGTGTCAGTGTGTGTGTGGGGATAAGTTATGGACTTATGGCGTTATTCACAGATGCCATTCAAATTGAATAAGTGGTGGGTCAGTCATCAGTGATTCAGTGCATGTGCACTGAGCCACTGACTGTTTGCTTTACCATTTTTTTTTTAGTTTGTTTTTTAAAGTTTGATTAAATATATTGTGATTTGTGTGATCGTTTTACTGTAGTGTTTGCATTGATCAAATATTATAGTGCTATTTTTATTCTTTGGATGGGAGTATTGCACATTAAATTTATTAACTATACCGGTTACAGTTGCTTCAGCGGAAAGGAGTTTCTCTAAGTTGAAGTTAATAAAAACTTATCTTCGGACTACTATGTCACAAGAGAGATTAAGTGGCTTGGCTATGATCTCAATTGAGAATGAATATTTGGATAAGCTAAATTATGATGACTTGATTGAAGATTTTGCTTCAAAAAATGCAAGGAGAAGTAATTTTCTTGGAGTCGGATAGTGTTAATTTATGGTTAGTCTCTTGTAAATATGTTGTTAAGGAGCTTATTGTAAATACAATATTATATAATAAAATGTAGCCATCAAAGGCTTTTGGGGGTGGATGTAGGTCTTAATGACCGAACCACGGTATCTTTTTGTTTCTACTCTCTCTACTCTTTACTATTATTGCTTTATATTTTCTTACACACCGTAACTGGTTAAAAGTACAACATAACCTTGATTTTATATATAAAAAAAAAAATTTGGACTTTATATTATTTTTTTTAATATTAAATAATAAGTAGCAAGTAGGGCAACCAAATTAGGCCGGGGCTAGGGCAACCCAACGCTCGGGGCCGCCCCTGTAGGGGTATGTAATTTTAATTTAACTAAATTAATTTAATTAATAGAGTTCACTATTTAACTAAGTATCTAAACTAATCGAGCCATTGAAAATGGCCACTTAATTTAGGGATTTAACTAAAACTCACATGTATAAAAATCTTAATATATCAACCTTTCCAGTTTCCACTCTGATTTGAAATAAGTAAAGGCTATATATCATATCAGCTTATAATTAATCTTGTTAATCCTAAATTGGATTGACTTTCCGGACACTTTGTTGGATTCTACTTGCTTTTTTGTCCAGTCTTCTTTTATAATTAATCTTCCTTTATCCTCGAAAAATCAGTAATAGTATTCCATAAAACTTTCTCATTATGGCGGCTTTCTTAACTTATCTGAAGAGTCAAGGAAATGAAAAAATGTAAACAGATAATCCAAGGAAACTTTTTTAAGAAATGTAGAATTGTCAACTAATAAAGTATGGTTTCTAATCCCTTCTTTATGTCTCTAATCATAAAACATCCCGGGGATCGAACCCAACCCTCATAGAGGGGGGTTTTTGGGGAGGGGATTACCACTAGGCCGAATACCCAAGTCCCTTCTTTTTAATAGATATGGTAGGAATTAAATTTATAATGTTTATGTCATAATAATGACTCTTTACTAGACCAATAAATGAATTTATTTTTGGCATTTGATTGATCGGACTAAGATGTAACCCACTTTACTTTACCCAACGTATCATTACAAATTACAAAGCACAGACCAACACGACTACTTTATACTATCTTTTATATATATTTTCTATTTCTGGGTAAATAATAATGTCTCAATTTATGTTACTTGTTACAGAATGTCTTGCTCAAGCCCCGGCACCTGAGCTTCAGTCCCTTGATTTTAACGATGTTCTAGGACCCGCAGAAATCCCGACTCCCTTGTTGGAACTGAGAGCCACTGTGACACACGCAACAAAAAAAGCCTCAGCAATTATAGTGAACACAATGCATTTCCTTGAACAACAAACAATGTCAAAGGTTCACGAATATTTCCCATCTCCAATTTTTTGCATAGGCCCTTTCCATAAACTAGCTCCACCATCTGCGTCTGGTACTTCACTACTAAAGGAAGATACTAGTTGCATTTCCTGGCTTGACAAACAAGCCCCCAACTCTGTCATTTACATAAGCTTTGGCAGCACGGTAAGCATAGATGAGAAAGAGCTGGTCGAGATAGCCTGGGGCTTAACCAACAGTGAGCAACCTTTCTTGTGGGTGGTTAGACCTGGTTTGGTTCGTGGGTCAGAATGGATTGAGCTTTTGCCAGAGAGTTTCAAGGAAAGAGTAGAAGGAAGAGGTTGCATTGTGAAATGGGCACCCCAAAAGGAAGTTTTGGCACATGGTGCAGTGGGAGGGTTTTGGAGTCATTGTGGTTGGAATTCGACAATGGAAAGTGTTTGTGAAGGAGTTCCAATGCTATGTCGGCCTTATTTTGGGGACCAAGGTTTGGGTGCGAGGTATGTGTGTCGTGTATGGAAGGTAGGCTTGGAGTTGGACGGTGTTTTGGAGAGAGCGAAAATAGAGAGAGCTATAAGGACTCTAATGGTGGATAGTGAAGGGGTGGAGATAAGAGAGAGGGCAAAGGATTTAAAGGAGAAAGCTGACCTTTGCCTTAGTGAAGATGGTTCATCCTACAATGCCTTGAATGAATTGGCACAACATATATTGTCATTCTGAATTTCTGACGAAGGGGAGGCCAAGTTTCATCTGGGTTTGATATGTAGGCTCTCTAATTTTTGTAATCATTTACATACGGCTCAACAAGCTTGCATTGAAAATTTGAAACTATGATTGTAGAGCTTGGATTTATTTATTTAAGATGGGTTTAAGTTACATCCGGTATAATTTAAAAGAGTTACACCTTTTTTAGACTGTTGATTTTTATTAAATCTAACGGTAGAAAATTTTTGTTACCATCTCATAAATATTCTAGAAATGAATGATTAAATCATTAAAGAGCATTAATTCTCTCTACCCTCAATTGCCTTTTTCTCTCTCCAAACTCAGGCAAGAATGCATGTTTTCCGAACAAGAGGTGTGTTTGCTTCTTCTCTCTCCATTGTCTTCCTCTCTCTCTAGCCTCCATTATCACCCTTTTTTCCCCACATTAGAGCATCTGTGCTCTAATAGTGGCAATCTCTTAAAGAGCACGGCGAACATTTTGTTGGGAAAAATGGGTAGGAGTGAATGAGAAATTGTCTTCTAAAAGTGGGTCAAGTGGGTTCATGTGAGTTAGGACTAGTCCATCCAATTTATGTATTTATTCATATATTGTTTTACCCCAATATTGTGTCTTTTCTAAATAGTTGTGACTATTCATCTCGCACATTTTCCAAAGAGATGTGACTCTATTTATAAATAGAGTGTTCCCTCATTCATTTAAAAACTTACTTTTTAACTTTTTGAAGTTCCTTTGATGATTTTGAGAGTCTCATTTGCATAAAGAGAGAGAAAGAGACACTAGTTACGTTCGTTGTACATGAAAATTGCTTGTATTTTTTCTGCGTGCGAAGATCATTTTATCTTGGGAGACAGATGTCCATAAGTCTCAAAGCACCACTAAAATAATAGTGTGAGGGGCGCAATCTATCTTAAGAGCATAGCGTCAAACGCTAGACTTGATCTATTCATATTGCATTTACTGTGAGTTTTTATTGTTTATTAACAATGACAGATTTCTTGTTATTGTTGTTTATTTTTACAGAATCACATGAGATATACCCAACAATCTTAAAACAGATTGGCTAATCTAGATCTATCGAGATATGTTTTTTGATCGATTGAGCTTTGTTTTTTTTAACTATGATCGGTTGATGATTTTTCTCGATTGATCTATATTTAAGTTTCAATCAATCGAGAAAATTCTCGATCAATCAAAATTCAAATTTTTTTAATCAATTGAGAGTTAAATCATTTTTTTAACTCTCTAACTAGACAGAGCCTAAACATAAGAAGAAAAAGTGAAATTAAGCGGGATTTATGAAAATGTGGGTTTAACAAAATAGCATTCAAAAATTAAATAATTGGAAAAGCATGATTGTTATTTTTGAGATGAAGTTGTTTGAGTTACGATTTGATTAGTGTTTTATGATTAGGGAAGTCGGAAATTTTATTTTTTATTTTTTTTAAATATGTGGCATGTTCTCATTTGTTGGGAGGACCATGCGATACAATGGCGGAATTAGAATTTCAAAAATGCAAGGACCATGATAATAATAAGGGAAATAGTACACTTTACTCACTTGTGATTTAATCTGTTTATTTGTTGCTTACTTATGGTTTGAAAACTAACACTTTAGCCAACTGTAGTTCACTCCGTTAAGAACAATAACCCACCTCACTACTTTCGTTAAAAACAAAAAACAAAACGAATCAAACTTACTCTCAAGAAAAAAAAAAGGTCTGATTGTTCATAATAGATGAAAATTGAACATTTACAAATATTGAATCCTTAATTGTTCCGCCTTAACCAACTTTGTCTAGAAATTATAAAACTTACAAACAACCCTTGATTATCCTATCTAAACATCGCATGATTACAAATATACTATAAAAGAAAGCTGATAATATTCACAAATGACGCATGATTGATAAGAATCACAAATGAAGTTTCCAACAATAAGCCCTTCGATTCTTAGCAATGGAACCTTTGAGAAAACAATTGATCCCTCTATTACAATATGTACTTCAACATTAGAACAATTGATTTCTCTAAGATAGTCGTAGGATCCATCCTTACATGAAAAACATAGTGATCTACGGACAAAAGAAATCTCATCCTCGGTGAAATTGAAATTGGCAAGAAATTTATGCATTCTTCGAAACCAGCAAATATGGTATACTCACCACCCATCATCTGTGACTCCCACGTACAAACTCGCACAACGAGTCGATTCGATTCTATTTTCTGAGATGCCGTCTGAGTTGACTCAGTAACTCCACTGACATATGAAGAGTTTAAGAAATGTGAACTTTAATCAATTTAGGAAAAGTGTACATATATAAACTTTAATTAATTTAGGAAGGCTATATAAGAAATATGAAGAGTTTGTGAGGCCATTTATATATTTTTTGAAAATTTTAGATAAATATAACGATAAAAAAAAAAATTTTTGAAAAATTTAGGAGACATTGTCCCCTAAGGCTTTAGGTGAAATACTAAATTTTTAAAAGTTTGGGGACATAGTCCTCCAAATCTCTGGGTAGTTCCGTCTCTATCACGATAAAAGTTAATAATAACCAAAGGTAAAACGTAACTATCTATTATACGTCAATTCATGTCTCTAAATGCTTTATGTAGTTCCGCAACTCATGCATTAGAAGTTAATAATTATTGAGACGTATTTGTTGGTTTAATATAGGGTAAACTACGTTATTGGTCCCTAACGTTTATCCAAGTTGCGCGTTTGGTCCCTAACGTTTAAAATGGGCAGAAATGGTCCCTAACGTTTCAAAACGATACACCATTGGTCCTTCCGTTAGTCTCCGTTAACTTAGTGTATACATGGCTAACGAAATTATGACGTGGATAATTTTTAATTGACATGTACTTTTTTTTTTTTAATGACAACTAGGATATGACATGGCATACCCATTTAAAAACAACCAAACCCAAAAAAAATTAACCCAATCCAAATAAAAAAAAGCCCACCCAAATTAAAATTAACCCACCCCACCCAAATCAAATTAACCCTAAAATTAAATTCTAATTCTGATTCATTTCCATCAAAGTTGTTGGATTTGCTTGCATAACTCAAACTGCTTGTGTCACTTTCCTCACAGTCCACTACAAGTTCAGCATTCTTGTTGTGAGTCTCAACCGTGCTGGCATTGCTCATGTTGCTGCTACTCACACTGATATCAGACCCATAAACTGTGCTGCTACAAAGACTAATGAGGGCTGGTTTTTGAAACTAAGGTTTTGGATGTTGGTCGTGATGGATTCGGTGTCATTGTTTTCACTACTGAGGGCTGGTTTTTGTTTTTCCATGCCTTGAGTGAGAGAGATATAAGGGCTGGTTTTTATTTATTCTAAAGTGGAACTACAGGCCTTGCATGAGAGTGAGAGACCCAATGAGTATTGAGTTGGGTTTTGAGTCCATTTCTTTCTATCTTGCACTATCCTAGAAAATGTTACAGCTTAGAGACAAAACACAGAAAGAGGATCAGAGAGAGAGAGAGAGAGAGTGTGTTAGAGAATTAGAATCTAATTTTAGGGTTAATTTGATTTGGGTGGGGTGGGTTAATTTTAATTTGGGTGGGTTTTTTTTATTTGGATTGGGTTAATTTTTTTTTGGTTGGGTTGTTTTTAAATGGGTATGCCATGTCATATCCTAGTTGTCATTAAAAAAAAAGTACATGTCAATTAAAAATTATCCACGTCATAATTCCGTTAGCCACGTATACACTAAGTTAACGGAGACTAACGGAAGGACCAATGGTGCATCGTTTTGAAACGTTAGGGACCATTTATGCCCATTTTAAACGTTAGGGACCAAACGCGCAACTTGGGTAAACGTTAGGGACCAATAGTGTAGTTTACCCTTTAATATATAATATCTGTGTTTGTTGTCAAACTAGAATTTACAAGGACTGGTCGCCAATTTATTTGAAGGAAACAAATAACTGATTCGGAGTGGCAAAGAGGGCTTGCATCTGTGGAGTGCTTTCAGAGGTATAAGAGTTGTCAAAACGATGATAGCATTGCAAAGCTACATGACCAGGTTTTTGACACACTTGGCAGACTGGTCTGTTGGAAGAATAGGAATAAGTCTGCCTACCACGCCCTCATCCTCGTTGGTTGGACAAACTGAATCTACCGCCACGATTTGAAGAGAAGTTGGATGAGTGACGGCCACCACGGCCATCTTGGTTGGAGGGTCCTTTGTTGGTGAAGTTAGCACTAACATTGGATAAGTCCACCGTGGGTTGATTTTGTGCAAGTCGGAGCTCATGGCTGAACATGTGGCCGTAAAGATCTTCAAGAGACATGGGTTGTACTTGAGTCTTGATAGAGGTGACTAAGGAGTCGTAATCAGAACCGAGACCAGCCAGAAGAAAGGAAAGAGCTTCATGGTGAGGAAGGGGTTGGTCAACGACAGCAAGAGTGTTTGTGAGATGAGTGAATTTGTGGAAGTAGTCGGCGACGGAGGAATCGCCTTTCTTTAAGGTGGCTAATTGATAATGGATGTTCATGGATCTAGCTCGAGAATGTGTTGTAAACATGCGTTCCAATGTGATCCAGACATCTCGAGAAGTAGAGCATTTGACAACATATGCGAGAATTGTTTCAGATAAGGATGAGATGAGGGCACTTAGAATCATTTGATCTTGGGTTTGCCAGGTAAGAAAATTGGGATTGAGGTTTGGTTGGTTGTTTGTGGTGGAGGTCAGAGGAAGGAATTGAGGAGGGGGTGTTTGAGAACCATCGATAAAGCTAAATAGGTGCTGCCCTTTCAAATATGGAACAATTTGGGTTTTCCAAATAAGGTAATTGTCACGGGTGAGTTTAATGGTGATAAGATGATGTTAAGGATAAGGATAGAGACTCACGATTAGATGAGATAAAGGAAGAGAGTCCTTTAGAGAATAATCCTCCTGCTGCTGCTTAGGATCATCTTTGATATAATTGCGTTTCAGTTTAAACTTTGTTGAGTTGTTGTTAAACTCCTCAACTGATTGTAATCTTCTTCTAAGCTTCTGTACAATATCATTATAAATAGCAAACACAATCTCGACCATAATTGTGGTGAGTATAATCCTTGAAACAATCTATAGCATCTGTTCATACATGGTACCAGAGCCCCATAAAGACCAACGTCTAAAACTCTCACATACATTTTATCAAACACCTTCTCTAGAATGTCTTCCTCTTCATCTTCCTTAAGCACCAGCTCTGTCTCTATCCCTTCCCCAACCTCCTTAACCCACTCTCTTCCTTTATCTCATCTAATCGTGAGTCTCAATCCTTATCCTTAACACATTTAAATTTCCATTGATCTTTTCGTTTCCTTCAATTTCTCAGCAACCAAACGGTAAATAGAGAAATTAAATTTCCAGAATCTCTCTCAAAATTTGAAGAAGCAACTGAAACTAGCAAACTAATCGCACTTAAGATTTCACTAGCACATTAACATTTCATTTTCATTTGCTTCAGTTTCTTAGTAACCAAACAGAGCGTTTAGTCAACTATTTTTGGTTCCATTAACACACAATATTGAAGATTTTATTTTGGTTTTCTTAGAAACCAAAACAGAGGATTCAAACATAAGAGATTTTTCTTTAAATGCAATGAAAGCCAAGCAATGAATGTGGAGACAAAAAACATGGGTTATCTTTGAAAGCTTTCCGGGGAAGGCCACCG
>OU015762.1:20713241-20771229 GCA_907173295.1 Fagus sylvatica | reverse complement strand
GTTTACCCAAGTTGCGCGTTTGGTCCCTAACGTTTAAAATGGGCAGAAATGGTCCCTAACGTTTCAAAACGATGCACCATTGGTCCTTCCGTTAGTCTCCGTTAACTTAGTGTATACGTGGCTAACGGAATTATGACGTGGATAATTTTTAATTGACATGTACTTTTTTTTTTAATGACAACTAGGATATGACATGGCATACCCATTTAAAAACAACCCAACCCAAAAAAAATTAACCCAATCCAAATAAAAAAAACCCACCCAAATTAAAATTAACCCACCCCACCCAAATCAAATTAACCCTAAAATTAGATTCTAATTCTCTAACACACTCTCTCTCTCTCTCTCTCTCTGATCCTCTTTCTGTGTTTTGTCTCTAAGCTGTAACATTTTCTAGGATAGTGCAAGATAGAAAGAAATGGACTCAAAACCCAACTCAATACTCATTGGGTCTCTCACTCTCACGCAAGGCCTGTAGTCCCACTTTAGAATAAATAAAAACCAGCCCTTATATCTCTCTCACTCAAGGCATGGAAAAACAAAAACCAGCCCTCAGTAGTGAAAACAATGACACCGAATCCATCACTACCAACATCCAAGACCTTAGTTTCAAACCCAGTGTTAGCATTAGTCTTTGTAGCAGCACAGTTTATGGGTCTGATATCAGTGTGAGTAGCAGCAACATGAGCAATGCCAGCACTGTTGAGACTCACAACAAGAATGCTGAACTTGTAGTGGACTGTGAGGAAAGTGACACAAGCAGTTTGAGTTATGCAAGCAAATCCAACAACTTTGATGGAAATGAATCAGAATTAGAATTTAATTTTAGGGTTAATTTGATTTGGGTGGGGTGGGTTAATTTTAATTTGGGTGGGTTTTTTTTTATTTGGATTGGGTTAATTTTTTTTGGGTTGGGTTGTTTTTAAATGGGTATGCCATGTCATATCCTAGTTGTCATTAAAAAAAAAAGTACATGTCAATTAAAAATTATCCACCACGTCATAATTTCGTTAGCCATGTATACACTAAGTTAACGGAGACTAACGGAAGGACCAATGGTGCATCGTTTTGAAACATTAGGGACCATTTCTGCCCATTTTAAACGTTAGGGACCAAACGCGCAACTTGGGTAAACGTTAGGGACCAATAACGTAGTTTACCCTATATTAAACCAACAAATACGTCTCAATAATTATTAACTTCTAATGCATGAGTTGCGGAACTACATAAAGCATTTAGAGACATGAATTGACGTATAATAGATAGTTACGTTTTACCTTTGGTTATTATTAACTTTTATCGTGATAGAGACGGAACTACCCAGAGATTTGGAGGACTATGTCCCCAAACTTTTAAAAATTTAGTATTTCACCTAAAGCCTTAGGGGACAATGTCTCCTAAATTTTTCAAAAAATAAAATTTTATCGTTATATTTATCTAAAATTTTCAAAAAATATATAAATGGCCTCACAAACTCTTCATATTTCTTATATAGCCTTCCTAAATTAATTAAAGTTTATATATGTACACTTTTCCTAAATTGATTAAAGTTCACATTTCTTAAACTCTTCATATGTCAGTGGAGTTACTGAGTCAACTCAGACGGCATCTCAGAAAATAGAATCGAATCGACTCGTTGTGCGAGTTTGTACGTGGGAGTCACAGATGATGGGTGGTGAGTATACCATATTTGCTGGTTTCGAAGAATGCATAAATTTCTTGCCAATTTCAATTTCACCGAGGATGAGATTTCTTTTGTCCGTAGATCACTATGTTTTTCATGTAAGGATGGATCCTACGACTATCTTAGAGAAATCAATTGTTCTAATGTTGAAGTACATATTGTAATAGAGGGATCAATTGTTTTCTCAAAGGTTCCATTGCTAAGAATCGAAGGGCTTATTGTTGGAAACTTCATTTGTGATTCTTATCAATCATGCGTCATTTGTGAATATTATCAGCTTTCTTTTATAGTATATTTGTAATCATGCGATGTTTAGATAGGATAATCAAGGGTTGTTTGTAAGTTTTATAATTTCTAGACAAAGTTGGTTAAGGCGGAACAATTAAGGATTCAATATTTGTAAATGTTCAATTTTCATCTATTATGAACAATCAGACCTTTTTTTTTCTTGAGAGTAAGTTTGATTCGTTTTGTTTTTTGTTTTTAACGAAAGTAGTGAGGTGGGTTATTGTTCTTAACGGAGTGAACTACAGTTGGCTAAAGTGTTAGTTTTCAAACCATAAGTAAGCAACAAATAAACAGATTAAATCACAAGTGAGTAAAGTGTACTATTTCCCTTATTATTATTATGGTCCTTGCATTTTTGAAATTCTAATTCCGCCATTGTATCGCATGATCCTCCCAACAAATGAGAACATGCCACATATTTAAAAAAAATAAAAAATAAAATTTCCGACTTCCCCAATCATAAAACACTAATCAAATCGTAACTCAAACAACTTCATCTCAAAAATAACAATCATGCTTTTCCAATTATTTAATTTTTGAATGCTATTTTGTTAAACCCACATTTTCATAAATCCCGCTTAATTTCACTTTTTCTTCTTATGTTTAGGCTCTGTCTAGTTGGAGAGTTAAAAAAATGATTTAACTCTCAATTGATTAAAAAAATTTGAATTTTGATTGATCGAGATTTTTCTCGATTGATTGAAACTTAAATATAGATCAATCGAGAAAAATCATCAACCGATCATAGTTAAAAAAAACAAAGCTCAATCGATCAAAAAACATATCTCGATAGATCTAGATTAGCCAATCTGTTTTAAGATTGTTGGGTATATATCATGTGATTCTGTAAAAATAAACAACAATAACAAGAAATCTGTCATTGTTAATAAACAATAAAAACTCACAGTAAATGCAATATGAATAGATCAAGTCTAGCGTTTGACGCTATGCTCTTAAGATAGATTGCGCCCCTCACACTATTATTTTAGTGGTGCTTTGAGACTTATGGACATCTGTCTCCCAAGATAAAATGATCTCCCAAGCATAAAATGATCTTCGCACGCAGAAAAATACAAGCAATTTTCATGTACAACGAACGTAACTAGTGTCTCTTTCTCTCTCTTTATGCAAATGAGACTCTCAAAATCATAGGAAATAATAAAGTTAAAAAGTAAGTTTTTAAATGAATGAGGGAACACTCAATTTATAAATAGAGTCACATCTCTTTGGAAAATGTGCGAGATGAATAGTCACAACTATTTAGAAAAGACACAATATTGGGGTAAAACAATATATGAATAAATACATAAATTGGATGGACTAGTCCTAACTCACATGAACCCACTTGACCCATTTTTAGAAGACAATTTCTCATTCACTCCTACCCATTTTTCCCAACAAAATGTTCGCCGTGCTCTTTAAGAGATTGCCACTATTAGAGCACAGATGCTCTAATGTGGGGAAAAAAGGGTGATAATGGAGGCTAGAGAGAGAGGAAGACAATGGAGAGAGAAGAAGCAAACACACCTCATTTGTTTCGAGTCCCCTCTCTTCACTTCATCTTCATACGCACACACAATACACTGCATCTCTTTTGCTTGCTCCGTAGTTATGGCTACGACGTAGACAAAATATAAGAGTTAAATTTGATGAAATATATATGAGAGTAGTTACATTTATATGCGCCTCTCTTCACTAATTTAAATAGGAGTAGTTAAAAATCATATCCCCAATATTTCAAGAAATATCTAATTATGAGATGTAACGTTAATAAAAAATAATTTATTCTTAGTTACCTTGTTATGTATTCTCTAATATATAAATCATAGGCAGTTCCAAAAAATTAATGAAAAGGGGTGATTATTACGAGTTCCTTGTGTATTAAATATATTACTTTTCATACAATTTGGATTCAACCCATAAAAGGTAATGATGAATAAAGCTTAATATTAATCACCCTCTCATTCTTTTATGAGTATATAAGATAAAAAATAAATTTTTTTTCTTTGGACAATGAATAGGTAATAATATCTTTGAATAAATATTTTTTTTTCTTTTGCAATTAGTGTTTGTAAATTAAGATTTAATAAATTGTGAATTTGTGATATTCATTGTTCAGGTATTGAACTTATATAGATCAGTAGATATTGGGATTTGGGATAAATCAGCGTAATCAGGTTCTATTGTTCTATACTTTTCTATTTTAATTTTATTAAATTTTACTTGTTAGTTAGGTACTATTGTAGTATTGTTACGTGTTGTTTTGGCTGTTATTTGTTTGTTTATTTTTTTGTTTTTCACTATATGGCTCCTCGAAAATATGAATCTAGGCATCAAAAACTTAAAAAAAAAAAAAAAAAATTGATTGAATCCCAAAAGGGAGCTCTTGAAAAATTTGTTACCAGTAATAAACAAAATATCACAGAAAAATTAGATGATAGTTCAACAAATGAACAAGAAATTCATCTTAAAGAATTAGAAGATAATACAATAATACCATCAAAAGATACAAATGAAAGATAACAGAAGTCAAGCTTGTATTTCTAGATTCCATTGCATCGAAAGTATATCCCTCATTAAGCGAGACTGGTACAACTCATCTTATCTCACCCCTTCCAAACTAATCAACGCATCATACTATAGAGTCTTATTGAAGATAGCTTTCTCTTCTTATTTTCATTTCGACTCACATGCATACGAGGAGTCAAACAGACACGTGTGATACTCAATACAAACTCTCCAATAGCGATCACGTTCCAATCTCCGTAAATGACTACCCCAATTACACGAGAACAAACTAATCTTCACATACCATCGCACTGCCAAAGAATTAGTATCTCCAATCATAGGAGAAGGGAATACTGAAAATAGTGTCCCAAAATAAGGCCGACGGAATGATAGGTATAGCATTGAAAAGAATATCTTTTTAATATACCTTCACCAAATCAAACCTTTTGCTGTTTCGATTTCAGAATTCCAAACAACATGCAAAAGAACAATATGAAAATAGATTATCAGATAAGCATAAATGATATATACCCAGAACAGCCACTACCCCTAATCTGAATTTATGCAAGGGACCATGTGTCCTACATTATTAACATATATTTGTATGACTCTTTTGGGGTGCCCATTTCACAATGCCCACAGGACCCTGTCTTCTCACTATTTGGAAAACATTTTGACTTTTCCGCACTATATATGAAACCTCCTGAGTTGCGAAGAAGAGCTTTTACTTACAATCAAGTAAATACGGTGGTACCCAACCATTAAAGACCATGATACCAAACCAAGGACGCATTATGAAACCAAATCCCACAGAGTTGCTTCTCAACTAAAGATTGGTGGGAAAACATGCTAAACCCCAGAGCTTCCATTTTTCTCTCGACTAACCTTTCAATAGACTTTAACATCTTCTCTTCTCCATTCCTGAAACCTTTGATCCAAATGGTGGAGAGACCAACATGATAGATTAAGAAAGCTTTGGCTAGGTGCCTAAAATTGCCATAATGATGTTAAAATACAATAGGAATCTAAGAGGTAGGTGTGGGCTTTGTTGTTGTTGTCTTGTAAGTTGTTTATAGATTCGCGCCAGGAAATCATTTGCATTAACCAAAATCTAATTTACGTCTTAAAAATTTATGAATAGTGGAACTATAGATAATGAATTGTGAACGCAAATCATTGAGCTGGCAATGATGAAGATTACAAAAGACGATAGACAATAACGATAGTTAGTATGTGAAAGAGGGCATGATCTACTTATAAATGCATGAAAAAACAACTATTTTGGGAGAGTGAAATTTTGGACGCAAATCAAGAATTTAATTCGTGAGAAACAAAATAAAATATATTTGAGTAACATTGAGTTGTTGTTTCAAGTGTTGCACGAAAGGAGAATAGAAAAATTCTGTGAAATTATGACAAACAAGTAGTAAAATTGATGGTTGACTAGAGAATGTATTGACTTATATTTGTAAGTATAAGCGATTGTGTTACAATGTGGCCTCTCAGTTCACAAACAAGTGGAGAGTTCGGGTATGTTATCATAGTAATAACTTGCGGAGTTGCTCTCGTAGGTAATACACAAATAGAAAAAATAATTTACGTTTAAATAAAGAATACCAAAGGAGACTTGATGGCTGGACAGAGGTTTGCTTGTAAAGTTTGGGAGCTTGATTAGAAAGTAGCATATAAGCGGACATTTTCTGGGTAGTATACTACCGAGGTTAAGCAATAGTCAAAAGATAGAGAATCAATTTTATTATTATTACACTCCCAGGAAATAGAAGATATAATTCAATACAAGGTATTAGAAAATATCAAGATAACGTATACATTATCTTCTTGGTCATAAAAGTTATAATGTTTCACAAAAAGTAAGGTCGCACTCATGTCAGCTTATGTATATAGTATTTGTAATAAGGACAAATTGAAAACAGTCAGTAATGGTAGAGAGAAAGTATAAAATTTATTTAAAAAAGTTAAAGAAGCAAACATATATTTTATTCAATGTCAGTATACTTGATTGTCCCACCAATCCAAATGTCCCTCACAATACATATTAGTCATTCATGGATCATGGGGTCTCCTCTCCCATTGTACTTTTTGAATTCCGGGGCCTTGAACTTGGGTGGCATCGTCATGTTGGGGAACCAAGATGATGAGAACCAACAAGCACCATTAAAGGATCCATTGCATGTTCCAGTTGGGCCAATTACTAAAGCAAGATCCAAGAAGATCAAAGAAGCACTTAATGGGCTGATTCAAGATATTTGGGCTGATTCTACAACGGGGCATTCCAAGCTTGGCCCAAAAGAGGATGAAGGTAATAATCCAAGACTATTATGGGGCTGAGCACAAATATGAAGAGGACACTAGGCCAGTTATATAACACTTTTAATAAATAACAAAAGTTTATCATTTGGAGGGTTAGTCTTGAAGTACTTTACATTTTTTTCATTTCCTGCGTACTCTTTCAGAGAAATAGTATAAGAGCGCATAATTATGCTCGCATACCTCAAATACATGAATGAGCGGATGATTAAATGGAATGTGATTTTTTAAATATTGCGAATACTATTACTGAAGGAATTAGAAAGGGAAAGTGGGGGATTTTTGGAATGAGGTACATTAAAGATTTAGACCAAAATAATAAGAATCTCCAAATTAAAAGTATTAATTAGGGACCTTGTTTGACTTGCGACTAAAAAAATTAAAAAATGGCAGAGCTAATGTTTTACTTTAGAATTCCAGACTTATATAGTGTCTCGACCACCAGATCAAATCACCCAATTTAATAGTGAAATCATGGCTGAAACTATGACGTTTAATTTTATATTATTTATTCACATTTGTCAGAAATAAAACTAAGATGATTAATTAGCCCTTATTTTGTGAAGAGAATATCATGTTGTCCTAACTGTAATCTATTGTCAGTCCTATTATTGACTGGCTATGAGTAGACACATTATAGTGTAATTTTAGGGCCTTAATTCAGTCTTTTTTATACAAAATTAGTTTTCCCTTTTTTCCGAGTTCGTTAATAATTTCCGTTTTATAAATTTAGAGTGGCCATTAGTTTTGTCCATGGTAGTGCATTTGAATAAATTACGATTTGCTATATAAGTTAATTTAATAAGTTACTTGGCTTATTCTGACACTCCATTGTAAATAAAAGCCTAATTATTTGTGTATCTTCCAATAGAATACAAGAAAAAAAAATAAAGAAAACGTGAGGTTTTGTTTTTTTCCGTGCTTATGTATTTCTGGTCGAAACCCAACTGAACTTTGTCGAAAACCCTTATCAAGCCGGTACTAGTACGTTTACATTTATGTGGTGCGCTTGCGGCTTCCAAAGTGATTTTTCATATGTTTTGGTATCAAACTCCCTCCGGTGTGTATACCTTACGACTTCATGATTTACAAGGTTAATCCATGGGTGCATCGGGCTTAGGTATTGTTTAAGTCCTTTTATACTCTCCCCTTTTCGACATTCGTTTCCCTTACTATGCTTCTTATTCTATCACATAGCCGTTTTGGGTTTTTGCTTGGTGTGTTCTATCTAAAATTTCTGCATTCTTATGTCTTGTCTACTTGGATGTCATATGTATTTTTTCAGATATTTGTGTTATTGTCTCGAGTAACGTTAACACACATAAGGTTGTTATTGTGTGAGGAGTCGTGATTCGGAGAGAGATGTGGAGCATACAAACCAAATCTTCCAAAATTAAATACAATTCATGTTGATGAGAGACACTAGTAATTATGAGAGAAAATATATATAAGGACTCTGATGTCGCAGATCTGGCCAACACTCTCAACAATAGAATTTAATAAAAGTAGATGTCACTACTGGTTTAGGTCTTTTTAATGAACTTATAAATGTAATAACGAAACTTCAACTTAACATTAATGACATACGAGGACAAGGTTATGATAATGGATCTAATATGAAAGGAAATAAACAAGGTGTACAAAGAAGACTTCTAGATATTAATCCTAAAGCATTTTACACACCATGCGGTAGTCATAACATTAATCTAGTACTTTGTGATATGGCAAACTCTTGTACTAAAGCTGTATCTTTTTTTGGAGTGGTACAACGTTTATATACATTATTTTCTTCTTCAACAAAGAGATGGAATATTTAAAAAAAAAAAAACTATCGAAATTCACTCTTAAGCCGTTATCACAAACACGTTGGGAAAGTCGCATTGAAAGTGTTAAAGCTATAAGATTTCAAGCTCCAAAAATAAGGGATGCTTTGCTAGAGTTAGTAGAATAAGGTTGCCTTTGTCTTTGAGGATGCGATGGACCTGGAGAGAGTCCTTATGAATGAACCATGGACCTATGACAAGTTCCTGGTAGTGTTCCAACGAGTACAAGGAGACGAACCCATCCAGGATCCGATGTTCTCTCACACGTCCTTCTGGGTTCAACTCCACAATTTACCCATAAGGCGTAGAATTGAAGAAGCTGCCGAATCTATTGGTCGCTCGATAGGCTTGGTGGAGAAGGTGGCTGCTAGCGAAGATGACCGTGGGGGAGAAAATTGCATGCGAGTTCGTATAAGATTGGAAGTAAATAGACCATTATGCCGAGGACGCCTGGTTAAATTTGAGGAAGGGATAAAGGGTTGGGTAGCTTTTCGCTATGAAAGGCTGCCAAACTTTTGCTACTGGTGCGGCTGTCTAGATCATGGAGAAAAAGACTGTGATGTGGGGATCCAACAACGACAAGCAAGCAATAAGCAGGAGTACCAGTTCGGGGCTTGGCTGAGAGCTACTTCAGACCGAGCACCACATAAGACCGTGGTGATTGTACCTGGGAATCAACCAAAAAGCAGGGACAAGTCATGCCGTAAGGATCCTCCCCAGCACCAGCCAACGGCGGAGGCGGAAGATCTGACCAGTAACCAGCGTGAGATTGGCAAGACCACTGATAATACGGAGGAAGATCCGGAGAATGAAATGGAGATTGAGCAGAATCCGGGCTTTCCAATCCCAGACCGAATCCAGCAGTCAAACGCCGAGATCTTCAATAATCAACTTAAGGAAATTGATCAAGCCATCAATTACATGCCATTTGGGGAGAACATTCCAGACCAAAATCCTGAGCTGTCTTATACGGAAAATTTCCAACTAGAGCATGGACCGAAGTCAGCTGGGCCTAAAGCAAATTCTGTGAACAACTTATCCAGTCCAAGCCGTAGGCCTTTACAGAACATCTCTAATGGGCCGTGTAAAAACCAGGAACCAAAGCCCAGCACCACCAAATGGAAGAAACTTGCACGTGCTCACAAACCCATCAGTGGCCCACCTACCATAGTCCAACCTCTCAAGCGAGATTTTATGCTCATAGAAGAAGACCCAGTGCAGGGTAAACGGCCTAAAGCAGGACTTGACCAGTGTAACTTTGGCACCACCTTCACCATTGATAACACACTGGATTGTATGACAACGAAGATAACGGCAGAGGTTGGCTCCCAGCCCTGCCGAAAGCCATGAAGTACATCAGCTGGAATTGTCACGGGCTTAGGAACCAGGCGACAATTCAGGAACTCGCAAACCTTGTGCGAATAAAGGAGCCCTCCGTCTTGTTTCTTTCTGAAACTTGGATGGATGAAGATCGTCTTGAAATGTTACGATGTAGATTTCATTTTTCTAATAAATTTGTAGTCAAAAGAATAAATAAAGGAGGAGGTTTAGTTCTTTTTTGGAAGCATGATATTAATCTGTCTATTAGCTCTTATTCACTATCTCACATTGATTCTGTTGTTGACAGCAATTCAGACCAACCTTGGAGGCTCACATGTTTTTATGGTGCACCCGAAACTTACCTCAGA
Source organism: Fagus sylvatica (assembly GCA_907173295.1). Classification (NCBI taxonomy): domain Eukaryota; kingdom Viridiplantae; phylum Streptophyta; class Magnoliopsida; order Fagales; family Fagaceae; genus Fagus; species Fagus sylvatica. Next base: position 20,760,910 of record OU015762.1, on the reverse strand, counting down.
GAGCACTCTTGGAATCTCCTTCACACCCTCAATGGCCAACATTCTCTTCCATGGTGCTGCTTCGGAGATTTCAATGAGATTGTTCGAAGTTCCGACAAGAGTGGTCGGTGAAACCAAAGTGAAAGTCAGATGCAACGATTCCGGGCTGTGATCGATGAATGTAGACTTGGGATTTCGAGGCCTCCCTTTTACATGGTGCAACAACAGACGCGGCAATGCGACCACATGGCTACGGCTTGACCGTTTCATGGCAACAAATGAATGGGTTCTGCGCTTCAGTTCCGCAGCTGTTGACCATATGGAGTGCACTACCTCGGATCACAAGCCTATCTGCTTGAACACTCAACCGGTGCAAGTGCCCAGACCACGTCAAAAACTCTTCAGGTTTGAAGATATGTGGCGCATGCATCCAGATTGTGAACCAGTAGTTACTCAAGCATGGGTACCGAAAACCAGAGGATCTCCAATAGCACAAGTGAAAACAAAAATTCAAAGATGTGGAGATGAGCTTACTAGATGGAGTCGAACACAATTTGGCAACATCACCAAACTATTAAAAGAGAAGACGGAATTGCTTAGACAAGCAGAGGTGGACAGCACAATCGGGTTTGGCCATGATACAGTTATCTCTATTCACCAAGAAGTGAATGACTTGCTTATTAAAGAAGAGAAAATGTGGAAACAAAGATCTCGAGATTCTTGGCTTAAAGAAGGGGACCGCAATACAAAATATTTTCACAGCCGTGCATCCCATCGCAGACGGAGAAATTCAATTCTAACATTGATAAGAGATGATGGGGAAATTGGCACTGGTTTGGAAGAAATTGGAATGCAGTTCACTGACTATTATCAAGCTCTATTTACTGCCAATCCGTTAGAGGATGTTGAAGTGGTGCTGGATGGCATCCAGCCGTGTGTCACACAAGAAATGAACCAGAATTTAATAAGCCAATTCACTGAGGCTGAAGTAATTTCTGCCATGAAACAAATGGCCCCACTGAAGGCTCCTGGACCTGATGGAATGCCCCCAATTTTCTACCAAAGCTACTGGCATGTTGTGGGTAAGGATATATCATCTGCTGTTCTTTATTGTCTACACTCAGGTACGCTACTACCATCTCTAAATCATACATATGTCACTTTGATTCCAAAGACCAAAAGTCCAGAAAGGGTGACAGAGTATAGACCAATTAGTTTATGTAATGTTATATATAAACTAATCTCTAAAGTTCTTGCAAATCGTCTTAAAAAAATCCTGCCACATGTAATCTCGGAATCTCAGAGTGCTTTTGTCCCTGGAAGGTTAATTACTGACAACATCTTAATTGCATTTGAAACTTTGCACCACATGCACAACAGAAGGGTTGGTAGGTGGGTTCTATGGCTCTTAAGCTTGATATGAGTAAAGTTATGATAGAGTAGAATGGGGATTTTTGAAACAAGTAATGGTCCGCATGGGGTTCCATGATAGGTGGATATCGCTTATTATGGAGTGCATAAGCACTGTGACCTATTCAATCCTTATCAATGGCAACCCCACAGGTCACATTACCCCCACTAGAGGTCTTCGTCAAGGTGACCCTATCTCCCCATATTTGTTCCTATTATGTGCAGAAGGATTAAATGGATTGATCAGAAAAGCCTCATTGGTGACTTCATGTTTTTTATGCCCGAGAGGCCGAAGATTACTCTGTTTTTTGCAGATGATAGTTTGCTGTTTTGCAGGGCCTCTCTCCCTGAATGCCAAAAAATCCAGGAGATTCTTACAATTTATGAAAAAGCATCTGGTCAACAACTCAATAGAGCAAAGACTACCCTGTTCTTTAGCAAAAACACTCCCCAAGCCATGCAAGAAGAGATTAAAGAAATTTTGGGTGTCCCCAGTATTCAGCAGTATGAGAAATACCTGGGTCTCCCATCCCTTATTGGCAAGGAGAAGATAACTTGTTTTTCACAAATAAAAGAACGGGTATGGAGCAAAGTTAAAGGATGGAAAGAGAAGCTTGTTGTCCCAAGCAGGCCGAGAGATACTCATTAAGGCAGTGGTTCAAGCCATCGCCAACCTACACTATGAACTGCTTCAAATTGCCAGTGACGTTGTGCAAAGAAATTGAGGGTATTATCAGAAGATTCTGGTGGGGTCAAAATGGTGATAAACGTAAAATCCATTGGCTGAAATGGGAAAAGTTATGTCAGATCAAAAGGGGCAGGTGGTCTTGGATATTAGGGATCTCCAAAAATTCAATCTAGCTCTCCTTGCAAAACAATTCTTGGAGACTCATGCATAACACAAATTCTCCTACTCTACAGAGTTTTCAGTGCAAAATTTTTCCCGCAGGGAAATATCATGGAGGCATCAGAGAAAACTAGAGGGTCTTTTGCTTGGCGTAGCATCTTAAAAGCTAAGGATCTTATTCAATCAGGGATGAGCTGGCGAGTTGGAAATGGCAACCGGATTCCTATTAAAGGCTCAAACTGGCTTCTGGATGAGGGACATAGGCGTGTCCTATCTCCTCTCATTGACCTCCCCACTGATGCTAAAGTTGATGAACTTATCCATGGATCCCCACCCATGTGGAATACAAACAAAGTGCAGTCTTTGTTTCTTCCGTATGATGCTGAAGCAATCCTCAAAATTCCTCTTAGTGAAAGGGTGCAAGAAGATAAAATTTTCTGGTTTGACACTAGGGATGGGAAGTACTCAGTCCGTAATGGATATAAACTGCTCCTAAAAGATGCTCGGGTCCTTCAAGCTGAAAGTTCGAGACAATGGGATCCAGACCTCCTTTGGAAGAGAATATGGGGAGCTCGTGTACCGGCAAAGATAAAATCTTTTCTTTGGAGAGCTTGCCATGACTCTCTTCCCACAAACTCGGGGCTTTTTCAAAGAAAGGTGCTGCCTAATCCTCTATGTGGTCTCTGCCATTAGCCAACGTGAGGATAGCTTCCATGCATTGTGGGCATGTCCTAATGTAAACCAGGTCTGGAGTGGAGCATCCGAATTCTCTGTTTTTCGAAACTCTGACCCAAGGTCCTTTAGCGATCTTGTATGCCTTGTGATGCAGGCTGACTCTGATCTGTTGCTAGAGAAACTTGCAGTAACCTGTTGGCTCTTACGGAACAAAAGGAACCATGACTGTAATCATCCTCCCAATGAACAATATAGCTAGATCTGGACCCGTGCTCAAACTGTCCTTCACGAATATCTAGCAGTGACCACTGAAGAGAAAGCAGAGAAACAAAAGCCACCTCAGACTCGATGGAGGCTCCCTGTAACCAACTACTACAAAATGAACTTCGATGGAGCTATCTTTAAGGAATCCAACTCAGGCGGCATAGGAGTAGTTATTCGGGACCACACAGGAATGGCCATTGCCACCCTCAGCCAAAAAGTCCACGGTACACATACGGTGGAGATGATCGAAGCTCTTGCTGCCAGGAGAGCTATTATCTTCGCTAAGGAGGTGGGCATTGACGATGTAGAAGTTGAGGGGGATGCAGAGAATATTATTAAAGATCTAAATAGCAACTATCCTATCCATACTCCCTACGGCCTTGTTATTGAAGATGCAAAAGCCTTGATCCAAGATTTCCAGCGATTCTCCCTATCCCACACTCGTCGCAGTGGCAACTCTGTTGCCCATGCTTTAGCTCGCAGAGCTTCTGGATGTAACAACTTTTCAGTATGGTTGGAGGAAACTCCTCCAGATATTACCCATGTACTGATGTCTGATTTACTTGCTCTTAAGTGATCAATAAAGTATATTTTTCTTTCTCAAAAAAAAATCCCTAAATTAAGTGCCATTTTCAATGGCTCGATTAGTTTAGATACTTAGTTAAATAGTGAACTCTATTAATTAAATTAATTTAGTTAAATTAAAATTACATACCCCTATACTCCAAAAATACCTAATAATTTTCCAAAACAATAAATCTCGATGCAAAGTATCAAATTAATCAAGCCCATTATTTCAAATAAACTCATCAAAATTATTGCTTGGAAAAGCTTTCAAAATATGATCTACACGTACGTACGTACCTTTAAAGGAAATATAGCCTTGGTCATGAGCACGAGGAAAGACAGCAAAGAAAAGAAGGGTAGCAACCGCACTTGTACGCACATTAATCCCTGGAAGTTTCAGATTATTAGCCACAACTTGAGCAAAGTGCATGAATCCATCATAAACAACACACGCAACCCGATCATGTGGATCATCTACTTTCAACATCTCCTCCAAGTATTGTTGAAAGGGAGCTTCACAATTAGTCTTAAGAGCTGATATCAAGGCCACCAAATCTGTAGGTGAGATATTGCTTTCAGATAAGCCGTCTGGTAGAGATACGAAGATAAATTCGGGATGATTTGCATGGTTGGGAGAGTTGAATTGAGGGTGTACTATGGTGATTGAAAAGCCCTTGGAGTTGAGGATGGTGGCAAGCTGAAGCATGGGATTTATGTGGCCTTGGAAAGGAAATACTACAAGCACCAACCTGCGTCCAAGACTTTTTGCTTCGTGCTTTTCCATCTTCACTTTGAAGCTTGTGGTAAGGCAAGCTTTTGTTTCGGTTGCAAGGGACTAGAAAATGGGCATGAGTTCTTTGATGGTTATACAGATTAATTTGGGTGGAATTAATTGTATTTGTATGTAACCTAGCAAGGAGTTTTCAAGAGAGCAATTTTGACTTTTTATTTAGTTATGCATTTGGTGTGCCTGAAACTGTGTGCACTGACGTCAGATCAAGACAACTTTGAATATTTTGATTTTTCTAAGCTTGGTAGAGCCATATTTGTTGGATATTATTATCTCACGTTAGAAATATATAGTTGGAGTGAGTAATGGGCATATAAGGTCATGGACAATCCTCATCTCTTAAAGCGTCTTTTGAGATTGAGTTAGGCCTATTGAACTTTAACATGGTATCAGAGTAAGATTAGTGGAATTAAAAAAAAAAAAAGAGAGGATAATTACATGTAACTTTTATTTTATTTTTATGTAACCTACTTCTATTTTGAGTCTATTTTACTTTAGAGTAAAATACATAAACCACGATTTTGTAAAAAAATTTGCACCGAAACTGTTTTTTGAAAAACGATTTTGGGGACGTTTTAGGCAAAAAGTAGCAAAATTGTATCACGAAGAGAGGTGTTTTAAAATAAACACATAAACAATAGAAATTAAATCGAAAAATTTTGGTTGTTTTGAAAACTCACAATTTAAATAGTAAAGAAACTTAAATCTAAAAATTGCTAGGGCTTTGGGTTCCTCCAATTTACTAAGATAAATTAATTTAATTTAAATCCATAGAATTACACAAAGATAAATTAATTCAATTTAAATCCATAGAATTACACTATTGGGGGTTTCACATCCCAAACCCCCAATTGGAACATTTGCAATAAAAATCATTTTTAATAAAACCTAAATTAGAAATACTATTTGATTGTTCATTAATTTAAACACATAATTAATAATTACATTGGAAAAATCTAAAATCGACATTGTACTAATTAATCTAGCAACAATGCAATAAAAAGTAATATCCAATGAAATTAAGGATTCTTAGATTTAATGGAACTAAAATCTTTACTTAATTATGAGAAAAACATGATTGAACTCATGAAAAGATTAAAATCATAGAATCACAAATCAAAGAAATAATAAGAAGATAAAAACAATCAAATCATAAATTTAAACATTGAAACTCAAAATAGATTTAAAAGAAATTAATTTACTTTACAAATTTGGATTCCCCTTAACCCAAGCTAAAAGTTTATCCAATCATGATCAAGAATTTACCAAAAAAATAAATAAATGCTACAAAGGGAAGAAAAAAGCTATTGTGACTTCCAAGTTCCAACAACTTTAGGCCTCTTTTTAAAATAATCCTGTGTGGCGCGGCAATACCAAGGAACATGCACCCCACACCCCATCCAAATTAAAGCTACAGGCCACGTGATTCCTTTAGGGTCATTAATGGGCAATAATCCGGTGATTTGCGGCTTTGACAAGGAGTGCTCCCACAGTCCCACTCTACGCGTGAATTGGTTTTTAAGGCTCCTTTGGAGCCTTGATCTTGTGTGATGCGGGCACAAGGTGAGTGGGCTGCTGTGTGGTCCAGTGGGCTGGCCTTGTGGGCTTTTTGGACTTGTTTTCTTCTTCTTTCTTTTTCTTTTCAAAGATTTTATTTTTTTTACTTTTTTTTTTTTTTTTGAAATATGATAGAAATTCTAATCTAAACTCACACACACGTATATTTTGAAGATCCCGGGGATCGAACCCACACCCTCATAGAGGAGAGGCTTTTTGAGGAGGGGATTACCACTGGGCCGAATACCCAAGTGGCTTGCTAAACTTCTTTTCAAACATTAATTTGCACCTAAAACAAAATATAAAATTTAGACTTTATAAAATTAAAATAATGCATACAAATAAATTATTTTTATACAACAATAAAATAAAAGAAATACAATGATTTGCATACAACTAAAAATAAAATACAAAATAATTATTAAAACCTTAGAAAATGGGTTTAATAAGTCATATTTTATGACTTATCAATTCCTAACGTTTAAAATTGATAGAAATGGTCTCTAACGTTTCAAAATCATACATAATTGGTCATTCCATCAATCTCTGTTAACTTTATGTGTACGTGACTAATGGAATTATCATGCTCCGAACCCAATGCATGAGCTAAACATGTGACAATGTTCGCGCACCCATAAAGCCTTGCCTTACAAGTGTGTCATGCCTCACTAACAAATTGCAATACTAACACCAATGAAACTGAAATCTCCAAAATAAATCCACTAACCGAGGATGTATTAAATAATTAAATTCCATAACATCACTAATCCAAAATTTTCTTAAACAAAAGTCTCTCACAAAATCACTAAAATAACAATCATGATACACTTGATAATCCTGTCTAACTTTCTTCCCATACTACTCCCTTGCAACTTCTGCGCTAGTTAATCCTCAGAATCTGAAATGGGAAAGAAAGGGGGTGAGCTGGGAAGTTTAGTAAATAACCATAGTTTGAAAAGGATGGATCAAGCATTTATTCAAATAAAATATATAAATGTTCATAGGATAAATCTCATAGACTTAAGAAAATATAACACAGTGCAGTGGAGAATTTTATATATAAATTACAATGAGTTCAAAACACCAAGTCTCAATTTACTTAAAATAATGCAATCAATTAGATTTCAAATGTTTAAGTAAGACATTATGACTATTGTCACGCTATATCCTCATGACTAGGCTCAGAACCACACATAGGCCGGTGGTAACCCCAGAAGAAACTAGTTTATGTGCCAACGTTTACCCCCATTGGCGGGGTCCAAAGTATAGTCAAATGGTTCAGATTCTTTCCAGATTCAATTTTATTTCAGTCAATGTTAAAAAGATCATATTCAATAAAATCATAGTTCAAACAATGTTTGGTTCTTTTCACAAAATTCAAAAATGCTTGATCCCAGTTGAGGAAACCGAATTTTTCCAAATAACCAACTAATTCAAATGCATTTATAATATTTCAAAAAGACAATACTCTAATTCTTTTCTTTAAATCAATGTATCTACCATAATAAAAATAATAATTTGTATTGAAATACAAATGAATTTTTAATAAATAAAATAGGGAAGTTTTAGCAAAATATAGCTAGTTAAGAAAACGTTATTTACCTCTAGCAAGCGAGAGATCTCGTAATACTTTCTATTTCTTCTTTTCAAAATTCACAAATCAGATCCTAAATCAATTGTACAGTGATCAAAATCCATTAATTGACATAAACAATGCTATTTACTCTCAATGTACAAAATTAAAGCCTAACATTATTCTTTCTCACTATTACTATTTTATTTTTATTTTATCTCTTTTCTCAATGAGTACATTCAGGAAGCCTAACTACTTCACAATTTATTTCTTCTAGGAGCCTACATTAGCCAATAATACTTCTTTAACGCCTTCACGTTAATAGCCTTGTAATCTACAAGGCAATGCTTCATATTGTTTAATAAATTGAAGCTTCAACTAAACGGAATAGGGCCCATGTTGCCAAAAGAAGATTTAAGAATCCAAAAAGAATTATATGACCATCTTTTCCTTTCTTGTTTTTGAAACCTAATCTCATGCTCTATACAAATGAATATTTCACCAAACTAAGATCTAAGATCTATGTTATTATTCCTAGAGCTAGCCGATCATTACTTTTGCCAATATCCTAGAATTATGTGCACCGATTCACACTAACTTATATACATAAAATCATAGCAGTGCCTATGGAACGTAGGATTAATTATTCCAATAATTTGCTGGCATTATGTTTACTAAAAAAAAATAATGTGTTAGTGTTCTTACCTTAAGAATTTGCTAGCCTCCTCTCTTTAAAATCTTCAAGCAACCTTATTTCTATGATTATTTGAGTCAGAAACAAGTAATAGGTTTTATGGCGACTAGAGTTTCTAATCTAAAGTATATATATTACTAACTCCTATTGTCAAAAATATTATTAAGTTGACCCTAAAAGTAAACCCCTTTGTTTTATTATTATTATTATTATTATTATTATTATTATTTGGGTCGGATATTATAGGAATGATGACGTGGTTAATTTTTAATTAAGGTGATATTTACTTTTATTTACAAGTGCGATATTTACATGGTATGCCCGATTAAAATAAAATAAAAACCGCCCACCCATAATTATGACCCTACCCATTCAGTAAAAAGTCACCCGTATCTCTATCTCTTCTTCCTTTGTTTTGCAATCTTCCATCAGTCTTTAGACCTTATGCTTTAAACTTTAATTTTACGCATTAGTTTCTCCTATTTACCTTTTGCTTATCATTCAGATATGGGTATTCATTTGGAAGACTTGAGTGAGGCACAGATCTTGAAGACACTTGAAGATCTCGTAAAAGTGGGGGCATCTCTTAAAGCCTGATAATTATGCTATTGGACAGTTTGAAATGGAATAAATTGATACAATGGGAACAAAAACATCTTAGTTTTCGTTGCGAGTTTTCTCTCTCTCAAATTGGTGTCCGAACTCCAAACATTGGATTTCTTAATTTGATTTCTTATTACACTTTGTTTATGCTATTGCCTCTTCAATTTGGCTCTCTTCATGTTCATTCTCATTCACCAAATTGACTGTCCTTGCTCAGTAGTCCGAGTGGAGGTACTGAACAACCAGGAACTCCTTCATTGACAATTTGTGGATAACTGCAGTTTGGAGACTTTGGGTGTTGGTGCTAGAGAGAGAGAGAGGTAGAGGAAGAAGAGATGGAGAGACACGGGTGGGGTTGGATGCAATGTTAGAGTTTAATCGGTTGTGGGGTTTTTAGTGAATGAGTAGGGTTCTAATCGGGTGGGCGGATTTTTTTTTTTTAATCGGTTTGCCAAGTAAATATCCTACATGTAAATGAAAATAAGTACCACCTCAATTAAAAATTAATCATGTCATTATTCTGTTAGTCACGTATACACAAAGTTAATGGAGATAGACGAAAGGACCAATGGGTTTGTTATTTTTATTAATATTTAACTTTACAAAAAAGCGACACTTAACATTGCGAATTTAAAAAATATTTAAAAAATAATAATAATAATAAATTTATTAAAAAGGGAAAAATCATGGCCAATTTTTTTTTCTTTAATCTTCTTAGAAAAATCGACATTTAAATTTCCATTTAAAAATTAAAAACACTTTTTAAGAAATTGGCAATCACTGTTGCCACTTTCTGACCAACTTTTTCAAATTCTTTTGCAAAATGGGTAGAAAGCCCAAAAGTTTTTAAATAGTAGTATTTTACCAAAATACTCATGTATATTTATTATTTATAAATACTCGCAAAGATTTTTTATTTATTTTTTATCATGAATTGTTTTGTTGAACTCATTTGGCCAAGTTTATTTTCAAGTTAGCTATTTAGCTTGTAAATGAGTTTTTAAACCTTTATTTTTATAGATATAATTTTATCTAACTTATTTTTTTGAAGTCAAATAAATCAATTAAAATAAGTTCTCCACCCCAACACTCAAATCAACAAAAGAACAAAAGTTACTTCCAAAGCAAGCCCTCTCTCCCAAAACAGCTTTCTCCTACAAAACTTCACACGCCGGCAATGTCACCCCACCCCCACATAAAATATTATCTCCACGTGTTCACCTTACCCATTATTTTAATACCAGTATATTACCCGAAACCGACGGGAATTTTACCCTTCTACCCACAATATCATGTTTTACTTGGATCAAGATTTTTTCTTTTTTTTGGGTAAATAAGGAAGATAGCACAGTATATTACCTGAATTAGCACCTTAGAAAAATAGTGAAAGCTTAAAATGCTTTATTAGTCTTTTTGATTTTACATTAAATTTGTAATTGTCAGAATATGAACAATGGTGTGTATTCACAATGGCATTCCAATAAGCAGTTTTAGTGTGCAAACTTTGTGAAGCATTTTCTGTTTAAACAAAAATAAGTCATATACTATCAATCAATATTGAATCCCAAAAGAAAAATATGAAATCACGTAATTCTCAATTAGCCATTCAAATTGCAAAATGCACACTTGTCATTCATTGATTGGGTTGTTATAAGTGTTCTAACAAATTCTCTCTTGACTTTCTCATGGTTTTTACTCTTACCTATTGCACCTGCCTAGTCTGTTTTACTCAATCCCATTTCTGTACCTTACATTAAACAAAAGGCCAAAACAAAATCACAAACCCAACAGCTTGCGGGGAAAACAAAGAAAGAAAGACTGGACTTTGAAGCGAATAAAGCTCTCTGTACACTGCTCTGCTATATTTATTCCCTCTGCAACCAAATTATTCATTCTCATCATTCAATATTCAATGGCCATGATTTTCTCACACAACCTCCTCCTCTTCTTCTTCTTCCTCACTTTCCTCTTCATTCTCAAACCCAGTAATACATTGCTAGCTGATCAGACCCCAACTACTCATTCGGCCCAAATCAACTCCAACTCAGTCCTCGTCGCTCTCCTCGACTCTCATTACACCGAGCTCGCAGAGCTCGTCGAGAAGGCCTTGCTATTACAGACCCTCGAGGACGCTGTGGGCCACCACAATATTACAATCTTCGCGCCAAACAACGAGGCTTTCGACCTCAATCTCGACCCGGAGTTCAAGCGCTTTCTTCTCGAGCCTCGAAACCTCAAGTCCTTACGCACACTCCTGCTCTCCCACATTGTCCCCAAACGAATTGGTCTTCACGACTGGCCTCAGATAACCACTGAGTTTTCCACTCGGCATGGCTCGCTCGCTAATGACCGAGTCGAGTTGACGAGTCAGAGTTCAGGCGAGAAGTTCGTCGGGTGACGTGAAGGTGATACACCCGCACGCTGTAGACCGTCCTGATGGAGTGATCCACGGGATCGAACGGTTGATAATCCCTCAATCCGTACAACAAGACTTCAACAATCGACGTAGCCTCCAATCAATCTCTGCTATCAAACCGGAAGGAGCTCCCGAAATAGACCCGAGAACAAACCGGTTGAAGAAACCGACACCATTGACCAAACCCGGTTCGCCACCGGTTCTGCCGATATATTACGCAATGGCGCCGGGTCCGTCACTAGCACCAGCTCCGGCTACCAGGACCCCAGCTGGACCACACCGCACCAGGACAACGGGATCAAACAAGTGAAGGATTTCATCCACACTCTCTTACAGTACCACAGGGTACAACGAAATCGCCGACATGCTCGTGAACCTGACTTCCTTATCCACGGAAATGGGGAAACTCGTATCAGAAGGTTACGTACTGACAAACGTTTTGGTCCCAAACGACGAAGGCCATGGCTAAGCTGAGCACGGACCAGCTGACTCTCTGCGAACAGTACGGAGTGCACCGGAACGAAATCGCTGTCGACTATCATATCATAGAACCTGGAGTATCTTCCTTATCGGAAGGAGAATGCATGTACGGAATGCTCGTGAGGAGAAGGTCGGGAAGTAGTGAACTGACCGTTTCACGCTGAGGTTGCCGTATAAGGTAGAGGCCATCAGGCTAAGCTGAGCACGGACTGTGCTAAGTTTGCGAAGGGAGAGGGTGTCAGCATATTTGTTTGAACAAATACTGTACCGATATTTACACAGATAGCGAGAGATTTTATCGGTGCAAGGGATTGATGAGGGTTGTACTGTAATCCGCAGTACAGGAAGGAGGTACCGAGAAGGTGAAGTACGACACGCTGAGGTTGCCGTATAAGGTAGTGGCTCAGGAGGCTGATGGGTCTGTGAAGTTTGGTCAGGGAGAGGGGTCAGCATATTTGTTTGACCCCGATATTTACACAGATGGGAGGATTTCGGTGCAAGGGATTGATGGGGTTCTGTTTCCGGTACAGGAAACGACCGAGTCCGAGACCAAAACGACTTCCCATGTTAAGGTTGCAGCAAATGCAAAACAACCCAGAAGAGGTATGTTCTTTTTTAAAAAAATAATTATTATATCGGCCGGTATTTCGGTTTCTGTTTCGGTATCGAGTGATTATGCATGTGTGTCGGTGGGTCAAAGTTGTCTTTTTTGTAGTCATACTCATATGGGCGGCAATAAAAGAGGTATATTATTTTTTTAATAGTCTAATACCTTAACTGTGAATTTTTGTGGTTCTTTAGTCTTAACCGCTCAAATTAGCTAGGGTGTTATACTTTATTTCTTTGCATTGATCTTAAAGCTAACCACGTTACCCAAAAAAAGAGAGCTAACGTTGTGCCTTGGAATAGAGGTTTGGAATTTTATTTTTTGAGTTGTTAGGTAGAGATGCTATATATGTTAACGTGCCAATCATAGCGCTTTGTTTCCCTATGCTATGTTTAACGTGTATTTTGTAATATTAATATAACGCCATGCACTTCTAAGTACATCTACCGAACTACTCATAATTTGTGGCCACGAAATTGTAGTTAGAGTCTAAAACTTCAACACCCTTTTAGTTAGGAAAACGATAATCTATATTTTGAATCACTTAGTTCCATTTTAAATTATATTAAAAATCATTTTTCCTTCTCATTTTCTGATTTGTATATATTCTTCTTTCTAATTAAAGTAACATGAATTTTGGTACTTAATAAGCTTTAGACTATAGCTTTCAGAAAATTCCGATCCTTCTGGTTTGTATATCCCCAAACCCTCTTATTGTTTTAGATTAGATGGTAAACCTTAATTAAAGGACATTTTTCATGAGTAATTAACTGTAGGGCCTAGGAGGAATTGGCTCTTGATACTAGTGACAAAATTATGTTTCAAGAGCATAGTAAATGGCGGCACCGACTGAATTGAAGTCGAAACATGCTTAACACCTAACAATATTATTTTGCAAATTAATTAATTCCTACCAACTTTTGGAAGTGAGTGACTACTGACTAATTTATATGGCCAGGGGATGGAACAGTACGTACAAAGTCCCAATTATAACTAGAATTTAAAAAATTTGTTCTTAGAATCTTAACTTGTAATTCCTACCCCCAAAAAAACCAATAACAAGTAAAAACATGTCTTTAATTACATATTTTATTCCCTTAGATCATATATATAATATTACCACCATGCTTAAAATATCTTTACAGCATGATCTGTTTTGTTTTCATTATGCTTTTTATTTTATTTTAATTATTGTGATTTGATTAGAGGAAAATCATTTGTAGATATTGGACCACCGTGTTTGACTCTCATTAATTATTGCATAATTGGAACTTTCATATTAAATCCAATTACCATTAATTAAGTTGTTACTCCACGTGTTTCATTGGTCATATATGTAATGAGATCTTCTTCTACAAGTTCCTTCTTTCGTTTTTCTGGCTGTCAGTGTCGCATCCAATCTCATTGATCCCCCAACAACGCTGCATTGTGGAAATTAATGCCTTGAAGTCTAATCCATATCTTTATGGATTAATTAAATGCTTCTAATAATGTCTAGTAAATTGCACAGAATTATTATTCAGTACTCCGAGAGCATGAAGAAGTAATGTACCAATAATTTTCCATAGTGGGATACTGTTAAAGGCCTAATGTAAACACTTACTTTTTGGTGGGGAGTTGCTTTCATGAACCAAACGACGTTAATAAGTTGCTTTCAATTGATAATTTTCTAACAAATGGAATAATATTTATATGTGTGGAACAATAATTTATTATTTATTTATAATATGCTTCACAGGAAAGTTGCTTGAAGTGGCATGTCGGATGCTTGGTGCCTTTGGACAGGATTCTCGTTTCACCACATGCCATTGAAACATCACCAAACCCCATACGTCAAGAAGAAAACTTCAAATAACAAAAAGGTAAAATTCTTCTTTGGATTTTGACAAAGTACCTATAAGGCAAAACAAGCATTACTAAATAAAATTAAGAAAGTTTAATCTTTCTCCATAATGAGGTTGTCTGGTCCCTCATTAGCAAGGCTAAAAGATCATATGTTGAAGTTTATCTCATGTTTAGATTTGATTATATTAAAATTCCCATCTTTCTCAATTAAAAATAATTTTTCTATGGTCACATCTTTCATGATAGTGTAATTATATTTATTAAGGATCTGATGGAGAACAATGACTTGGAATTGATCCCAAATGTTTTATGCTTTCTTTGACCCAAAATTCCCTCTGCAATTAAAGCTTTGGAGAATCAAGAGAGCCCCAGGTTTTTAAGCAATCAAAAAACTGGTGATGAAATAAGTAATTAAATGTTATTTTTTTCAGTTAAAACATGGGGAGTAGAATTTATTTGCTTGTGTTTTCTTCCAAAACAAGTACATATACAGGTAAATATAGGAGGGGGAAGACATAAATGCATTTTATCCTTATAAATTGGTACTAATAATAACTATTTCATATTAAATTGATGCAGGTAAAACTGAAATTGTATAAAGTCCAGTAATGAGATGTGAATTGCTTCTTTATATTAAAGTTGGTTTCCAGCTTTCACAAGGAAGCCTGCAGCCTAAATGGTGAAATGAGAAATTACCAAGAAATATTAATGGTGTGGTGGTTTATTATTTTGTGTTACTAAAATTTTATGATTGAAAAGGTAAACTTGCACAGATACCCCTCAAGTGTACTACAGTTTTGTATTTTATATCAATGCCTGTACAACTGTGCTGCCTCTGTCTACCGTTGGTTGGTGGGGATTGGGGAATATATGGTAATATGGAGGTGTCGGGGAATTCATTTTGTTGATTTAGCTGGACCTAGAAGTCTACCCCGTGGGTTCCTACTCAATAAGAAAAGTAAGACAAATTAAGTTGGAATATAATAAAATAAAATTTCTCTTGTACTTCTTGTCTTGCGTATTTATACGGGAAAACGAATAGTTATGTCATGTATTTAATAAATGCATCATTCTTATAATGTGTGGATCCTACAGTAATGTGGGGTTCATATATTATGAAAGGGATGATACATATATCGGATACACAAGTTAATTATTAATTGGTTTATTACCCCATCAGATAATATTTTGTGTAACGATTATGTGTAATATCTTTTCCTTATATGGCAATATGGATCTTACACTCGTGGGATCCAATTCTATGTGAAAGAGATGTTACATATAACTGTTACATAAAATACTTTTCTCGTATGTATAGTCTTTCTTTTCTTTCTTTTAGGGGTAAGGGAAGGATACATCATGGTTACATAAACTAGAAAATGTCCAATACAAAAAATTTGTTGTTGATTTAACCAAGGATATTAATAACATATTCCAACGTTTTGGAGTAGATGAAGGTTTTGGACACTCTGAGGTATACTTACATCAGATGTTATTACTTAACCTCATCTTCAGATAGTATCTAACAAATTAATTAAGACTTCAGAATTTGCTTCTATTCTATTTCTATCTTCTTCAGTAGCTCACAAGTCACGACTCACATGCGCAAGACTGGTCAGAAAGGGCCCTGGTGGATTGTAGAATGTTTTTAATTACATATTCTTTTCAATATTAAACATATCTGAATAGTTTGCCTTAGCAAGTATTGTTTGTTGTTAACTCCATTCAAAGGTCATGCAATCTTCAAAAATGACCCACAGTTCGTTAATTGAAAGATTAAAAACGGTTTCTTCTTCCGGCTACATCCATTATCACCGCTTGAAATCAGCTTTGGATTTTGTGTAATCAACAATCGATTGAAGATTAATTAGAGCTCTATCTAGTGTGGTAAAATAAAATAACATATATTCCTCTTACACTTAGTTAAATTGTCTTCTTTTTTTTATAAGTATATTCAAGTGTTAGCCCATGATCTCCCAACGGATTTATTACTCCTATAAATATCGGAAGAAGCATGAGGCTAGACTGAGCCTGCAAGCTAAATGGTCGATTCTAATCCAACATTTTTTTAGAAGCAAAATGCCGTCATTTGTGAAGAGTTATACTTTTTCATGTGAGACCCCCTGGCCTTCTTCTTTTTTTGGAATAAAAATGATTCATTGTAAAACAAATTAAAACACATATATAGGTGACTTAACTCTGTCCATTATCAAATATAACTAGATGAACGAGCTGAGCCAAGTCAATTATTAAAAGTTAAAGATTGGTTCATTTAGTTTTATTTCAAACACAAGTTTGGTTTGAACTCATTACCAAGTTAAACTATATGATCAAGTTTGGTTCATTTTCTTATTGAATAAACTCAAAAATTATTTACAAGCTTCTTGATTAATTTATTTATTTTTTCTCATATATAGTTAACATCATGGCTAAAATTTAATTCTTACTCCTTCAAAAATCTATGCTAATAATTAATAACTAAAGTATAGTTGAAAATACATTATTTGAGTTAATTAGATATAATGGTTTTCATTTTTATTAACATGTAAAAATTACATTCACTAACCTTGTATTGTTACAAATTATATATAATTTTTACTACAAAATGAACTATTTATATTATCAATGAATTACAAATTATAATTTGATATCTAATAAACTTATTTACTTACTTACACAATCTAATCTCAAGTCTATATAAATGTATTTTCTTATATGTATACATAGAAACATAATATTATATGTACTCAAATCGAAACTCATATTCACAAGTTCGTTTGAAAAACTCATTATTAATGTGGTTTGACATGACGTCTTACATAAGTAGAATGCCCTTGAGCAGTTATATTTATACTATGGAGTTTATTTGTTACAATGACTTATTGAAGGGTATATTTAATAGAATAAATCTTAGGCTAACACTGGACTAACTATAGTGTCACTTGCACTATAAGTCTATAAGTAAGGTTAAAATTATTTTGCTTTCACTACAACTAGGTCCTAGTACAATGAATATGTATAATGGACTTAAGCCTTGATTAGGATTGGGCCTTGGTTTCTTTAAAATAATCTAATCCAGGTTCAAATCATTTTGCTTGCCATTGATGATATACTTTATTGTGATACCTTTTAAAAATAAAAATAAAAATTATACACATTGTATAAGAAAATATGATATGAGTGTAGGAAATTAAAATAAGCTTGATTTTAAGAGCAAACGTTATAAAAAGGATTCAATTATAACTATTTTTTATTGTTTAATTGTACTAGCTTTATTGTCGGTGTAGTTTACTGCATCAATACCTTGTTTGCTAATTGCTATATAAATACGTACATATATTGTTATTTAGGGTTAGTGTTATTGTGTTAGTCACTGTGTGTGCATGCCTTGCCTTCCACGGAACAATTGTGTTAGGGCTTTTCGATGTAAGATCAAAGCAACCCCTCTCTTGTTTCTCCAACTTGTCAAACCAAAAACGTAACCCTCTCTTGAAACTAAACCTTTTCTTATTGAATCAGAGTGCTTTTACAACCCCAACTAGACCCATCAGTCCCAAACTTCACCTTTCTTTTTGGTTCTTGTTAGGGTTTTGTATTACTTTAAAAGGGTTTTGGGTTTGGTTCAGTTTCAAGAGAATTTGAGTCAAGAAAAAGCTTTATTAAACCGATCAATATGTCTTGGGCAGGCTCGGCAGATATGTACCTCTGTACTTCTCTTGCAAACTATCTTGACAAGAAGGTTCTTCTTCAACTCCGAGATGGCAGAATGTTGATTGGTGTACTTCGTTCTTTTGATCAGTTCGCCAATGCTGTTTTGCAAGGTGCATATGAAAGAATTATTGTTGGTAATCTTTATTGTGACATGCGGTTGGGTCTGTATGTAGTCCGTGGAGAGAATATTCTTTTAACTGGCGAGTTGGACTTGGAGAGTGAAGAAGTACTTCCACAACATATGACTCGTGTTTCAGAACCAGAAATTAAAAGGGCACAGAAAGCAGAAAAGGAGGCTGCAGTTCTTCAAAGATCCATCAGAAAAAGATTTGATTTTCTGGATTTGGAGTAGTTGGGGTTGCTAGTTCTTGGACTTCTTTACATGCCCATCTCCAATTTTTAGAGGTCTTTTTCTTCTTTTTTCTTTTTACTTTTTGGGTTTGGTTGGTTAATGTTAAATGTTTGAGGGTCCTATTCCCAAGTTATGGGGGATTAGAATTTTAAGCTTGGACGTATTTTAATGGTCCTGTCTTAGATTTGTTTGCAATATACGCATCATTAACTGAAAATAATTTTTTTTTAATAAGAAGTTTTCCTAAAGGAATTTTGAGACTTGAATTTGGATTGGTTAATTTGCAGATTATGAAGGCAGTTGGGCTAGTTATGTCCATGGACATCTCAAGGAGAATGTGACACAAAATAATTCTCTCAAAATTCAAACTACAAAATTAATATATTCGTGAGCTATCATCTCTCACAAATAATTAACACAGACTACGACTTAAAGAGTTTTGCAAAGGGATAATATATATCTACGGAATCATAGATTCAAGTTATAAATGGGATATTATAACTTCAAGTGGGCACAATATAGAGTGATCTTGGTGCACCTCCAATTTATGTCACGTCATAACGAATTTTCTCAATCAAAGTCCAAATAATACTTGAACTTATACAAAGAATTTAGCTTTGTCATCGAATTTAGCTTAGTCATCATATCTATGGAATCATAGATTCAAGTCATAAACGGGATATTATAACTTCATGTGGGCACAATATAGAGTGATCTTGGTGCACCTTCAATTTATGTCACGTCATAACGAATTTTCACCTTGGCTTAAATTGGATTAGCCACCACCAAATCTCCTATGGGCTAGTAGCCTATTACCTTAGTCATCATATATTCATGTCTACTAAATATCTAGTGTAACGACCTTTCTAACTATAACAATGCCCTTTGTGAGTGAAGTGGTATTTGACATCAATGTGTTTTGGTTTTCTCATGATACATATGAAATTTAGTTAAATATATATCACTTTGGCTATTACAAAGCACAACAATATCATTTTACTGCAAACCAAGATCACAAACTAAATCTCTTAACCAAATAACTTCCTTCATCACCTCGGTAGTTGCAACTTTACCTCTATATAAAGTAGATAAAGTAATTGTTGACTGTAATGTCGCCTTTGAATTGATGGCACAATTGGATAGTGGGAAGACATAATTTGTAGAGTTCTTCACTTATCCAAATCACTAACATAATTACGATCTACAAATCCAACAACAATATATGTTACTATCATTAGAATCCTTTTCATATATGAAGCCAACATCTATAGTTTCTTCAGAATATCTAGAAATAAATTTTACTATTTGTCAATACTCTTTGCTAAGATTAGTCATATATTTGCTAACCACATACACACCAACAATATGAAATATTTGGACGAGTACAAACAATAACATATATCATATTACCAACTACACTAGCATAAGGACCATCACCTCAAGGACAATGAAAAAACTATCCTAAAATTTCATCTAATAATTCAAAGAGTACATATGCAAAATTTCTTCTTGAATTTCTAACATTTTCGGGTTTACATGTTCCAGGACTTTAGTCGAAGGTGGATCCAATGGTCTTGGGAATCTCCCAAAACTAATTGGACTTGGGGTGAGCCACACTCTTCCCTAAGAAAGTAGCCTATGGGAGAAACTTCTTTTGTCTTTGCCCTTCCTGTCGCGTCATGGCAAGGGAATATTTTTATCTTTTATTTCCTACTTCTGTATGCAAAGCACCGACTATGTCAGGATTAGTTGGCTATCACATTTTGTAATGAAATTTTTTTTTTTTGATAAATGCATATTTAAGTACTTAAGCTTTTTCCCTTAAAAAAAAAATAAAAATAAAAAAATGTTGGGGAGCCAAGAAGTAAAAGGCAAAAGAAGCAAATAGTTGCTTACCATTGGTACAGTAACTAGCCTGGACTGACTGCGTGTCCTCCTAGCTCACTCTGGCGGAAGAACTAACAAGCTCAGACATGGCGAGAACATCACTAGAGGTAATGAGAAGAGAAGCAGTTGGAGTCTCTTGCACTCTGGCCTTCTTCTTTCCCTCCTTCTTATAGGGGTCGGTAAGAGTAACAGGTGATTCTTCGACAGGCCTCTTTCCTTTCTTAGACTTGCCTCATTCATCCTTAATGAAAGTAGAATGGGTAGAAGCCCACTTCGGAGGAAAGTGAGTCCCATAAACCTTCCAACTCGACTTCTGTTCATGCCACTCAACATAGCCCGTTCGGAGGAAGGTGAGTCCCATAAACCTTCCAACTCGACTTCTGTTCATGCCACTCAACATAGCCCACCTCCTGGCAAGAACCATAGCCGTTCCAAGATGCAACATTGTGAAGAATCCTAAATTTCGATGGAGGCTCAACAGACAAACCAGGCATGGGAATGTCACTCGAGGCCCCACCCCTCACATACTCAACAAATACTCTCATCACTCTCGTCCAATAATCATGCATACGTTTGGTACAAGCCCCAACTTGGCTAGGACCAGGATAAAGGATTCGAGGCAGCTTACTAGAGTAAAATGCATAAGCCTTGCCTTTCAAGTAGGGATCTATGCAGTGGTCTGAACCTAAGACCTCAAGATTGGACCCTGGGATGTCTTAATTAAACCTAAATTGTCTGGGCTCTTTATGGGTACAATAAGCAACATACTTGATCCCGTGGGGAGACCAAGCTGGCAACCACCCTGCCTTAACAGAAGCCAAATAACTAATTCGGGTTATGTCGCCTTCCCTCAACTTAGAAACACCTATAATAGAAGCATGCACTAAAAACAGTGGAGATCTAGAAGCAAATCCCGACACCAAATTGGAATAATGGTGCCAGGTAAATCCTGTCCCTTTATCTAGTGAGTCCATCAAACCTGCCAACCCTTTTGCCCCAAACCACTTGAAAACAATGGGAAATCCTTCTCTAAAACTCATACACTTGTTAACAATGACAGAAGGCATTTTCTCAAACTTTGCTATGACATCCTTAAGTTTTCTGCACTTACTCTCATACTTCTTTAAGTGCTCCCACAAACATGCTTGAAACAAAGACATATTAATCATAGATGCAACCACACGATAGGAGGCCCCAACCAATTCATCAGCATGGAATAAGTCCAAATGGGTATACAAATGGCCCAAAAACATATGTTCAAGCGGAAAACAATTACCATAAGAAATCTTTATGGCTAACCTAAAAACTGAAGGCTACATGGCATAATGGGGATGCTCACAAAATACAAACTTGATAAGCCAAAATGCAACAAAGGCGATGCGGCAAATATACTTCTCAGACTCATCAGACCTCTTGCGAAATGTAGTAACCCAAGTAGAATGTTTGGCAAGATGCCCGCTAAAGGAAGCACTCTACCCACCAAAGCCCTCAATCACAGATTCCACTGCAGTCAATCGAAACCTTGTTGGATCGACATCATCAAGAATGGGTAGCATCAACAAGTTTGCAACATCCTCAATGGTTACAGTTAACTCACCCCAGGCCAAAAAGAAAGTATGTGTGGCAGAACATCACCTCCTCACCAAATGGCGGGTTCTTATGACATCACGATACATATTGAGACCCCGTAATATGACAATAGCCTCAAACACCTCTACCTCTTGCAAGACCTCAACAAATTCGTTATCCACCAATTCTTTATCAATCCAATCGGCCCAAGTATCAACAATGCTACTTGGATACTCAAGTTGTAACGGTACCGGCTTAAGAACACCTCTCTTAATCTGAAAATCAACAATACCTTCTGGGTCAAGAATCTATGCCTCTTCAATAGACCCGAAGAACTCTCTAGATACCCAATACATGCTTGACACTGTCATGGAAACAACCCCTTCATTTGGTACCATGGATTCCTTAATGGTCTAGCTATACCATTATTGCCCACCGTCATCGCCGAAGAAGAAAAAGAGGCCACCTAGGTCCTAACTCGCAATGGAGAAGCCTCAATCACCTTTTCGGTACCCACCGCGGGATCACCACCATCAACCTCTGAAACCACCACTTTTTCTTCCCTCAAAGCCGTCGCTTCGCGTGATGAAGAACCCACGGCCACTTTGGCCATTCCTTCCTTTTCCCAAGCCATTGCCCCATGCGCCACCGTACCCACGGCACTCACGGCTGCCCCTTTCTCTCCCGGAGTCACCGCTGCACAAGGCATCTTACTTTTAGTCACTGTGATGCCACTATTGGGTGAACCCTTCATCATCGTCCCTGTCTCGCTCAGGACCGTCGTATCACATAGTGGCGAGCCCATGACTGCCGTGAAGATCCCAATCGCTGTACCCTTAGACGCCGAGATCTCCTTTGGTATCGGGTTCTCCCCAGGTCGTGAGGGTGACTGACCCAAGCTTGCAAGTGGGGTTTTTAGAGGTTTGGTCATTGAAGATGGAGGCTATGGCTTAGAATTAAAATAAAAATTAAAAAAAAAAAAAAAAAAAAAAAAAAAGAACAAAAGAAAGAGAAGAAAATAGAAGAAATGCTTAAAAAATTGGAAAGAAAGAAAAAAATGTGAAGAAAAAAACAAAATAAAGAAGATAGAATGGAAAGGTATGCATGGGTTGCAAGATTGGAGTTTGGACCTGAAGAAAAATAAAAGAAAGAAGATAGAATGGAAAAGGGTATACACGGGTTACAAGAGAGAAATAATATATATATATATATATATATATATGAAAGAAAGAATAATAAATGAGAGATTAGATGTGTGGAATAATGAGGGTGGTTGGTAAGATCTTTAATGAGGGCATTTTAAAAAGAAAAAATATGAAGAGTTGCATTGCATTGGGAGTTGCGGAAAACTCATGATTCAAGGAAAAAATGATGATGAAGATACATGGGGTGTTAATTTACCAAACAAGCTGACACTTCAAAAAGATTGGAGAAGAAGATAACCGCCAAAAACTAACTTGAATAAGCTATTAACACATGTTGCCCCTCACCTGGCACTCGTGCTCGGGGGGCTTAATGTTAGTGGTCATTCCTACGGAGCCCATGATTATTAAAAAGCCAGTAATTTAAGGCCCAGGTCACGACAAGGTACAAAGCCCAAACACAATGAAACTTTCCATAAAGTCCAAATGCAAAGGTTTATGGGTGGTTGTTCCTGCAAAGCCCGTGGTTATTGAAAAGCCAGTAACCCAAAGCCCAGGTCATGACAAGATGTAAAACCCAAATACAATGGGACTTTCCATAAAGTCTAAATGTAAAGGCTTGTGGATGATTGTTCCTGCGAAGCCCATGGTTAATGGAAAGCCAGTAACCCAAGGCCCAGGTCACAGCAGGATGCAAAGCCTAAATGCAATGAGACTTGCCATAAAGTCTAAACGCAAAGGCTAAATAACAAATGGACCCATATGGCCCATAAACCCATCAAAAGGATAACGCAATTCCATGGGGTTTTATTAGGAACAAAGCCTAATGCCAAGGCCCCAAAACAACACAAATGGACCTATAGGCCCGCAAGCCCATCGAAGAGATAACACAAATTTTTAAGTTCTATTCCTTGGAGCAAGCCCAATCAAAAGCTCCAGCGGAAGAACTAATGGGCCCACCAAGCCAAACATGTCAAAAGAGCCTGCGATAAACTATTCCACTGATGGAATTAAAACCCAAAGTAAGCAGAGAGCCCAAGGCCATAAAGTCCCACAAAATGGGTAAATATAAAACATGTTAAAAAGGTCCCACGGCAAACTCAGTCGAAAGCTCCAACGGAAGGACTAATAGGCCCACTAATACGTTAAAAGGGTCTTGCGGTAAACCGTTCCACCAAAGGAACTAAGACCTAAAGCAAGTGGGGGGCCCAAGTCCATAAGGTCCCACCATGAGATGAGTAATATAGCTTTTTGTACAGAGAATTCTGAAACCATGGCATCACCTCAAAGGAGTCTCGGTTGGAGCTAAGTCAAGAGAATTTTAGTTCCATTACAAGCTAACCAAATTCAACAAGCCATTGAGACATTATCTATAGAAGAGACTGATATGATAATAATTTAATGGCAACAGTCCAGACCTACGAAAAGCTAACTAATTTCCTTATTCTCTACAAGAATTGCGGGGTGATGGTTTGGCAGTAAGGGAGTTTGTCCAGGGGGTTTATGAATCTGGCTAAAGACTGAAGGATTTGTTTGGGAAATACCTCGGTCACCAAAGCTCAATTCCTGTAGCTATGTGTTTGCACGTAAACCACGAAACAATTTTCTTTCTCCATAAACCAAGGCATTTAATGTAGCCGTGTTCCTCAATGAGATCCATTAATGCCCTCGCCTTCCCAAGGAATAATAATGATATTGCAGATGAAAGGAGTCTGGAAAAGTAAGCCAAAATCATGCATACCCATTGGACTTTAACATCCCAAACCTAATTGGACTTGGGGTGAGCCACACCCTTCCCCAAGAAAGTAGCCTATGAGTGGACTCCATAACAAATCCTAATTTTTCTAATTATTCCTTCTCTCTCTTTTTTTACCCTCCTTTTTTCACACAAAGTAGATCAATACCATCAACCTTTCGTTTAGAATCGAAATACGTAATTATTAATTTTATGAAATTCTAACATTAAGATCATGTTTGGGGTTAATTTGCTTACTACTTCCCCTAAAAAATCAAGCAATTAGTATCTTAAATCAAGCGATTAATATACAAAAACTCCAATTTCTCCAAATATGAAGTTTTATGCACCCAATTGGCTTAGAACATGCAAAACTCTGAAATTTCAAAAATCCTAGACTATGATCTTGAAAAGATTAACGTAGCTTGGGAGGTAGTTATTACCTTAAGAGATGAAATTAATTGACTTCAACACCAAAAAATCGTCTGCAATCTTCCATGTGGAATCTTTAAAATAAAAATAAAATAAATCAAAGAGCCTCTCATTAAATAATAATATATTTTTTTTATGTCTGATAGTGTTTTTTTTTTTTTTTTTTTTTTTAATTATGAATTGCCATAAGTTATAGGAGATAATTACTAGTATTTATTTTTATTATTTTATAAAAAAAAAAAAAAAAAAAAGAAAAATTAGGAATAATAATACATTTTAAAAAAATAATTTATTTTTCACCTATTTATCCCTTTTTAGGGTATTACAACAACACAAAAAAATTGGGACAACTCAGTACATAAAATCAACGTTGACTCTAGTGTAAAACCACTAAAGCGGTGTTTTTAGGCCCACAAATTTTAAGTATTTTAGAAGGCCTACAAAATGTCCCATAGCCCAAAAAATAAAAAAGATGGTATCATATATATATATATAAGTCACAAATAGTTGACAGAGACCCATATATGTATTGATGTTTCTATAGATTTTACATATAAAAAATGATAATACAATATTTAAATAAATAAATAAAAACATGCACTTATAACAAAAAGTGAAAAAGGCCATTTTTTAAAAAAAAAAAAAAAAATCATTTTAAATCCTTTGGATTAAGTGACAAGGATACGTTGGATTAATACTATACAGGGTGCCATTTGGGCATTTGACCCAGTGGTAATCCCTTCCCTAAAAAGTCCCACTTCTTTATGAGGACATGGGTTCGATCCCCGAGATCTCCAAAATATACATGTGTGTGAATTTAGATTAGAATTTCTATCATATAAAAAAAAAATTAAAAATAAAATAAAATACTACACGGGGTTACAATTTTATACATTTCTTTTCCATTCATTTCATTGGTTTAATAACCTGGCCTACCTAGAGAAATTCTCTTTATTTCTTTGAAAGTCATTGAAGAATCTAGTTAGGGTTTTTTGCAATAATACTGCATGTAGGGGAGGTGGGCAGGTAGTGGGTTTTGTTTTATGTGAATGCACCTACTCTAAAGGACAAGAAATATTTATAGGAGTAATTATAAAAAAAGAAATATTTATAGGAGTTACTTACACGCACGTCCCACATAAACAATTGCTATTTAATTTTTTAGGCCCTGTACCATTTGATCAGGTGGATCCCAATTGGGTGACTAATAGATTTTACAGCTAGATATCGCCTAAGGTCCTCCTAAGAGAATAACAAAATAGAACTAAACAAATTAATCAAGTAATATGAGGTGAGGATTAGTCTCAACTCTCAACTTCTTGCCAACTATGTGAGGAGCAATCATATTAGAAATTATAGAGAGCGAAGTGCTAGCCAATGTAACATAATTATTATCTAATAAAAAAATGTATCATGCATTTACAAAGACCCAGAATTTCATAAAATAAAATGAAAAATAAAAACCCTAGAATAGAGTTTGTCATGGGAAAAGTAGCCACACCCAAATTTTATATTGGTGAGGTAGGTGACTTCCATATGCTTGGGTGTACTTGGGTTGGGTGGAGTGGAATTAAGATCATGATAATACCGATTGATTTGAACCAAGCTCATGGGCTACTAGGACACCTACTATATGTACCCAATCATTGCTTCATTTACCTCAAGGGATATTTGATTGGTGGACTCATTAATCTGAGACGTCACGACGTAAATTCAGAGCTTTCAAATTCAATCCACAACACTATTAACTCATTAGGTTTTTAAATGTCTCATTAAAAGAAAATTGATTTTGTCTGGTAAAAAATTGAGATACCACTTACTTAATAAAAAAAATTATAACTTCAATTTTCTTTTAAACAGATGCCAATTGTCCTAACCCATAAAGTTTCTCCATCCCAAGATTCCCCACCACTCACAATCACGTGTATAGGATAAATTATTTATCATAACAAAAATAAATGTTTATGCTAGTAATGCTATTGTACAATTGAACACTATTTTGAGAATTGCTGAAATTCTCCTATCATATATGAGTCATTTTCAACCTCAATCTTAGCAATGTGCATTATTTACTTTCAAGCTTTCATTACAACATCAATCTTAGTTGCAATGTGCACTATTTACTTTTAAGCTTTCATTATCATTGCACACAAGGCACGCATACACACTCTAATAGCAACCTATCAAAAAAGGCATTCACACAACACGTCATATGAAACAGACAAATTTAAGGTTACACACTTACACACACTACATAAACAACATAGAAGCCTAAAAAAAAATTTCACAAGGCACGCATACACACTCTAAGAGCATCTCCAGTACTACTCTTCATTTTATCTTCATATGTGGAGAGTTTTTCACATATGGAGAGCCAGTTTTTCAACTTCACTCCAACACTACTCTCTATTTTATCTTTATTTTTATTAAAATAATATTTTTATTATTTTATTTTAACTTTTTTTTTCTCTCTCCTCATTTCTCTTTTCTTCTTCGTTTCTCCACCAAGCTGCAAACCCACGCCGAGCAAACCCACCGGTTAGCGTCGTTTTGATAAACCCCAATAGTCCTTTTTTTTTTTTTTTTTCCATTGAGATTCAAGGAAGACCCCATTTGCCAAAAAAACCAAAAAGTATTGTTTTAACAAAGGACACTTTCCAGATCAACGATGGGTTGCAGAGATTAAAGAAATTGCTTCTTTTTTTCTTTTTTTTTTAATTGCAAAAAGAAGGAATTCAAGCAAGACCCAGTTGCCAAAACCGCCTCCCCCAGCTTCGTGCTTTCAACCCACGCCCACGCCGAGATCAACCCACACCCAGATCGACACCGAGACAAAAACCCAAGCCCACCCCGAGCAAAATCACCCCGTGCTGGAAGGCCGAGATCAACCCACACCCAGATCGGCACCAAGACAAAAACCCAAGCCCACCCCGAGCAAACCCAAGCCCAGATCGGCGTCGAGACCAAAACCCAAACCCACGCCGAGCAAACCCAAGTCCAGATCGACGCCGAGACCAAAACCCAAACCCACCGTCAACCCAAACGCCACCAGAAATCAACAGAGGAGAGGGGAGAGCTATGGAGAACAAAAAAGGTGACGAGAGCTATGGAGAACAGAGGGAGAGAACGGAGAATAGAGGGAGAGCACAGCGAAGAGAATGGAGAAAAATGTGAGGAGAGAGAAAAAAATCGGGGAAATGAAAGGAAAGAAAGAAAAAAAGGCTTAAATAGCCGGTCAAAATAAAATAAAATAATCGGCTGAAGAATGAACAGGAACTTTTCATAAATGAATTTTTACTGTAGCAATATAGGGGAATGAAGAGCCTGCTGGAGCCGGTTTTTTCATTTTGGCTCTGTATTTGTGGAGATACAGAGCAGTGTTGGAGCTGCTCTAATAGGAACCTATCACAAAAGGCATTCACACAACATGTCATATGAAACAGACAAATTTAAAGTTATACACTTACACACGCTACATAAACAACATAGAAGCCTACAAATCTATGCCTCTTCAATAGACTCGAAGAACTCTCTAGATAGCCAATACATGCTTGACACTGTCATGGAAACAACCCCTTCATTTGGTACCATGAATTCCTTAATGGTCTAGCCGTACCATTATTGCCCACCATCATCGCCGAAGAAGAAAAAAAGGCCACCTAGGTCCCAACTCGCAATGGAGAAGCCTCAATCACCTTTTCGATACCCACCGCGGGGTCACCACCATCAACCTCCAAAACCACCACTTCTTCTTCCCTCAAAGCTACCGCTTCGCATGATGAAGAACCCACTACTACTATGGCCATTCCTTCCTTTTCCCGAGCCATTGCCCCATGCACCGCCATACCCACAGCACTCACGGCTACCCCTTTCTCTCCCGGAGTCACCACTGCACATGGCATCTTGCTTTTAGTCACTGTGATGTCGCTATTGGGTGAACCCTTCATCATTGTCCTTGTCTCGCTCGGGACCGTCGTATCACGTAGTGGCGAGCCCATGACTATCATGAAGACCCCAATCGTTGTACCCCTAGACGCCGAGATCTCCCTTGGTATCGGGTTCTCCCCAGGCCGTGAGGGTGACTGACCTAAGCTTGCAAGTGGGGTTTTTAGAGGTTTGGTCATTGAAGATGGAGGCTATGGCTTAGAATTAAAATTAAAAAAATAATAATAATAAATAAATAAAAAGGAAGAGAAGGGGTTGCTTACAAGTTGGAGAAGAAAAGAAATAAAGAAAATTGAAGAAAAAAAAAAAAAAGAAGATAGAATGGAAAGGTATGCATGGGTTGCAAGATTGGAGTTTGGACCTGAAGAAAAATAAAAGAAATAAGATAGAATGGAAAAGGGTATACACGGGTTACAAGAGAGAAATAATATATATATATATATATATATATATATATATATATATGAAAGAAAGAATAATAAATGAGAGATTAGATGTGTGGAATAATAAGGGTGGTTGGTAAGATCTTTAATGAGGGGGCTTTAAAAAGAAAAAATATGAAGAGTTGCATCACATTGGGAGTTGCGGCAAACTCATGATTCAAGGAAAAAATGATGATGAAGATACATTGGGTGTTAATTTACCAAACAAGCTGACAGTTCAGAAAGATTGGAGAAGAAGATAACCGCCAAAAACTAACTTGAATACGCTATTAACACATGTTGCCCCTCATGTGGCACACGTGCTCGGAGGGCTTGATGTTGGTGGTCATTCCTACGGAGCCCATGATTATTGAAAAGCCAGTAATTTGAGGCCCAGTTCACAACAGGGTACAAAGCCCAAACACAATGAAACTTTCCATAAAGTCCAAATGCAAAGGTTTATGGGTGGTTGTTCCTGCGGAGCCCGTGGTTATTGAAAAGCCAATAACCTAAAGCCCAGGTCACGACAAGATGCAAAACTCAAATACAATGGGACTTTCCATAAAGTCTAAATGTAAAGGCTTGTGGGTGATCGTTCCTGCGGAGCCCATGGTTAATGGAAAGCCAGTAACCCAAGGCCTAGGTCACATCAGGATGCAAAGCCCAAATGCAATAAGACTTGCCATAAAGTCTAAACGCAAAGGCTAAATAACAAATGAGCCCACAAGGCCCATAAACCCATAAAAAGGATAACGCAATTCCGTGGGGTTTTATTAGGAACAAAGCCTAATGCCAAGGTCCCAAAATAACACAAATGGACCTATAGGCCCGCAAGCCCATCGAAGAGATAACACAAATCTTTAAGTTCTATTCCTTGGAGCAAGCCCAATCAAAAGCTCCAGCAGAAGAACTAATGGGCCCACCAAGCCAAACATGTCAAAAGAGCCTGCGATAAACTATTCCACTGATGGAATTAAAACCCAAAGTAAGCGGAGAGCCCAAGGCCATAAAGTCCCACAAAATGGGTAAATATAAAACATGTTAAAAAAGTCCCACGGCAAACTCAGTCGAAAGCTCCAGCGGAAGGACTAATAGGCCCACCAACACGTTAAAATGGTCTTGCGGTAAACCGTTCCATCAAAGGAACTAAAACCCAAAGCAAGTGGGGGGCCCAAGTCCATAAGGTCCCACCATGAGATGAGTAATATGGCTTTTTGTACAGAGAATTCCGAAACCATGGCATCACCTCAAAGGAGTCCCGATTGGAGCTAAGTCAAGAGACTTTTAGTTCCATTACAAGCTAACCAAATTCAACAAGTCATTGAGACATTATATAGAAGAGACTGATATTATAATAATTTAATGGCAGCAGTCTAGACCTGCGAAAAGCTAACTAATTTCCTTATTCTCTACAAGAATTGCGGGGTGATGGTTTGGCGGTAAGGGAGTTTGTCTAGGGGGTTTATGAATCTGGCTAAAGACTGAAGGATTTGTTTGGGAAATACCTCGGTCACCAAAGCTCGATTCCTGTAGCCATGTGTTTGCACGTAAATCACGAAACAATTTTCTTCCTCCATAAACCAAGGCATTTAATGTAGCCGTGTTCCTCAGTGAGATCCATTAATGCCCTCGCCTTCCCAAGGAATAATAATGATATTGCAGATGAAAGGAGTCTGGAAAAGTAAGCCAAAATCATGCATACCCATTGGACTTTAACATCCCAAACCTAATTGGACTTGGGGTGAGCCACACCCTTCCCCAAGAAAGTAGCCTATGAGTGGACTCCACAACAAATCCTAATTTTTCTAATTATTCCTTCTCTCTCTTTTTTTACCCTCCTTTTTTCACACAAAGTAGATCAATACTGTCAACCTTTCGTTTAGAATCGAAATATGTAATTATTAATTTTATGAAATTCTAACATTAAGATCATGTTTGGTTAATTTGCTTACTACTTCCCCTAAAAAATCAAGCAATTAGTATCTTAAATCAAGCGATTAATATACAAAAACTCCAATTTCTCCAAATATGAAGTTTTATGCACCCAATTGGCTTAGAACATGCAAAACTCTGAAATTTCAAAACCCTAGACTATGATCTTGAAAAGATTAAAGTAGTTTGGGAGGTAGTTATTACCTTAAGAGATGAAATTAATTGACTTCAACACCAAAAAAATCGTCTGCAATCTTCCATGTGGAATCTTTAAAATAAAAATAAAATAAAATCAAAGAGCCTCTCATTAAATAAATTTTTTTTATGTCTAATAGTGTTTTTTTTTTTTTTAAATTATGAATTGCCATAATTGATAGGATTTACTAGTTTTTTTTTTTTATTTAAAAAAAAAAAAAAAAAAAAAACTTAGTAATAGATATTTTTAAAAAAATAATTTATTTTTCACCTATTTATCCCTTTTTAGGGTATTACAACAACACAAAAAAATTGGGACATCTCAGTATGTAAAATCAACGTCAACTCTAGTGTAAAACCACCAAAGCGGTGTTTTTAGGCCCACAAATTTTAGGTATTTTAGAAGGCCTACAAAATGTCCCATAGCCCAAAAAATAAAAAAGATGGTATCATATATATATATATAAGTCACAAATAGTTGACAGAGACCCATACATATATGTATTGATGTTTCATTGTTTCTATAGATTTTACATATAAAAAATGATAATACAATATTTAAATAAATAAATAAAAACACTGCACTTATAACAAAAAGTGAAAAAGGCCATTTTTTAATAAATTTAAAAAAAAATCATTTTAAATCCTTTGGGCCCCAAATTGTTTGGGCTTCCCTGCATAAAATATTGAATTTGTGACAAAGATACGTTGGATTAATACTACACAGGGTGTCATTTAGGCATTTGGCCTAGTGGTAATCCCTTTCCCCAAAAAACTCATTCTTTTATGAGGGCGTGGGTTCGATCCCCGAGATCCCCAAAATATATGTGTGTGTGAGTTTATATTAGAATTTCTATCATATATATATATAAAAAAAATAAATAAATAAATAAATACTACACAGGGTTACAATTTTTTACATTTCTTTTCCATTCATTTCATTGGTTTAATAACCTGGCCTACCTAGAGAAATTCTCTTTATTTCTTTGAAAGTCATTGAAGAATGTGGTTAGGGTTTTTTGCAATAATAATGCATGTAGGGGAGGTGGGCAGGTAGTGGGTTTTGTTTTATGTGAATGCACCTACTCTAAAGGACAAGAAATATTTATAGGAGTAATTATAAAAATTTATATATATATATATATATATATATATATATATATAATATAATAAATATTTATAGGAGTTACTTACACGCACGTCCCACATAAACAATTGCTATTTAATTTATTAGGCCCTGTACCATTTGATCAGGTGGATCCCAATTGGGTGACTAATAGATTTTACAGCTAGATATCGCCTAAGGTCCTCCTAAGAGAATAACAAAATAGAACTAAACAAATTAATCAAGTAATATGAGGTGAGGATTAGTCTCAACTCTCAACTTCTTGCCAACTATGTGAGGAGCAATCATATTAGAAATTATAGAGAGCGAAGTGCTAGCCAATGTAACATAATTATTATCTAATAAAAAAATGTATCATGCATTTACAAAGACCCAGAATTTCATAAAATAAAATGAAAAATAAAAACCCTAGAATAGAGTTTGTCATGGGAAAAGTAGCCACACCCAAATTTTATGTTGGTGAGGTAGGTGACTTCCATATGCTTGGGTGTACTTGGGTTGGGTGGAGTGGAATTAAGATCATGATAATACCGATTGATTTGAACCAAGCTCATGGGCTACTAGGACACCTACTATATGTACCCAATCATTGCTTCATTTACCTCAAGGGATATTTGATTGGTGGACTCATTAATCTGAGACGTCGTGACGTAAATTCAGAGCTTTCAGATTCAATCCACAACACTATTAACTTATTAGGTTTTTAAATGTCTCATTGACAGAAAATTGATTTTGTCTGGTAAAAAATTGAGATACCACTTACTTAATAAAAAAAATTATAACTTCAATTTTCTTTTACACATATGCCAATTGTCCTAACCCATAAAGTTTCTCCATCCCAAGATTCCCCACCACTCACAATCACGTGTATAAGATAAATTATTTATCATAACAAAATAAATGTTTATGCTAGTAATGCTATTGTACAATTGAACACTATTTTGAGAATTGCTGAAATTCTCCTATCATATATGAGTCATTTTCAACCTCAATCTTAGCAATGTGCACTATTTACTTTCAAGCTTTCATTACAACATCAATCTTAGTAGCAATGTGCACTATTTACTTTTAGCTTTCATTATCATTGCACACAAAGGCACGCATACACACTCTAATAGGAACCCATCACAAAAGGCATTCACACAACACGTCATATGAAACAGACAAATTTAAAGTTACACACTAACACACACTACATAAACAACATAGAAGCCTACAAATTTTTTTCACAAGGCACGCATACACACTTTAATAGGAACCTATCACAAAAGGCATTCACACAACACGTCATATGAAACAAACAAATTTAAAGTTACACACTTACACACACTACATAAACATATCAAGATCCTCTAGAATTTTTAGGGTACTTTATCACATAGAGTTCTCTAAATCTTGACCATTCATTTTAAAATAAAAGGCTAGATGATACCATATCATTATTCCACTAACATAACAATAAAATAATAATTTTCAAACCAAACTAAAACACTCTAAGGTAAACCGATCCAAACTAAAATAAAATAATAATTATTTTATTATTATGTTAGTGAAATAATGATATACTATCATACTAGTCTTTTATTTTAAAATGAATGGTCAAAATTTAAAGAACTCTATATAATAGAATACCCTAAAAACTCTAAAGGATCTTGATCCACCCAACATAGAAGCCTACAAATTTCTTCACTAATCTACTCCAAAATATTCATGAAGGCGACATTGGCCAGCAGATTGCGGCACAGATTGCGGTGACATAATTTGTTAGCATAATCCTAGGAGACCAAAACACGGCTTGCTGATTCTGATTACACGTTATTTAAAAGCGCGTGATAAATTGATAGCAATTAACAAATATTTTTTGACTGCTACTACAGCCCAACTGGCCCGTCATTATAGTAGAACTAAGTTTTTCACGTACAGAACCAAAAGACAGGTTTGATTTGATGTACTATTTTTTCATTATTATTATTAGTTTTTTTTTTCCCTTTCTTCTGTTCATATTTTATTAGTTACTAACAGAAGTTGAATTTAGGATTTTTGTTTCAAAATCAAACCTAGTCTTTTTGTCATATAAACTAAGATCATCTAAAGGCTTCATAAATTAAAGAAGAAGTCGGTTACAATAGTAGGAGACTAGGCAATGCTAACTTTGAGATTTGGGTTGCCCAAGCCTGTCCCAGATTTTGATTACCCACTTATTATTAAATATTAAAAAAAAGACGTAAAAAAATGGATGCAAAATCAAGATTAGATAGTGTTTTGGTTTGAATTACATTAGAAAATAAAAAATAAAAATGTAACCCCGTGCTTTATAATTAACACGATCTGATTTAAAGAAAACAACTTCTCGTTGCTTAACTTTTCTATTATAAGATCCAAAGTTTTTGTTTTCGAAATCTTACATATTTCTTGTCATAATCATTTTTCATCATAATACTAATAATTTATATGATATTACAATCCTATTTCAAATCATAATTCTTTCACCATCAATAAAAAAAATAAAAAAGAAAAAATCATATAAAATCAATAAAAAATGATATTTGTATAATCAATCAATCAATTACTTTTTAATTACCTAAAAATAATTAAGAAATGATATTCATATAATCACACGAATAAAAATAAATAAAAAATTTAAGCAAATATAAATACAATTATTTGTGAGTCTACACTTTTATATATTTTCTATATATTTAGTTATAACTTAAATCTTAAGTGTGTTAAAAATGAAAGCCATTTGCTAACCTTGATTAAGCCCACCTCCAACAATATAAAAAATAAAAAAAAAAAAAAACAAAGTCATCCCATGCAATCTTGACCGTAAATATCTTAAGAATTGAGAAGGAAAAAAAAGCCAAAACTTGTGCATGGGTGAAAGTGGCTGCCAGCCACTTAAAAAAATAATGAAAAAAAATCAATATCAAAAGTAAAAAGTAAAATGAATAGCTGACAAGCCTGAAGCCATACACAAATCAATACATTCATGCCTCGAAATTAAAAGACGAGAGAGAAAGAAATTGAAAAAGATGAATAAAGAAGAAGAAGAAGAACGTAGAGAGAACATCACACTATTTTTTATTTTCTCTCCTATTTCTTCTTCTTGTTTTTCCTCTATTTCTATTCATCATTTTCTTTTTTGTGTTGTCTGCCATCTGCAAGCTAGAGACTGTAATAGAGAACGAGATAGAGAGAAAAAGAACACATAACAGAGAATTACGAAGAGAGGAAGCTGCTGAGAAATTGAGGGAAGACACGCGTGTGGTCCAAATTTGTTGTTTTGATTTTTTTTTTTTTTAATAATATATATATATTTTTTTTTTTGTGGTTGCCCCATGGGTGGGGGGTTGCCCTATCCCAAAGTCTTGCTGGGCTTATCCTGGGGCCGGCCCTGAAACTAAGGCAAGAGAGAGAGAGGTTTTTAGGATATTAAATTGTGAAATGTCATTTTTATGGTCACTTTGAACTATTTAAATAAGAGTATTAGTAGTAATATATTATCTTTTCACTTTTATCTGGTATTTAAAACCTTCTGTCATTTCAAATATGTTATTATTAACCTTATGGGGGTAGTCGAGTGGTAGGATGAACCACAATATGCATTTAAAAGAGTATAAGTTATGTGTTCAAATCCTCGTGACAACAAATCCCTTTGACCCATCCCCATACCCATTAGGCTCCAAACTTTCTGTCATTCCAGACATCTTCTGTTGTGGTTGCTCTTGTAACCTATTGGATTGTCGACATTTTCTGTTGTTATTGTAATGTTTCCTGTTGTTGTTAGCTTAGTTGATATTTTTCTTTTGCTGTTGTTGTTAGTTTTGTTGTTATTTTTTCTTTGCACTATTTTGCCGCCCTTGTGATAGGGTCTTGGGCCATGACGTATTATAGTTTTTGCCACTCTCGTTGTAGGGTTCTGGGTTTTGCTATGTAATCGTTTTGATTGCAAATGAAGTCTTTTTTATTTAGCAAAAAAAAAATATTCAATAAATAGTGGATTGGGTAGGAAAAAACTTGGGGACATATAGGGTTTTTTGTTGTTGTTGTTGTTATTGTTGTAGGCTTATAGCTCTTTCAATCTTAGCAATCTTATATTGTGTAAATTACGTCGAAAATAAACACGCCTGTAAAACAAAAAAATCTATTAAATCCTAGAAAATTAATAGTTTCGTATAAATCTAAAATTTTTTAAATATAATAATTGAAACATTATGCATCAAAAATTGTAAAACGATTTCGTTAAACCCTAGATAGTCCAATTTGATGGCCCTTAATTTTGCAGGCCAAAAAAAAAAAAAAAAAAAACCTACATAGTTTTTCTTTTACCTTACATTTCCGAGCCAAAAAGTAATTTTTAAAAGTACAACTGTACAACCAACAGAACAGTGGGGGTTGGAAATATTACCTAAATGAACGCGTTTGTCAAGTTCTCACTGGTTTGAATATAATATAATACTTCGTAACCAAAAGTAGGTAGAAACAAAGGCAAGACTTTACACTCCTCTAATAAGACCAACACCAGAGAACCAGAAGATCTTTCTTTTTATTATTTTTTCTTTTTCTTTCTTCTGCAATACTTATTTGAAAGACCTGTTAAAAGCAAGCAGAGGTCCATTCATCTTCTTTCCCATCTCCTGGACTTCCTTTTACACCAACCCTTTTCTTTGTTTACTATTTACTCTCTTGGGTGGCGCTGATTTTGTTGGAATTCTTCAAATTTGACAACAAGTTTGTAGCTTTTCTAGACTTTTTCTACAGTCTGTTTTTATTGCTGACTGGTTCTGTGATCCAATAATCTTAAGGGGTTTCTCTTCTTTCTATTTGTAGTTGTACTATACTGCTTTTACTTGATTGTATCCTTGATGATTCTCACTTTTAGACCATCTTTGTATTGATAGGGATTAGCAACTGTTGGAATTGGTGAGCACTGCTTCTAATTGTTGATTTTTTTGTTTGTTTCTTTTTTGGTATCTAATCATAGTTCATGTTATATGCTATAGTTGAAGTTTTGATTTTGTTGATTCGGTCTAGATTAGAGCAAAATATAGGAGGAGGGGGAGGTTTGACTTGAATTTATATCTATATCACTCAGCTTGTAAAGATCAGATCTGCTATGTTTTGTGTTAACACATTAAGAAAGATTGGATCTTGTTGTTGAAAGTAAAGGAAGTTGTAGAAAGAAATCAGTGCAGGGCTATATGGGAAATACTTGTGTTGGACCTAGCATTTCTAAGAATGGGTTCTTCCAATCGGTTTCTGCTGCAATGTGGAGGACCCGAACGCCTGAAGACTCAGTTTCTCCTCATAATAATGGAGAAACTGTCAATGAGGCTACACATAGTGAACCTGAATCACCTATGCCTGTCCAAAATAAACCCCCAGAACAAGTTAAAATACCAAAACCGGAAACTAAACCAGAACAAACACAACCCGCGAAAGCCAAGAAACAGCCTCACTTGAAGAGGGTGGCTAGCGTAGGGCTCCGTACCCAAGTTTTACAAACAAAGACTGGTATGTTTAAGGAATTCTACAGTTTAGGGAAGAAATTAGGACAAGGCCAATTTGGGACCACATATCTATGTGTGGAGAAGGCGACGGGGAAAGAGTATGCGTGCAAAACTATTGCAAAGAGGAAGTTGATAACACATGAGGATGTGGAGGATGTGAGAAGGGAAATTCAGATAATGCACCATTTGAAGGGGCATCCTAATGTTATATCTATCAGAGAGGCTTATGAAGATGTGATGGCGGTTCATGTTGTGATGGAGATATGTGCAGGTGGTGAGCTTTTTGATAGGATTGTTCAGCGTGGGCATTATACGGAAAGAAAGGCAGCTGAGCTTACTAGGACTATAGTTGGGGTTGTGGAAGCCTGTCATTCGCTTGGAGTGATGCATCGAGACCTTAAACCTGAGAATTTTCTCTTTGTCAATAAGCAGGAGGATTCACTTCTCAAAACTATAGATTTTGGCCTATCGATATTCTTCAAACCAGGTATTTTCTGATGGTTGTTGTACTTTTGGAAATTATTTGAATTGCTACTCTGATGTCCTTCTGAAATTGATGTTTGGGTCACAAGTTCATGATTTGATAATACTGTAATAAGTAACTAGGTGTACTAGATGCTTTTTGTATAAAACACTCTGTATGAAGTTCTAATCTGCTAAATAGAGTGGGCTGCATTTGACTTCTTCAAGTTATTTTGAATCACCAGTTCATGCACAAACCAATCTTATCAGATCCCTTCAATTGGATAATTGGTCTTCTTTATGCAATGTAAGGCTTTGGTTTGGATTTTTTTTAGGTAGTTGCAGCTTAAACTTTTGGTACCATCAGATTTAGGCTAATCTTTGTAAATCAGTAGAATTATGAACTTATTAGTTATTAGTGATGTAATCCATGGTCACAGAAAGTACTAATAAGAATAAGGATTATATGTCCCCAAATAAAGAAAAAAGTTAAATAACTTATAAAGGAATCCTTTAGCCACTAATCTAGTTTTGTATCTCTCTATCTAGCCCCGGGCCCGGGTCAACATAGAATGAAGGTGATGGCCCTAATATTGTGTTGGCAGAGCCAGCTTGAATTCTACCGAGAATCTTTATGGTGTTATGTCAGACCAAAGGGGGCTTGAAAAATAATATCAGGAGAGGCCTTGTGGGGCTAATATTTTCTATTAAAGCTAGCTAGTTTCCTAAATCACTAGAAAGTTGTGTGTTTTAGTGCTTACTGTGAGTTTGATTCCGTTTCATCTTATATGTATTATCTTATGATACAATTTATCCTCAGAAAAGAGTACTTTGTACTTAATGGTTTTTTCATTTATGAAGCTATGCTTAACTTCTAATTTTACATTTTGTGACAAAGATGCCAACCTTAAAATTTTGGGACACAAGGGTCTGCTGAGTGCAATAATACTTGAAGCTAAGTTTTGTCTCTATGACTATCTTTTTTTTTTCAGAATGTTTTTGACCATAAGAATGCTTTTCCAAACAATACTTTAGATTCATCTACTATGGGATAAGACAGTTTGGAAAAAAATGGACCTTTTTCTTTTCTTTTCTGTTTTACTATAGAGTTTTTAAATATCTGCTTGAGGTCGAAGTTTGGCCATAGATGGAATTGAAGGAACTTGATCATTCTAGATTTAGTTTCATTCGTGAGTTAAGCATTTATCACCCAAAAAGTAGATTCTAAGATGGGATTTTAAAATTTTAACAATACTAACATTAAGATGCATTAAAATATCATGTAATGATACACACTTTACTTCCAGGTATATGCATGTATTTGAGGCTTTTTTTTGTGTAAGTTGTTGGTTAATTTGGGGTAGAGTGTGCAGCTGCTTATTGGCTTCATGGTTCCACTACTCTGCTTCTATTTTCCATTTTCTAAGAAATCAACGGTTTCCCCTTCCAGGTGAAAGATTTTCTGATGTGGTTGGTAGCCCATATTATGTTGCACCAGAAGTTCTACGAAAGCTTTATGGTCCAGAAGCAGATGTTTGGAGTGCTGGGGTGATTCTATACATTCTATTAAGTGGAGTGCCTCCCTTTTGGGCTGGTAAGAAGTTTGGAATATGCTAGTTCTTGAAATTTCATTACTTTCTTGTCTGTATATGTCTAAATATGTTCCAAACTTTGCTTATTGTTTCCATTTTCCCTACTTTCTTTTCCATTCTATTATGTAGAATCCGAGCAAGGGATATTCGAACAGGTCCTGCATGGTGATCTTGACTTTTCGTCTGACCCCTGGCCTAGTATATCTGACAGTGCAAAAGATTTAGTAAGGAAAATGCTTGTTCGAGATCCTAGAAGGCGGCCAACTGCACATGATGTTTTGTGTGAGTCCTCCATTGTTTTGTTTTTTGATCAATTAATTCAGACATGTGGGAACTATTTGATTTGGTAATGGGGTTGAGTAGAACCCATTTTATTGGAATACATATAAGGCTTTATAATATTTTCCTTTAATGTTTTCTTGTGACTTTGTGAGCCCTGATGCATGTATTCCTAAATTAGATTGAAGGAAAGATGAGAGTATCTTCAATATCATAGTAATATTGGTTTTTATATTCTGAATGATGAAAGAAAGAATACTTGTCTTTCAAAGGCTTGTTGAGAATTACTACTGTAGCAGTTTTATAGTCTTGTTCCGTGTTTTGGATCATTAAATTGCTGAAACCTTGAAAATGTCATTGACGTCATTCAGCCCAGGTTTGTCATATTATCCACAGCGTCAATGGAAATTTCATATGCAACAAAGAATGTTGTCCTTATTTTTTATCTTTCCCTTTTTGAATTTCAGACTTGTTCAGAATGACCAGGTTGTCTGATTCTGCTGTTTGTCTTGAGTCATTGTCTAACGCAACAAAGAATGTTTCATGCAGTGGATTTCCTTTTCGCAGCTAATCAACAGTTTAAATTCCTGGCAGGTCATCCCTGGGTGCAAATTGATGGAGTTGCTCCTGACAAGCCTCTTGATTCTGCAGTTTTAAGTCGCTTGAAGCAGTTTTCTGCTATGAACAAGCTCAAGAAAATGGCTCTTAAAGTAAGTGTCTGGATGTGAAAGCTGATTACTTTTGAATATAAAATCAGTAAAAAGCTCAATAGATAGAGCTGCTACATAAATTTGCATATTTAGATACAAATTTAATACATAATTCAGGTTGCAAATATTGTTTGGATTTCTGTTAGATAGAAAAACTATTCCATTTCTCATTCTCTTTATTTTTTGTAGGTCATTGCGGAGAACTTATCTGAAGAAGAGATAGCTGGCTTAAAAGAAATGTTCAAAATGATAGACACGGACAATAGTGGTACAATCACTTTTGAAGAACTTAAGGCTGGTTTAAAAAGAGTAGGAGCTAATCTTAATGAGTCTGAAATTTATGATCTGATGCAGGCAGTAAGTATGAGTGTGAATTTTGTTTTAAGTCTTTTGCTAAACACTTCAAACAGTTTCCCGTAATTGATATATGCTCTTAGTTGAAAAAAGAGAGTTTATGAATATCAAACACTAGCAGAAGAGTAATGCATGTATATGAAGAAAAATGACAGGGAGAGAGAAAAAAGGGGGGGGGGGGGGGAGAGAGAGAGAGAGAGAGAGAATCCCAATTTAAGCTTCAATCTAGTGAAAATTTGAAAGCCAGAGGATTAAAAAACAGACTATATAACCATCATCTTTCTTTCCTACAGAATAAAATTTTAGCTATTACTCCATATTTAGTATTTATGATATAGGTGTAGAAGTTAATAACAGTATATTTAATCGATCTTTAAAGCTACTCAATTTAAGTATATGTTACTTTCAACTAAGGGACTCATCTGCTTGTTCAGTCATTTGTGACTTTCCTGGAACATTTCATTAAAAATATTAGATAATAGAGACAGTAATTGGGACAAATATTATAAAAGGGATAACAATGAAGATTTTGGTAATTTAATTGTTCATTGAAGGGATTGCACACAACAATTTAATATTGTTTGGCTAGTCAACCACTCCATGAGATAGATTTGGTAGCTTCAAGCCATAAAGAATCATTAATGGGTATAGGCATATGAGGAACCATGCAAAGAAACAATTTTTCCTATATTGTAAATTCATTGTTTCAATAGTTTTTATTGGATTAGAAATTTCATTAATCACAACAACTGAGATACAAAGAAGCAGCTGAGCTGCAAAACTCAGCTTACAGAACACAGAAAACAGAAAGAAAGACCCACTACATCAGTCAAGGCTCAAAAACAGAAAAGGGAATCCTCCACTGACAACAGAGGGATGTTGTTGTTATCATTGGGTTAATAAAAAGTTAAATACAAGATCAGGAACTTCTCATTATTTATTTTCTTTTCTTTTACTAATTATTTTTGTTTTTGTTTGGGGGACTAAAGGAGTTTTCAACATGCTACGGGAAAAGGGGAGGAATGTGTTTTTCTTCATATCACTAACTACATGATGGACAGTGTTTTGAAAATGAAAATCAAACGATTATCCCTCCTTAATGATATCTTACTTTTTTATAAGAGGGATTTAGCCACATGGATGATTGGGATGAGGATTATTACTTTGAGTGGTATAAATTTTCTTTTTCTCTCTATTATTTTGACATATGAGTACATCAATACATTGTACTCTATCATGAAAAAAATGGAGTGACTTGAACTGCTTTCTGAGAGAGCTCGCGTGGGAAACCACCCTAGTCTCATTGCACCATAGGCTATAGGCAAGAATATTAAAAAGGACCATAATGTTTCTGTGAATTTCATTTGCTGCCGTAAGAGTAAGACTCAGTCGTTAATCTGCTTATG
This sequence comes from Fagus sylvatica, assembly GCA_907173295.1. Taxonomy (NCBI): domain Eukaryota; kingdom Viridiplantae; phylum Streptophyta; class Magnoliopsida; order Fagales; family Fagaceae; genus Fagus; species Fagus sylvatica. Next base: position 20,717,842 of record OU015762.1, on the reverse strand, counting down.
ATACTAAATTGCAGGCCGATATTGATAACAGTGGAACCATTGATTATGGAGAGTTTATTGCTGCAACATTGCATCTGAACAAAATTGAGAGAGAGGATCATCTATTTGCAGCTTTTTCGTACTTCGATAAGGATGGAAGTGGTTACATTACTGCTGATGAACTTCAAAAAGCTTGTGAGGAGTTTGGCATAGAAGATGTTCGCCTGGAAGATATGATCCAAGAAGTTGATCAGGACAACGTGAGTTTTTTCTTTTATCATATCTCCACAGTTGTTCTATGGTAAAGGATTGAAAGACCAATCTCTATGGACTTTTCTGAATACATAGTTCGAATCAAGAATATATTGGCCACTGTTTAAGAACTTTGACTTAATGAAGTGTGGCCTAGTGTTTCTTAGCTCAGCCGTAATATAACTTACTAGAAATCTTCCTCTAGAACCCAACCCTTCTTCACTGTTTGCTTCCGATTCCTTGTCAGCTCAGTAAAAACCTGATTAGGGTAGTACTTAGGTCAAGCTATATGAACTTGAACTACATTTAAGTTGGATTTGACCAACGGTTTTTCTAATGAAAATCAGTTTTACAATCTAAGGCTATCCTACCATGGTGATTAGGCATTTGGAGCTGGGGGTGGGTTGAGAAATGGAAAATAAAAATATGTAGTTTTTTGCCTGTGGGACATTTTTTTTGTGCAATGGTTAATAGTTTGATGCATAAGAGGCTAAAATTAGGTTCCAAACAACATTGACAAGACTAGCACTGCATATCGTTCTTTCCATCCACATAGAGTAGAATAGTAAGTTGCATTCAGCCTGCCCATGAGTCTTGACCCAAGTGGTAAAACGATAGGTTGAATTAGGTCATGTATTAGGTTCAAGTGCTGCCAAGGAGAAGCAATCCTCTATTTAGCAATTTGCTCATTCATTTCAAGTGTGATGCCTATAATCATTTGTTTCTATCAATTTTGCAGGATGGAACAATAGATTACAATGAGTTTGTGGCGATGATGCGAAAAGGAAACGCTGCAGGTGTTGGTAAGAAGGGCCTAGAAAATAGTTTCAGCATTGGATTTAGAGAGGCTCTAAGACTGTAGTTCCACAGGCAGCAGGGGGATTCTTGATTCTTTCTTCTTTGTTTTAACCTTCTGAGGGATCAAAGATTGTATAGTAGGAGCATAGGGTGCTCATCGAAGAAGCAGCAAGGCCTTTTTAGAGTAAAAGTGCTGAATTTATTCAGATTTCATGTTTTGAGTTTTGCAACTGCAAACCGGCCCTTCAATAGTATTGCATACTATGCAAAGGAAGAAAAAAAACTTGTATGGTCCTTTGTATTTTTTAGTGTTGCCCATTTTCTGTAATATTCAAGTCGGTTATGGCAGAAACATTCGGGTGTTTTTGGAATTGCAACAATGTGTTCTTCTATTTGTTGGTAAATCATACATGCATTTGACTTTTGGACTCACAATCTCAAGTTACAAATTGTGTTAAAGTATGTAAGTTTAAATTAATTAGAAATCACATTTTTTTAGATAAAGTAATCCAATACAATTCTAGAAAAATTCTGATCAAACTCCGTTTGATCTTCGATAAAAAATAATAATAATTTAATTAAATTTTTTTTTTTTCTATAAATTGTCAACTTTAAGTTTTGATTTATTAAAACTTATTAATTAAATATGTATCATCATATAGGTATTTTTTTCTACGAATCTCTAATTTGAATTTTATTTATTAATACTCATTAATTAAATATCTATCATATATAAATATATATATATTTTTCAAACTCTTTTGTGTATTGCATGAGTTAGCAAATAGTATCACCCTAATTTTAAGGAAAAAAAAAAAAACGTTTTTATAAATTTCACTCTTTTTTCGAGTTACTTGTAATTTTCTTTTTATGTTTCGATGAAATGTAAATTCAACATTTATGATCAATAAAGAATGTATCTATTTTTTGTTTCCTTGTTTTTTCTATTAACTAAAATAAGTGGGACTCCATTTTGTTCAAACATTGATCTAGGGGGTATTATATTGTTGGTTGAGTAACCATTTTGAGGACTCATCTACCCCTCTTTGGGAAGACATGGTTCTCACAACATCGGTCTCAAATCTTGATATATATATTATATATATATATATATATATATATATATATATATATATATATATATATATATATATATATATATACTATACTTTTATCATCACGGCAAGATATCAATTGGTTGTTTTTTGGTATAGGTGAGATTCGAATTCACGTTACGACGAATGACTTTATCAATTGAACTAACTAAAATCTACTATTGATTAATAATTGATCTTAAAAGATATGAATATCATTTTATTTTATTTTATAAAAGAGTAAGATTATTGTTAAAAAATAAAACTAACTTAATATGAATATGATTTGAAAAGGACCACCTCCAAATTTGAAAACAAACTTAATATAAATAAAGGGGATATAAAACCATGGGAGCCAATAATTGCAAGAATAGAGAAAAAAAGTAAAAAGAGTAGAAAGCCATCGATAATTGTGCAGACGTTAGAAACTTATGAATGAGGTGAGTTTACATATTGTTACAGGTTTTGGACTTTGGAGCCAAGTTAGGCTTTAATGCCATGTTTGCAATAACCACATACTATCTATAAGTTCTTCGTTTTACCAAAAAAAAAAAATCTATAAGTTCTTCGAACCGATGTCTACCAAAGAGACAAGAGAGCTTCACTTAATGGCTTATCAGTTAGAGTGTGTGAGGGGTGTTTTTGTAACAATGCCACGTAGCGTGCCGAGGGCGATCACGACATGGACTTTGATATAGAGAAAGGGGTAGCCGAACCCAAAACTCAACCGAGGGCCCAAAATTTGGCCCAATGGGCTAGTGGGACACTTCTTAAGAATATTTAAAAGCCAAAGTTACTAAAGCCCGAAATGATATGAACAAAGATTAAAGGAAATTTACCCAAAGTGTTGTTACCGATAAGAAATCCAAAGAATAGTCTTGGGCCGAGCCTCTCGCTGTTCTTCAGTTGAATCGAACTTGAAACGACGTAACTTTGATCATCACAACTTAAACATGGGTTTTCTGTGCTGCTGATGACATCTGCCAGAAGGCCTGTGAACAGTAACAAGTTTTGTTGAAACTAAAAGAAGGTTGACTTGTTGGGAGAGAGTCACCTCCGATGAGACATGCATAAGGGTTAGGGAAGAATGTGTTTGGGCCTTTTGTGGAGCTAAACTAATGGTAGAGAACCATTATGGTCCTTGTAAGGCATTTCAGGAAATTCTGCCCAGACATCTGCCAGGAGAGCTTTTCTGGAGAAAAAGAAGTTAAGTTATGAGTCCTTATCTTTTTGAATGGGACACCATTTCTAGGCTTAGGTTGGTGTATCTAAATTGGAAGGGATCTCAGAACGCCTATTTTCAGAAACTTTTCCTTGGGGAATCTAAGAGAAAATCCTTTCTCTTGGGTTTTAATTGTGGTAATTTCTTGAGTTGTTGAAAGGGTTGTTCTTGGTCTGGTCCCATCTGATGGGTCTGATGGATCTGATCCTATATATCCTCCCTTAAGAATGCAATCAGTTCTCCATATATAGAATGATTAGGCTAGCTTAATCCCCTGGGAAAACCGAGATTATAGTTCCCTTAAGCCTATTAATTTTTAGTATTAGTCCTCTATGACCTGTTTTGTCAAGAAGAGTATAGTATAAGTGAAAATGATTATAGCCTTTCCCCAATGTCAGGGTAAGACTCTCTTCTCCTCTGAAATGGCTTGTCAGAAGGCACTCATTGCTTTTCGTTGGTGGGTTTTTGTGTATGGTTATGTCTATGCATGTCTCATGTGACTTGGTATCCATAAACCCATCATTGAGCCTCCCAGCAGACCTAATGACAGAATTTTATGGCTGCCTAAGCCTCGGAACTGACTCCCCTCCACCAAACCACACTCCTCAAGTCGGGTCAACATAAGGAGAGTAGCTTCCTCACGGGTCTGGGCCGTGGGAGCTACTCCCTGAGTCCCTTTGGGACCGGAATGGGCATGGTCATGGATCTTTCATCATGTTTCTTCATTTCCCATGAATTTTGGTTGCTGCCAGTAATCTTTGAGTTGTTATTCAGAAATCTGCTGCATGAACAGTACCAGAAATCATGGTTTCCAGTGGAGTGGAGAGCTGGAATGAGCTGTAGAAGCTTGAGTAATTTGAAAATGGTGGGTTGGTTGCTCTTGTCACGTTGGAGAGGATGGCTTGCTGCTGCCTTCCTCTTTTTTAGTAAAATAGGACATAGTATGGGTTCTGCCAGCAGCAGACATGCAGTCCTTCCTTTGTCAGCTTGAGTTCAGACCTCATGGGACCCACGGATTGGCTGTCTTCAGCTATTTTGGGTGCTGGGCTGACTAATGCTTGGGCTCCAGCTGTCTTCCTCATGAATCCAATGGTGTTTAAACCCAACAATCATATTATAAACATATTTTGGGTTCATGGGTTTTATGTGATTTTCCTTTGGGCTTGTGAACAGTACCGGGGCACTTAAAAATGGGCCCAGATGGTGCTGCATGGGTGTTCTAGTGGATTGGGTTGTGTGTTTCGGGTTGTGGGCTT
>OU015762.1:20442606-20713141 GCA_907173295.1 Fagus sylvatica | reverse complement strand
AAGAAAAAGCTTTATTAAACCGATCAATATGTCTTGGGCAGGCTCGGCAGATATGTACCTCTGTACTTCTCTTGCAAACTATCTTGACAAGAAGGTTCTTCTTCAACTCCGAGATGGCAGAATGTTGATTGGTGTACTTCGTTCTTTTGATCAGTTCGCCAATGCTGTTTTGCAAGGTGCATATGAAAGAATTATTGTTGGTAATCTTTATTGTGACATGCGGTTGGGTCTGTATGTAGTCCGTGGAGAGAATATTCTTTTAACTGGCGAGTTGGACTTGGAGAGTGAAGAAGTACTTCCACAACATATGACTCGTGTTTCAGAACCAGAAATTAAAAGGGCACAGAAAGCAGAAAAGGAGGCTGCAGTTCTTCAAAGATCCATCAGAAAAAGATTTGATTTTCTGGATTTGGAGTAGTTGGGGTTGCTAGTTCTTGGACTTCTTTACATGCCCATCTCCAATTTTTAGAGGTCTTTTTTTTCTTTTTTCTTTTTACTTTTTGGGTTTGGTTGGTTAATGTTAAATGTTTGAGGGTCCTATTCCCAAGTTATGGGGGATTAGAATTTTAAGCTTGGACGTATTTTAAAGGTCCTGTCTTAGATTTGTTTGCAATATACGCATCATTAACTGAAAATAACTTCTTTTTTAATAAGAAGTTTTCCTAAAGGAATTTTGAGACTTGAATTTGGATTGGTTAATTTGCAGATTATCAAGGCAGTTGGGCTAGTTATGTCCATGGACATCTCAAGGAGAATGTGACACAAAATAATTCTCTCAAAATTCAAACTACAAAATTAATATATTCGTGAGCTATCATCTCTCACAAATAATTAACACAGACTACGTCTTAAAGAGTTTTGCAAGGGATATATATCTATGGAATCATAGATTCAAGTTATAAATGGGATATTATAACTTCAAGTGGGCACAATATAGAGTGATCTTGGTGCACCTCCAATTTATGTCACGTCATAACGAATTTTCTCAATCAAAGTCCAAATAATACTTGAACTTAGTCATCGAATTTAGCTTAGTCATCATATCTATGGAATCATAGATTCAAGTCATAAATGGGATATTATAACTACATGTGGGCACAATATAGAGTGATCTTGGTGCACCTTCAATTTATGTCACGTCATAACGAATTTCACCTTGGCTTAAATTGGATTAGCCACCACCAAATCTCTATGGGCTAGTAGCCTATTACCTTAGTCATCATATATTCATGTCTACTAAATATCTAGTGTAACGACCTTTCTAACTATAACAATGCCCTTTGTGAGTGAAGTGGTATTTGACATCAATGTGTTTTGGTTTTCTCATGATACATATGAAATTTAGTTAAATATATATCACTTTGGCTATTACAAAGCACAACAATATCATTTTACTGCAAACCAAGATCACAAACTAAATCTCTTAACCAAATAACTTCCTTCACCACCTCTGTAGTTGCAACTTTACCTCTATATATAGTAGATAAAGTAATTGTTGACTGTTATGTCGCCTTTTAATTGATGGCACAATTGGATAGTGGGAAGACATAATTTGTAGAGTTCTTCACTTATCCAAATCACTAACGTAATTACGATCTACAAATCCAACAACAATATATGTTACTGTCATTAGAATCCTTTTCATATATGAAGCCAACATCTATAGTTTCTTCAGAATATCTAGAAATAAATTTTACTATTTGTCAATACTCTTTGCTAAGATTAATCATTGTGAGAACCACGACCTTTAATCCAATGTAAAGGCCTAAACATGATTCTCAAAATGGAGACTTACACTGTTTTCCATCCTAATTTTTAGTGGAATTTACAATGGAGTCGCCACCTAACTTTTATAACAAAAAGCTAAGAAAAAAGTACAATCTTTTATATATTGATGAAATAAATAATACAATGTTTTGGAGAAGAAAGCAAATTACAATGATTTTGCCCTAGATACAATCTAAGGAAAAATAAAATTACAAGGCTTTGTGTCCTAAATACAATCTAGAAAATAGAAAGTAAATAGGATACATAAGACTAATCTAAACTTCCCCTAAGATTAGGGTTCGGGGGCTAGGGGATTGAGTGGGAAGGTATTAAGCACCCATCACAACCTGACCTAAATCAGTCTCTTAAGGACCCTTAATCTATAGTTCACAACCTCAAACAAACCATACTCGCATTTGATTCATAGCATCACACAGTACATGCAATAAAAAAATTAAACAGTGATTAATCATCAAGCATTTAAAATCATTTAAGCATGCATCTCACATGAAAAAGATAATTTAAAGTTGCTATAATTTTAGTACAACATGTTAGAAAAATCATATTTGCATCATTCACAAAACAGAAACCAAAAACAGTGCAATATAGCAATTGTGCATTAAAAATTAATCAAACAATTAAAATTCAAAACCTTAATCATGCATTCTACACAATTAAAGTTGCTGCATTAAATTAAAAAAGAGAATGATTATACCTTTTGGGATGCAACCTCCTTGAATGAGTGTCCCGAATTGAATTTGATTGTGATGGGATGCGGCCTCTTGATTGAGAAATACCACTGGTCCTGAAAATTGATTCTTAAGAAAAAAAAAAAACCGTTAAATTTGGTTGATAAGAGATTAAAAATGGAATTGAAAGGTTGGAAATAGAGATTACAAAAATGGCCTTTTGTAATCTTCTGGACTTGAATATAAGAACACACTTGTGTTCTTATTCTCAAGTCTAATCCCTTTGCACAAATATTCTTCTTGAATTTTGTTTAGGATTACTCTGACTAATTTTTCCAACCCCCTTGGTAAAAATGAGAATCATTTTCTATTTATATGGCAGCCCAAAAATGAACCTACCCACGTTTTGGACCTCATGGGAGTGCATTAGGGTTTTGGAAATTGGATATACTTCATGAAAATCCCTGAAATTCTGGCTGATTTTTAGGCTCTAATTGCGGGCCCGTTTTGAGCCTCTAAACATTCGAATTTGGAGATGGTCATTAGAAACATATTTGTATCCCATCATGTCAGCTTTCCAGCCCAATTTGAATCAACTCAATCGGATAATTGAGTCAAAAGTTATGGTTGAAATACTAACCAGTGTACGGGCTGGAATCCAAATCCGAATTGGGCTTTGGATAATTCCGAGTTTTTTCACCTTTGGTCAACTTCTAGTGGATTTAGAAGTCTTTATTTGGCTGAATTTGAGATTTCTTAATTCTAATCAATTTATTAATAATTAATATGATAATTATTGGTCAAAATAATTATCCTATTAGTTAAAAATAAATCAATTTAAGAATTATCTTTTGATGAAAATCTTGTGCATGAATACTTACCATTTTAAGGTGTTCTAAACCAATAGGAATTATTTATTAATTGATTTTAATTTAATCCTTTAGAGGACCAATCAAATTAATTAATAAGTAATCCTATGCATGTGAGCTTATGGTAAATATCATTTCAACCAATCAAATTCATTTCCTTAATAAAAACTTGGTTTTTTATCCAATTTCCAATCCGAAAAATGCACTCTCATTCTTAATTCAATTTTGATCACTTAAAATATGATTTTAAATTTATGGACCAACTTTGAATTTTCAAGCTTGTGAAATTACCATTTTACCCTTTATGCACTAAAGTGTAAAAAAGTAAAATTAATGGTTGCAAAATGGGGTGTCAACAGATGCCCCTCATTGGTGGAATTTATGTAATAAATAAACACCAATGCAAGTATGACATCTCATTTTGTGACCATTAATTTATTCACGTGGGGATATAATGTCCTCAGACATTTGTGGGAATGCAACTCTTCAAAGTTGTCCCAAAAGAGAAAGTGTGAGAATACAATTCCGCAGAATTGCCTCAAAGGGGAAGGTTTTGAGAATACAGTTCAGTAGAATTGCCTCAATGGAAGTGTTTTGAGAATACAACTCCGAAGAGTTGCCTCAAAGGAAACGTTTTGAGAATACAATTCAGTAGAATTGCCTCAAAAGGAAGTATGGGAATACAACTCCGCAGAGTTGCCTCAAAGAGAAATGTTTTGAGAATACAATTCCGCAGAATTGCCTCAAATGAAATGTTTTGAGAAAATACAACTCCGTGAAGTTGCTTCAAAGGAAATGTTTTGAGAATACAATTCAGTAAAATTGCCTCAAAGGAAATATTTTGAGAATACAATTCCGTAGAATTGCCTCAAAGGAAATGTTTTGAGAATACAATTCCGTAGAATTGCCTCAAAGAGGAAGTGTTGTGAGAATACAACTCCGCAGAGTTGCCTAAAAGGAAAGTTTGAGAATACAACTCTAGAGAGTTGCCTCAAATGAAATGTTTTGAGAGTACAATTATGCATAATTGCCTCAAAAGGAAGTGTGAAAATACAACTTCGCAGAGTTGCCCTAAAGAAAATATTTTGAGAATACAATTCCATAGAATTGCCTCCAAGGAAAAATTTTGAGAATACAATTCTATAGAATTGCCTCAAAGAGAAAGTGTAGGAATACAACTCCGAAAAGTTACCTCAAAAGAATGCTAGGTGAGAATACAATTCCACATAATTGCCTCCAAGGAAAAATTTTATGAATACAATTCTGTAGAATTGCCTCAAAGAGAAAGTGTAGGATTACAACTCCGAAAAGTTGCCTCAAAAGAATGCCGGGTGAGAATACAATTCCGCAAAATTGCCTCAAAGAGAATATTGTTGGATGCAACATCCGCAAAGTGCTTTAGGAAGAATGTTTTGATGACATTGACTCAAGGTCACAATTTTGATCTTGGATTTTTAACTCAGGGTCAAATTTGATTTTTGACTTGGGGTCAATTTTTTATTTATTTTTTTGAATTTGGATGATGATTCAAGGTTAAGTCTTGATTTTCGACTCAGGGTCGAATTTTGATTCTCTTAATGATGACTCAGGGTCAAGATTCATTTACATTTGGCTTTCAGTGGATGACTTTAGGTCAAGAATTTCATCTTTTTTTTCTTTTTCTTTTTTTTCTTTTTTTTTGTACAATTTGAGGTCAAAGTTTAATCGTTGATTGGTGACTCAGGGTCAGGGATTAATTTTGATGGAGAGGTGGTTTGCTCATCTTTGAGGCTTAAATGATTGATTTTGGAGATTTTTTTTAATGTGCTTATGAAGATTTGTCCATGAGGAAGTTTTTCCATGAATATTTTTTATTGAGGTGATTTATGGAGATTCTCATTGTGAAGAATTTTTTTTATTCTTGGAGATTTTTTAATGTTTTTTCTTTTACATTTTTTCTTTGAGATTGTTCCATTGTGAAGATTTGTTCAATTGCTCATCTTTGAGGCTTAAAAATTGTTTTAATTTGCTCGTATTGAGGCTTAAAATCTTTGTGTTGGTTATTTGACTCAGGGTCATTGGCTCAGGGTCGGATTTCAAAATGGATGCTAACTCAGGGTTAGAGCTTGGAATTTTGATTGATTTAGGGTTAGATTTGAAGTTTGAAATGATTTTTTGATTTTGGTTGTTTATTTGGGCTGGCTTTTTGCACAATTGAATTGATTTTGTTGTTTCTTAACGTGTCTCTAAAATTTTGAGTTTGGTGATTGCTTTGTGATCATGGGTATGATTGGGTTTGTTTGATTGAAATGGGTATGGCCAAATTCAATTGATTTTGCTGAAATTTTGCAACTTTTGAGGTTAATGATCCCTTTTTTAAAAAAAAAAACTTTGTTGTTTTGATTTTATTGAGTTTGGTTGATTAAGTTTGAGATGGGTAGCTATTTTGAATTGGCTCCATTTGGTTGAGATTTGATGGTTTGTTAACTCGGTGCAGTGGTTTTGCTTTTGGATTAATGAATTGATTCAAGTTTGGATGTTAAGCTTTGGATTTGTTTTCTTTGAATTGGAATTGCTATTTGTGGTGATTTTTAACTTGGTTGGTCAATTTTAAGTCTTGATTATGTTGAATTAGACTTGGTTAATTTTCTCGTGATTGCATGATGGTGTTTGATTTGGTTCTTTATTTTAGTTTTGATGGCTTCTTTTGTTTATGTGTCAGGGTTGTTTGAGGAGATTAATCTTAGGAAGCGGAAGTTGGTTCAGTATGCTTCGGATGTCGAGAAGGTTGAGTTTGATTTGTCGTAAGACCTTGAGTGTCATGCGTTTCGTTATGTGAATGTTGGGGTAAGTTTGGTTTTTTTGTTTTGTCTTGCTTAAGGCATATGTGGTTAGAAACACGTACCTTAGCTTTTCAATACTTACCTGGCCTCCTTCTATTTTGATGATGACGACTTATTCCTTGGAGGATTGGGTTTCGTGCTTCCATTGGGGAATGGTATTTTGATGAAGATGTGGCAACATTCTGTGGAGTGAACTCTTGTTGATTGATGGTCCAATGGGATGACTCTGATAACCAGCAAGAGACAACAAACAAACTCTTCTTTTGATTGTCAATTGGGCGCATGCCCCTAGTTTGAGCATATTTGGCAAAAGAAGATCATGTTGACAGACAAAACAGATGAACTGATGCCCTTAGTGTTGCATGCTTGCATACAAAAATGTTGGGCAATGCCCATAATTTAGACATGTTGTGAAAACATTTTGTGCAAGTGAACTATTTTCAAGTCAATCACTTTGAGTTCTCCACCAGACCTAAGCTTAGGTCGTTTGGGTGCTCGGGACCGAGCCTTTGATAAACTGCCTACGTGCCTCTTTTGGGAGGATCAGGTCTGGATGTTGTTCAAAAGTTGGACCTATTCAAAGGTCATTCAAATGATTAGGACCGAGTCTCTGATGGACTGCCTACGTACCCCTTTTGGGAGGATCAAGTCCAAACGTAGTTCAAGATTTGACCTATCCAAAGGTCATGCAGATGATTGGGACCGAGTCTTTGATAAACTTCCTACGTACGTCTTTTAGAAGGATCAGGTCAAGACGTAGTTCAAGAGTGGGACCTATGCGTAAGGTCATTCGAATGATTGGGGCCGAGTCTTTGATAGACTGCCTACGTACCCCTTTCGGGAGGATCAAGTCCAGACTTAGTTCAAGAGAGTGGGACCTATCCATAAGGTCATTCAGATGATTAGGACCGAGTCTTTGGTAGACTGCCTACGTACCCCTTTTGGGAGGATCAGGTCCAAACGTAGTTCAAGAAAGTGGGACCTATCCATAAGGTCATTCAGATGATTAGGACCGAGTCTTTGGTAGACTGCCTACGTACCTCTTTTGGGAGGATCAGGTCCAGACATAGTTCAAGAGAGCGGGACCTATCCATAAGGTCATTCAGATGATTAGGACCGAGTCTTTGGTAGACTGCCTACGTACCCCTTTTGGGAGGATCAGGTCCATACGTAGTTCAAGAGTTGTTGGAAGACACTTGGTCAACCATGGTGATGATAAAGACCTCTGATCAAGTCTACATGGTGATTTCAAAATGAGCTTATTCAAGAGAAAATTTCAAAAGGATCTAAATTTTTCTTTTAAACTTTGTGGTGTAGAAACCTTTCTTTGCAATGTGATGTTCTTATCAATTTTGAGAAAAATCATTTTTTCTTTTTTCAAATGAGCAAAAGGTAGTCCCTTTGAATAGGTCTTTTGGCTGATCATGACATTCGATAGCCAAACCATTCTCTTTATTGGGAAGGATTAAGGTCATTGAATTCAAGTAAACAACCTTGCTTTTTTACTTTGAGCATTGTGAGATTGAATCCTTAAAGGCAATCAAAGAATGTGCATGATAGTGCTTGAAGAATTGAAGGTATTCATTGAGAGCAAACAAAGGGAATGCTTATGATTTAGGAATTCTTTTCATTTGAGATTAAACAAGGGGAGTGCCCCTAGTTTGAGAATTTTTATCTGAGGACAAATAAGGGGAGTGCCCTTCATTTGTGAATTCATTTCTCTTTGATGACAAACAAGGGGAGTGCCCCTAGCTGGAGAATTTTTGTTTGAGAGCAAATAAGGGGAGTGCCCCTAATTTGAGAATTTTCCTTTTTAAGATCTTTTGCCAGTAGCGCTTGACTACTTCGGGCTTTCTTTCTTTTCAATCTAAGAGAAATTATCACGAAAGTTATGCCTAAAAACTACCAAGACTTCAAGGAGGTCTTTATTCATAGGTTGTAATGTAGGCCGGGTTTAGGTATTTGAAATGAAGGATATATAAAAGGCTCAAAATCCCTTTTTGGATATTTCCCTAAGTGTGCATTACTTAAACTCAGACATTGGAGGAGCTTTCTCCTTTTTTATCAGTGCTTGCTTTTGCATTGACTTCTTGAAAGTCTCTTCTCATTTGTCTCTCTTTATTTCAATCAAGTTGTTCCTTTATGTGAGCTCATTCTTTTTGTTCGATTCTCTTATTTAGCTCTCAGCTTTGATAGACACTCATTTTTGGTTTTGAGGGAATTTCATCTTTCTTTCTCTCTTCAAGCTTTCATATGTCTCTTCTTTGAGTTTTTTTTTTTAATGAAACCCTAACTTTTACCTAGGCCGCCCTTTCGGGTTTTCAACCTACTGGGTTACCCTATTTTTTGCCTAGGTTGCCCTGTCGGGTTTTCAACCTAGCGAGTCTCTCTTCTTCTTTTTTGAACTTTTCTTTCACAATTATTTGCTTTTTCATACCCTCATGTTGCTCCTTGTCAGATTTAGCTTGTTGGACTCTCATATGAGCTTAACATGAATCTCTCATAGTTGGTGAGAATTAAGATTTCAAATTCGACCTTTCTTCAAGGTGGGTCTTGAACATGCCCCTAATCACCACACTTTCTTTCCAAACTTTTGGTACACTTGTACCTCCTTTGTTGGCTCTTTTTCAGACAAGCATTGGGTTTGACTCCTCCTCAAAATGAGTTTTGAGTATGTGCACACTTGTTTTTTCCCACCCTTGGGTTCAAGTTTTTATTATTGGTTCTTGAAAAAAAGGCTAATTGTATAGGCTCAAATGGGCTAGCAATGGATTAATTTGTGATAGGTTAATTCTGGGATGATGTGGTCTAGCCAAAGATGGCCTCCAATCCCTAGTAATGCTAGTTTATCGGCACAAAGATATGACCTCTCTTGATAGACTTCTCTTAAAGTAAAAAGAAGTAACAACCCGTTGTTGTGACATCAAAATTTCTCAAAACAATATTTTGCAATTTAATCAAATGACATGTGATTTTTCCCTTGATTGCATTTAGGATCTTTTTCCCTTTTGTTCTAAATTGTGAGCAAAGATCCTTACATGAATTAAATGAAGTTAATCCCTTCTTTATGCAAATTGATCGGTAAGGCTATGGAATCTCATGATTTGCAAAAAGATTTTATCAAAGATATTTCCTTATGCACAATTTGAAAATGTGTTTTGAAAATTTTGAATTTTACTCACTCTAGAAGAATAGCAATTCTTGATCTTGAAAGAACACTTTCTTTTGAAAAACAATCCACAATCTTTAATTCTTTTTGAATATGCACATTTTGAAAACCAACAGTGGTTGGAGATCATGACCATTGAGTATTGGATGAATGGATGGACTCTTAGGCTTTGGGCCTTGAGGAGATTGGGAGTCATTAGGGGCCCATGCCCCTAGTTTAGGACTTTTCATTGAAGGCAACTTAAGGGCCCATGCCCTTAGTTGGACAGAGAGATTTTTTTTTTTATTTTTTGATTTTTTTTTTTGCTTGAAGTGAAAAATGTAAACAATAAATTCAAACAAACATTCCTATGATGAGTTTACAATCAAAACCTAAGCAACATGTTCCTAAGAATTCAAATGAGTAAACATAATGAACTTAAACAAAAGAAAGATAGAAAAACCCCATGGATGAGATCTTGGCTTGGGAGCTTGTGGAGTGATCACTTGGCTCAAGAGAAGTTGAATTAGCCGCCTGGTGAAGATGGAGCAATGGTCTTTTGGTCAATGAGGTCTCGGATGGCATGACCGGTCCCTTGAGTTCTCCATGGCATTGTTGGAGTCTTCTTGGTCCATTGAGAAATCTGATGATGAACAAACTGGGCTGGGCTTTCTTCGAATTGATCCTTCGACAATTAAATTTGATTCTTGTGGGCCTTGGAGCAATGATGTTGGGCTTTTGACTTTTCTTGTGAAGTGAATCCATTTGTCAATTTTGTACATGATTTGAACCTTAACTTTGTGTGCACTTAGACTCATTAAGTCAATGGACTGTGAGTTTCAGACTTAGGTATTCATTTCACAAAATCTCATGGGTGAACCATTGGATTTGGGCTTTCATTCATTTCAGTCCAAATGAAATCATGAAGGTTTCGATCATTAGACTATGGGCCTTAATTCAATAGGATCATGTGAAAGTCAAGCATTGGGCTTAGACTTTCATTCAAGAAAAGAACCATGTACACCTCAAGTTTTGGGGCTTGAGCCTTTGTGTTTTTCCAAAATGACTGAATGAGTTCCAAGCGTTGGACTTGGGTTTTGAATTTATTAAAATCATTTGGGTCACAAATATTGGACTTAGGTCTCGATTCCAACAAGGTCATGAAAGCCTCAAGAGTTGAACTCGGGCTTCAATTTAAGTAAAGTGATGTAAACCTCAAGTTTTGGACTTGAGCTTTCATTCATGCAAGGTCGGACTTAAGTTCAAGGAAGGTCATGTGAGCCTCAAGCTTTGAGCTTGGGCTTCAGTTCAAGTGAAATCATGTTGGTCTTAAACCGTGGGCTTGGACCTTTGATTCAATCAATGTCTTGTTAGGTTAGGTATCATTTTCTCAAAAATTGGGTCCAAGCTTTGGACTTGAACTTTCACTTCATGTTATTTTGGATTCCTAAACCATTCTTTAAGCATAGGCCTAAGAGTGGAACTTGAACTCTTTCTTTTCAAAATGACCAAATGGGCCTCAAGTACAAGACTTAGGCTTCTTTTTTTTTTAAATGACCAAGTGGGCCTCAAGTATAGCACTTGGGCTTTTCTTTTCAACATGACTAAATGGATTCTAATTTTGAATTTGGGCTTTGAATTTTCTTAGAATCATGTGACTTTTAATCTTTTTAAAGTCATGTGGGCCGGAAACATTGGACTTGATTGATTTTTGCCTTCAAAAAGTGATTGATTAAGAAACTTTTCTCTTTTAGGCCTTTGATTCACTTTAATGATGGATTTAATTCTCTTAAGTTCATATGGGCTTCAAGCATTCCACTTGAGCCCAAACAACATCCAAGTGGGCCTCAAGCATTGGACTTGGGCTTAGGTTCAAACAAGAGCAAACAAGGCTTCAAGCGTTGGACTTGGGCCTAGGTTCAAACAAAAGCAATCATGAATGCATGCTTTATCGGGTTGGGCTATCCTAGAGGAAAGATCTAAATGGGTTTTTACATGAGGGTAAAGGGTAGGCTAAAAAGGTTCCCCATTACTTGGGCTCAACATACCCACCAATGCATGCGAGGGGCATCAAAGGCTCACAGTATGTTTCACCACTATATACTTGCTCAAGAGGGTCGAGAGTACGTATTCATGGGGTGGTAGGTTGGCCAAGGGTACCCGCATCCGAGGGGGACCGTGATCCAAGGCTACTACTACCATGGCTTCCGGGCTAACAACACACAATGTAAGATCACATATGCAATGCATGACATACAAGATGACAATTATCAAAGCGAGTAACAAACAATGCAAACAATTTGTGATTGTGAACTATAGACTAAGGATCCTATTCTAGAGTTTAGCCCTCTAAGTCCCCAGTGGAGTTGCCACTGTGAGAACCACGACCTTTAATCCAATGTAAAGGCCTAAACATGATTCTCAAAATG
This sequence comes from Fagus sylvatica, assembly GCA_907173295.1. NCBI lineage: Eukaryota > Viridiplantae > Streptophyta > Magnoliopsida > Fagales > Fagaceae > Fagus > Fagus sylvatica. Next base: position 20,701,417 of record OU015762.1, on the reverse strand, counting down.
GAGACTTTCACTGTTTTCCATCCTAATTTTTAGTGGAATTTAAAATGGAGTCGCCACCTAACTTTTATAACAAAAAGCTAAGAAAAAAGTACAATCTTTTATATATTGATGAAATAAATAATACAATGTTTTGGAGAATAAGCAAATTACATGATTTTGCCCTAGATACAATCTAAGGAAAAATAAAATTACAAGGCTTTGTGTCCTAAATACAATCTAGAAAATAGAAGTAAAAGGATACATAGACTAATCTAACTTCCCCTAAGATTAGGGTTAGGGGGCTAGGGGATTGAGTGGGAAGGTATTAAGCACCCACACAACCTGACCTAAATCAATCTCTTAAGGACCCTTAATCTATAGTTCACAACCTCAAACAAACCATACTCGCATTTGATTCATAGCATCACACAGTACATGCAATAAAAAAATTAAACAGTGATTAATCATCAAGCATTTAAAATCATTTAAGCATGCATCTCACATGAAAAAGATAATTTAAAGTTGCTGTAATTTTAGTACAATATGTTAGAAAAATCAGATTTGCATCATTCACAAAACAGAAAACCGAAAACAGTGTAATATAGCAATTGTGCATTAAAAATTAATCAAACAATTGAAGTCAAAACCTAATCATGCATTCTACACAATTAAAGTTGCTGCATTAAATTAAAAAAGAGAAGATTATACCTTTTGGGATGCAACCTCTTGAATGAGTGTCCCGAATTGAATTTGATTGTGATGAGATGCGGCCTCTTGATTGAGAATACCACCGGTCCTGAAAATTGATTCTTAAGAAAAACCATTAAATTTGGTTGAAAGAGATTAAAAATGGAATTGAAAGGTTGGAAATAGAGAATACAAAAATGGCTTTTGTAATCTCTGGACTTGAATATAAGAACACACTTGTGTTCTTATTCTCAAGTCTAACCCTTTGCAAAAATTCTCTTGAATTTTGTTTAGGATTGCTCTAACTAATTTTTCCAACCTCTGGTAAAAATGAGAATATTTTCTATTTATATGGCAGCCCTCAAATGAACCTACCCACGTTTTGGACCTCATGGGAGTGCATTAGGGTTTTGGAAATCGGATATACTTCATGAAAATCCCGAAATTTTGGCTGATTTTTAGGCTCTAATTGAGGGCCCATTTTGACCCTCTAAACATTCGAATTTGGAGATGGTCATTAGAGACATATTTGTAGCCCATCATGTCAAATTTCCAGCCCAATTCAAATCAACTCAATCGGATAATTGAGTCAAAAGTTATGATCAAAATACTAACCAGTGTACGGGCTGGAATCCAAATCCGAATTGGGCTTTGGATAATTCCGAGTTTTTTCACCTTTGGTCAACTTCTAGTGGATTTAGAAGTCCTTATTTGGCTGAATTTGAGATTTCTTAATTCTAATTAATTTATTAATAATTAATATGATAATTATTGGTCAAAATAATTATCCTATTAGTTAAAAATAAATCAATTTAAGAATTATCTTTTGATGAAAATCTTGTGCATGAATACTTACCATTTTAAGGTGTTCTAAACCAATAGGAATTATTTATTAATTGATTTTAATTTAATCCTTTAGAGGACCAATCAAATTAATTAACAAGTAATCCTATGCATGTGAGCTTATGGTAAATATTATTTCAACCAATCAAATTCATTTTCTTAATAAAAACTTGGTTTTTTTATCCAATTTCCAATCCAAAAAATGCAGTCTCATTCTTAATTCAATTTTGATCACTTAAAATATGATTTTGAATTTTTAAGCTTGTGAAATTACCATTTTACCCTGTATGCACTAAAGTGTAAAAAAGTAAAATTAATGGTTGCAAAATGGGGTGTCAACAGTCATATATTTGATAACCACATACACACCAACAATACGAAATATTTGTACGAGTTCAAACAATAACATATATCATATTACCAACTACACTAGCATAAGGACCATCACCTCAAGGGCAATGAAAAAACTATCCTAAAATTTCATCTAATAATTCAAAGAGTACATATGCAAAATTTCTTCTTGAATTTCTAACATTTTCGGGTTTAAATGTTCCAAGACTTTAGTCCAAGGTGGATCCAATGGTCTTGGGCATCTCCCAAAACTAATTAGATTTGAGGTGAGCCATACTCTTCCCTAAGAAAGTAACCTACGGGAGAAACTTCTTTTGTCTTTGCCCTTCCTGCCGCATCATGGCAAGGGTATATTTCTATCTTTTATTTCCTATTTCTGTATGCAAAGCACTGACTATGTCAAGATTAGTTGGCTATCACATTTTGTAATAAAAAAAAAAAAAAAAAAAGAGAGCATCAATACAAGTCGGGGAGCCAAGAAGTAAAAGGCAAAAGAAGCAAATAGTTGCTTATCACTAGTACAGTAACTAGCCTGGACTGATTGAGTGTCCTCTTAGCTCACTCCGATAGAAGAACTAACATGCTTAGACATGGCGAGAACATCACTAGAGGTAATGGGAAGAGAAGCGGCTGGAGTCTCTTGCACTCTGGCCTTCTTCTTTCCCTCTTTCTTACAGGGGTCGGTAGAAGTAACAAGTGATTCTTCGGCCGCCCTCTTTCCTTTCTTAGACTTGCCTCATTCATCCTTAATGAAAGTAGAATGGGTAGAAGCCCACTTCGGAGGAAGGTAAGTCCTATAAACCTTCCAACTCAAATTCTGTTCATGCCACTCAACATAGCCCGCTCCCTGGTGAGAATCATAGCCTTTCCAAGATGCAACATTGCGAAGAATCCTAAATTTCGATGGAGGCTCAACACACAAACCAGGCATGGGAATGTCACTCGAGGTTCTACCCTTCACATACTCAACAAATACTCTCATCACTCTCGTCCAATAATCATGCATACGTTTGATAGAAGCCCCAACTCGGCTAGGTTTAGGATAAAGGATACGAGGCAGCTTACTAGAGTAAAATGCATAAGCCTTGCCTTTTAGGTAGGGATCCATGTAGTGGTCCGAACCTAAGACCTCAAGATTGGACCTTGGGATGTCTTGATCAAACCCAAATTGTCTGGGCACTCTATGGGTACAATAAGCAACATACTTGATCTCGTGGGGAGACCAAGCTGGCAACCACCTTGCCCTAACAGAAGCCAAATAACTAATTCGGGTTATGTCGCCCTCCCTCAACTCAAAAGCACCTATAGCAGAAGCATGCACTAAAAGCAGTGGATATCTAGAAGTAAATCCCGACACAAAATTGGAGTAAGGGCGCCAGGTAAACCCTGTCCCTTTATCTAGTAAGTCCATCAAACCTGTTAACCCTTTTGCCCCAAACCACTTGAAGACAATGGAAAATCCCTCTCTAAAACTCATACACTTGTCAGCAATGACAGAAGGCATTTTCTCAAACTTAGCTGCGACATCCTTAAGTTTCCTGCACTTATTCTCATACTTCTTCAAGTGCTCCTACAAACATGCTTGAAGCAGAGACATATTAATCACAGATGCAACCACACGATAGGAGGCCCAACCAATTCATCAGCATGGAATAAGTCCAAATGGGTATACAAATTGCCCAAAAACATATGTGCAAGCGGAAAACAGTTACCATAAGAAATCTTTATGGCTAACCTAAAAACTGAAGACTGCATTGCATAATGGGGATGCTCACAAAACACAAACTTGATAAGCCAAAATGCAACAAAGGCGATGCGGCGAATATTCTTCTCAAACTTATCAGACCTCCTGCGGAATGTAGTAACCCAAGTAGAATGCTTGGCAAGATGCCCGCCAAAGGAAGCACTCTACCCACCATAGCCCTTAATCAATTCTTCCTCAATCAAAAATTCCGCAGTAGTCAATCGAAACCTTGTTGGATCAACATCACCAAGAATGGGTAGCATCAACAAGTTTGCAACATCCTCAATAGTTACAGTGAACTCACCACAGGCCAAAAAGAAAGTATGTGTGGCAGGACACCACTTCCTCACCAAATGGCGGGTTCCTGCGACATCACAATACATATTGAGACCCCATGATATGACAATAGCCTCAAACACCTCTGCCTCCTACAAGACCTCAACAAATTCGTTATCCACCAATTCTTTATCAATCCAATCGGCCCAAGTATCAACAATGCCACTTGGATAGTCAAGTTGTAATGGTATCGGATCAAGAACACCTCTCTTAATCTGCAAATCAACAATCCCTTCTGGGTTAAGAATCTATGCCTCTTCAATAGACCCGAAGAACTCTCTAGATACCCAATACATGCTTGACACTGTTACAGAAACAACCCTTTCATTTGGTACCATGGATTCCTTAATGGTCTAGCCGTACCATTATTGCCCACTGTCATCGTCGAAGAAAAAAAAGAGGCCACCTAGGTCCCAACTCTCAATGGAAAAGCCTCAATCACCTCTTTAGTACCCACCACGAGATCACCACCATCAACCTTCGAAACCAACACTTCTTCTTCCCTCAGAGCCGCCACTTCATGTGATGAAGAACCCATGGCCACTATGGCCATTCCTTCCTTTTCCCGAGCCATTGCCCCATGAGTCACCATACCCACGGCACTCACGGCTGCCCCTTTGTCTCCCAGAGTCACCGCTACACACGAGTTAGAAGAGAGAAATAATATATATATATATATATATATATATGAAAGAAAGAATAATAAAGGAGAGATTAGATGTGTGGAATAATGAGGGTGGTTGGTAAGATCTTTAATGAGGGGGTTTTAAAAAGAAAAAATATGAAGAGTTGCATCACATTGGGAGTTACGGAAAACTCATGATTCAAGGAAAAAATTATGATGAAGATACATGGGGTGTTAATTTACCAACAAGCTGACACTTCAAAAAGATTGGAGAAGAAGATAACTGCCAAAAACTAACTTGAATACGCTATTAACTCATGTTGCCCCTCACGTGGCACGTGTGCTCAGGGGGCTTAATGTTGGTGGTCATTCCTACGGAACTTATGATTATTAAAAAGCCAGTAATTTGAAGCCCAGGTCATGGCAAGGTACAAAGCCCAAACACAATGAAACTTTCCATAAAGTCCAAATGCAAAGGTTTATGGGTGGTCATTCCTGTGGAGCCTGTGGTTATTGAAAAGCCAGTAACCCAAAGCTCAGGTCACGACAAGATGCAAAACCCAAATACAATGAGACTTTCCATAAAGTCTAAATGTAAAGGTTTGTGGGTGATCGTTCCTACGGAGCCCATGGTTAATGGAAAGCTAGTAACCCAAGGCCTAGGTCACGGCAAGATGCAAAGCCCAAATACAATGAGACTTTCCATAAAGTCTAAACGCAAAAGCTAAATAAAAAATGGGCCCAGATGGCCCATAAACCCATCAAAAGGATAACACAATTTTGTGGGGTTTTATTGGGAACAAAGTCTAATGCCAAGGCCCTAAAACAACACAAATAGACCTATAGGCCCGCAAGCCCATCGAAGAGATAACACAAATCTTTAAGCTTTATTCCTTGGAGCAAGCCCAATCAAAAGGTCCAGCGGAAGAACTAATGGGCCCACCAAGCCAAACATGTCAAAAAAGCCTACGATAAACTATTCCACTTATGGAATTAAAACCCAAAGTAAGCGGAGAGCCCAAGGTGATAAAGTCCCACAAAATGGGTAAATATAAAACATGTTAAAAAGGTCCCATGGCAAACTCAGTCGAAAGCTCCAGCAGAAGGACTAATAGGCCCACCAACATGTTAAACAGGTCTTTCGGTAAACCGTTCCACCAAAGGAATTAAGACCCAAAGCAAGTGGGGGGCCCAAGCCCAAAGGTCCCACCATGAGATGAGTAATATAGCTTTTTATACAAAGAATTCTAAAACCATGGCATCACCTCAAAGAAGTCCCGGTAGGAGTTAAGTTAAGAGACTTTTAGTTCCATTACAAGCTAACCAAATTCAACAAGCCATTGAGACATTATCCATAGAAGAGATTGATATGATAATAATGACAATAGTCCAGACCTGCGAAAAGCTAACTAATTTCCTTATTCTCTACAAGAATCGTTGGGTGATGGTTTGGCAATAAAGGAGTTTGTCCAGGGGGTCACGAATCTGGCTAAAAATTGAAGGATTTGTTTGGGAAATACCTCGATCACCAAAGTTCGATTCCTGTAGCCATGTGTTTGCACGTAAACCACGAAACAGTTTTCTTCCTCCGTAAACCAAGGCATTTAATGTAGCCTTGTTCTTCAGTGAGATCCATTAATGCCCTCACCTTCCCAATGAATAATAATGATATTGCAGATGAAAGAGTTTGGAAAAGTAAGCCAAAATCATGGATACCCATTGGACTTTAACATCCCAAACCTAATTGGACTTGGTGTGAGCCACACCCTTCCCCAAGAAAGTAGCCTATGAGTGGACTCCATAACAAATCCTAATTTTTCTAATTATTCCTTCTCTCTCTTTTTTTACCCTCCTTTTTTCACACAAAGTAGATCAATACTGTCAACCTTTCGTTTAGAATCGAAATATGTAATTATTAATTTAATGAAATTCTAACATTAAAATCATGTTTGGGGTTAATTTGCTTACTGCTTCCCCTAAAAAATCAAGCAATTAATATCTTAAAACAAGCTATTAATATACAAAAACTCCAATTTCTCCAAATATGAAGTTTTATGCACCCAATTGGCTTAGAACATGCAAAACTCCGAAATTTCAAAATCCCTAGACTATGATCTTGAAAAGATTAAAGTAGTTTGGGAGGTAGTTATTACCTTAAGAGATGAAATTAATTGACTTCAACACCAAAAAATCGTCTGCAATCTTCCAAGTGGAATCTTTAAAATAAAAATAAAATAAAAGAGCCTCTCATTAAATAACTTTTTTCATGTCTGATATATATATATATATATTTTTTAAATTATGAATTGCCTATAAGTTGATTGAGATATTAACCTTAGTTTTTATATTTTTATTTTAAAAAAAAAAAAAAAAAAAAAAATAAAATAATACGTATGTTTTAAATAATTTATTTTTCACCTATTTATCCCTTTTTAGGGTATTACAACAACACAAAAAAATTGGGACAACTCAACGTTGACTATAAAATCAACGTTGATGTTTCTACAAAAATTATTATAAAAATTTCCTCGGGTCTCTATAAAGAGAATGAAAAGCCCGGGTAGAAGCACAAACAAAAGGAGAGAGGAAAAGTAGAAAGGGGGGAAGAAGTATAGTGCTAGTTCTTACTGAAACTTCTTTATCTAACTTTCATTTTTGAGTGGTTTCTTTGTTCTCTTATTTGGATTGAAAGAAAGACAAAAAAAAACAAAACTTCCCTTTCTTTCTCTTCTTTATTTTTTATCCCTTCGACGAATTGCGTTTTGCCAGAGAGATTTTTTTAGAAAGATTCTCCATTGGATAAAAAATGAAAAAATAGAAAGAATCTAAATAAAGGCGCATACGCGGGAAGGGGGCCCCACTACTTCTTCATTCAGGGGAGGGACTAGCCTCATTACTTCCCACTGGGCGAGAGGTGCACCTAACCCACCTACCCACTCATCAATCACGGTGTTCAGCTGACTTGCACTGATAGATCCCTATTGTATTGGAATTAGGCGCCCACCCTTTTTTTTAATGTTGTCAACTAATCTTTTCAATGTTCGATTCTACTCTATGTTAGAACATTTCTGTGAATGCTATTCTGATCTAAGTGGTCTTATTCTGTGTCCTGTGCTAGGAAGCATTACTCCTCTTTTCATTCCAAATTCAAGAATACGACCGATACGATTGATTGGTCTGTGTGCCTCTCTTATTACTTTTTTGTATCCCCCTGTTCTTCGGATACAATTCGATCCTTCTACGGCCAAATCTCAATTTGTGGAAAGCCTTCGATGGCTTCCTTATGAAAACATAAATTTTTATTTGGGTATAGACGGTATCTCTTTATTCTTCGTGATATTGACCACATTTCTGATCCCTATTTGCATTTTAGTGGGTTGGTCTGGTATGAGAAGTTATGGAAAATTATAATAAAATACTATACGGGGTTACAATTTTTTACATTTCTTTTCCATTCATTTCATTGGTTTAATAACCTGGCCTACCTAGAGAAATTCTCTTTATTTCTTTGAAAGTCATTGAAGAATGTGGTTAGGGTTTTTTGCAATAATAATGCATGTAGGGGAGGTGGGCAGGTAGTGGGTTTTGTTTTATGTGAATGCACCTACTCTAAAGGACAAGAAATATTTATAGGAGTAATTATAAAAAAAGAAATATTTATAGGAGTTACTTACACGCACGTCCCACATAAACAATTGCTATTTAATTTTTTAGGCCCTGTACCATTTAATCACTTGGATCCCAATTGGGTGGCTAATAGATTTTACAGCTAGATATCGCCTAAGGTCCTCCTAACAGAATAACAAAATAGAACTAAACAAATTAATCAAGTAATATGAGGTGAGGATTAGTCTCAACTCTCAACTTCTTGCCAACTATGTGAGGAGCAATCATATTAGAAAAATTATAGAGAGCGAAGTGCTAGCCAATGTAACATAATTATTATCTAATAAAAAAATGTATCATGCATTTACAAAGACCTAGAATTTCATAAAATAAAATGAAAAATAAAAACCCTAGAATAGAGTTTGTCATGGGAAAAGTAGGCACACCCAAATGTTATGTTGGTGAGGTAGGTGACTTCCATATGCTTGGGTGTACTTGGAATTAAGATCATGATAATACCGATTGATTTGAACCAAGCTCATGGGCTACTAGGACACCTACTATATGTATAGGGGTGTAGCCAAGAATTATTATATTGGGGGGCTAATTATAATTTATAAGTATATTTTTTTTATACCTAATCACGAGAGGTCCTCACCCTTACACTATTGCAAATTCTGAAATTTACACTTAGCAGAGGCGGCACTTAAGAAGATAAGAGAGATTTTGATGAGTTGATGTGTTGTGTTGACAAAATGAGAAGAGAAATAAAAATAGGGAAAAAAAAAAGTTGGAAAAAGTAAGTTTGTACAATCTTGAGAAATGAGAAAGAAGAAGAGAGAAAGCCAAATGGGCAAAAAAACTACGGAAAGAAATTAATAGGTAAAGAGCAACTGGAATAATTAATAGGTATGTAAGGGGTAGCTGAAATGTGCAGTGTAACAGTAAAAAAGAAATACTGCAATAGTTTAAAATTTGCAATCCTCAAAAAGAAAAAAAAAGAAAAAATTAAAATGTTGTTTTAAAGACTGATCTTTTTATACTATTTGGGAAGAAACGTTATTGTCCATTGGTTAAAATCATTGGGTAAAAATCAGAACGGACAAAACTCAAAAGGGGAGGCTAGTTATTATTTCTTGGAGGGGCTTAACTTTAATTTCTATATACTCTATTAAGAAAAATTAATTTTTGGGGGGGCAAAAGGAGCAACGTAGCTCCACCCCTGTATATGTACCCAATTATTGCTTCATTTACCTCAAGGGATATTTGATTGGTGGACTCATTGATCTGGGACGTCGTGACGTAAATTCAGAGCTCTCAGATTCAATCCACCACACTATCAACTTATTGGGTTTTTAAGTGTCTCATTAACAAAAAATTGATTTAGTCTAGTAAAAAATTGAGATACCACTTAATAAAAAAATTTATAACTTCAATTTTCTTTTACACATGTGCCAATTGTCCTAACCCATAAAGTTTCTCCGTCCCAAGATTCCCCACCACTCACAATCACGTGTATAGGATAAATTATTTATCATAAAAAAAATAAATGTTTATGCTAGTAATGCTATTGTACAATTGAACATTATTTTGAGAATTGCTGAAATTCTCCTATCATATATGAGTCATTTTCAACATCAATCTTAGCAATGTGCACTATTTACTTTCAAGCTTTCATTACAACATCAATCTTAGTAGCAATGTGCACTATTTACTTTTCAAGCTTTCATTATCATTGCACACAAAGGCACGCATACACACTCTAATAGGAACCTATCACAAAAGGCATTCACACAACACGTCATATGAAACAAAACAAAAAAAGGCATTCACACAACACGTCATATACATCCCAAACACTAAATCTTTTTTCCACTTACACACTACGTAAACAACATAGAAGCATACAAAATTTTTCACTAATCTACTCCAAAATATTCATGAAGGCGACATTGGCCAGCAGATTGCGGCACAGATTGCGGTGACATAATTTGTTAGCATAATCCTAGGAGACCAAAACACGGCTTGCTGATTCTGATTCTGATTACACGTTATTTAAAAGCGCGTGATAAATTGATAGCATTAACAAATATTTTTTGACTGCTACTACAGCCCAACTGGCCCGTCATTATAGTAGAACTAAGTTTTTCACGTACACAACCAAAAGACAGGTTTGATTTGATGTACTATTTTTTCATTATTATTATTAGTTTTTTTTTTCCCTTTCTTCTGTTCATATTTTATTAGTTACTAACAGAAGTTGAATTTAGGATTTTTGTTTCAAAATCAAACCTAGTCTTTTTGTCATATAAACTAAGATCATCTAAAGGCTTCATAAATTAAAGAAGTGGGGTACAATAGTAGGAGACTAGGCAATGCCAACCTTGAGGTTTGGGTTGCCTAAGCCCGTCCCCCGATTTTGATTACCCACTTATTATTAAATATTAAAAAAAAAACGTAAAAAAAATGAATGCAAAATCAAGGTTAGATAGTGTTTTTAATTTGAATTACATTAGAAAATAAAAAATAAAAATGTAACCCCGTGCTTTATAATTAACACAATCTGATTTAAAGAAAACAACTTCTCGTTGCTTAACTTTTCTATTATAAGATCCAAAGTTTTTGTTTTCGAAATCTTACACATTTCTTGTCATAATCATTTTTCATCATAATACTAATAATTTATATGATATTACAATCCTATTTCAAATCATAATTCTTTCACCATCAATAAAAAAAAATAATAATAAAAAACTAACAAAAGAAAAAATCATATAAAATCAATAAAAAATGATATTTGTATAATCAATCAATCAATTACTTTTTAATTACCTAAAAATAATTAAGAAATGATATTCATATAATCACACGAATAAAAATAAATAAAAAATTTAAGCAAATATAAATACAATTATTTGTGAGTCTACACTTTTATATATTTTCTATATATTTAAGTTATAACTTAAATCTTAAGTTTGTTAAAAATGAAAGCCATTTCTCAAACTTGATTAAGCCCACCTCCAACAATATAAAAAATTTAAAAAAAAAAAAAACAAAGTCACCATCATGACCGTAAATATCTTAAGAATTGAAAAGGAAAAAAAAAAAAAAACTTGTGCATGGGTGAAAGTGGCTGCCAGCCACTTAAAAAAATAATGAAAAAAAAATCAATATCAAAAGTAAAAAGTAAAATGAAAGCTGACAAGCCTGAAGCCACACACAAATCAATACATTCATGCCTCGAAATTAAAAGACGAGAGAGAAAGAAATTGAAAAAGATGAATAAAGAAGAAGAAGAAGAACGTAGAGAGAACATCACACTATTTTTTATTTTCTCTCCTATTTCTTCTTCTTGTTTTTCCTCTATTTCTATTCATCATTTTCTTTTTTGTGTTGTCTGCCATCTGCAAGCTAGAGACTGTAATAGAGAACGAGATAGAGAGAAAAAGAACACATAACAGAGAATTACGAAGAGAGGAAGCTGCTGAGAAATTGAGGGAAGACACGCGTGTGGTCCAAATTTGTTGTTTTGATTTTTTTTTTTACACTAATAATATATATATATTTTTTGTGGTTGCCCCATGGGTGGGGGGTTGCCCTATCCCAAAGTCTTGCTGGGCTTATCCTGGGGCCGGCCCTGAAACTAAGGCAAGAGAGAGAGAGGTTTTTAGGATATTAAATTGTGAAATGTCATTTTTATGGTCACTTTGAACTATTTAAATAAGAGTATTAGTAGTAATATATTATCTTTTCGCTTTTATCTGGTATTTAAAACCTTCTGTCATTTCAAATATGTTATTATTAACCTTATGGGGGTAGTCGAGTGGTAGGATGAACCACAATATGCATTTAAAAGAGTATAAGTTATGTGTTCAAATCCTCGTGACAACAAATCCCTTTGACCCATCCCCATACCCATTAGGCTCCAAACTTTCTGTCATTCCGGACATCTTTTGTTGTGGTTGCTCTTGTAACCTATTGGATTGTCGACATTTTCTGTTGTTATTGTAATGTTTCCTGTTGTTGTTAGCTTAGTTGATATTTTTCTTTTGCTGTTGTTGTTAGTTTTGTTGTTATTTTTTCTTTGCATTATTTTGCCGCCCTTGTGATAGGGTCTTGGGCCATGACGTATTATAGTTTTGCCACTCTCGTTGTAGGGTTCTGGGTTTTGCTATGTAATCGTTTTGATTGCAAATGAAGTCTTTTTTATTTAGCAAAAAAAAAATATTCAATAAATAGTGGATTGGGTAGGAAAAAACTTGGGGACATATAAGGTTTTTTTTTGTTGTTGTTGTTATTGTTGTAGGCTTATAGCTCTTTCAATCTTAGCAATCTTATATTGTGTAAATTACGTCGAAAATAAACACGCCTGTAAAACAAAAAAATCTATTAAATCCTAGAAAATTAATAGTTTCGTATAAATCTAAAATTTAATGTTTAAATATAATAATTGAAACATTATGCATCAAAAATTGTAAAACGATTTCGTTAAACCCTAGATAGTCCAATTTGATGGCCCTTAATTTTGCAGGCCAAAAAAAAAAAAAAAACCTACATAGTTTTTCTTTTACCTTACATTTCCGAGCCAAAAAGTAATTTTTAAAAGTACAACTGTACAACCAACAGAACAGTGGGGGTTGGAAATATTACCTAAATGAACGCGTTTGTCAAGTTCTCACTGGTTTGAATATAATATAATACTTCGTAACCAAAAGTAGGTAGAAACAAAGGCAAGACTTTACACTCCTCTAATAAGACCAACACCAGAGAACCAGAAGATCTTTCTTTTATTATTTTTTCTTTTTCTTTCTTCTGCAATACTTATTTGAAAGACCTGTTAAAAGCAAGCAGAGGTCCGTTCATCTTCTTTCCCATCTCCTGGACTTCCTTTTACACCAACCCTTTTCTTTGTTTACTATTTACTCTCTTGGGTGGCGCTGATTTTGTTGGAATTCTTCAAATTTGACAACAAGTTTGTAGCTTCTGTAGACTTTTTCCGCAGTCTGTTTTTATTGCTGACTGGTTCTGTGATCCAATAATCTTAAGGGGGTTTCTCTTCTTTCTATTTGTAGTTGTACTATACGGCTTTTACTTGATTGTATCCTTGATGATTCTCACTTTTAGACCATCTTTGTATTGATAGGGATTAGCAACTGTTGGAATTGGTGAGCACTGCTTCTAATTGTTGATTTTTTTGTTTGTTTCTTTTTTGGTATCTAATCATAGTTCATGTTATATGCTATAGTTGAAGTTTTGATTTTGTTGATTCGGTCTAGATTAGAGCAAAATATAGGAGGAGGGGGAGGTTTGACTTGAATTTATATCTATATCACTCAGCTTGTAAAGATCAGATCTGCTATGTTTTGTGTTAACACATTAAGAAAGATTGGATCTTGTTGTTGAAAGTAAAGGAAGTTGTAGAAAGAAATCAGTGCAGGGCTATATGGGAAATACTTGTGTTGGACCTAGCATTTCTAAGAATGGGTTCTTCCAATCGGTTTCTGCTGCAATGTGGAGGACCCGAACGCCTGAAGACTCAGTTTCTCCTCATAATAATGGAGAAACTGTCAATGAGGCTACACATAGTGAACCTGAATCACCTATGCCTGTCCAAAATAAACCCCCAGAACAAGTTAAAATACCAAAACCGGAAACTAAACCAGAACAAACACAACCCGCGAAAGCCAAGAAACAGCCTCACTTGAAGAGGGTGGCTAGCGTAGGGCTCCGTACCCAAGTTTTACAAACAAAGACTGGTATGTTTAAGGAATTCTACAGTTTAGGGAAGAAATTAGGACAAGGCCAATTTGGGACCACATATCTATGTGTGGAGAAGGCGACGGGGAAAGAGTATGCGTGCAAAACTATTGCAAAGAGGAAGTTGATAACACATGAGGATGTGGAGGATGTGAGAAGGGAAATTCAGATAATGCACCATTTGAAGGGGCATCCTAATGTTATATCTATCAGAGAGGCTTATGAAGATGTGATGGCGGTTCATGTTGTGATGGAGATATGTGCAGGTGGTGAGCTTTTTGATAGGATTGTTCAGCGTGGGCATTATACGGAAAGAAAGGCAGCTGAGCTTACTAGGACTATAGTTGGGGTTGTGGAAGCCTGTCATTCGCTTGGAGTGATGCATCGAGACCTTAAACCTGAGAATTTTCTCTTTGTCAATAAGCAGGAGGATTCACTTCTCAAAACTATAGATTTTGGCCTATCGATATTCTTCAAACCAGGTATTTTCTGATGGTTGTTGTACTTTTGGAAATTATTTGAATTGCTACTCTGATGTCCTTCTGAAATTGATGTTTGGGTCACAAGTTCATGATTTGATAATACTGTAATAAGTAACTAGGTGTACTAGATGCTTTTTGTATAAAACACTCTGTATGAAGTTCTAATCTGCTAAATAGAGTGGGCTGCATTTGACTTCTTCAAGTTATTTTGAATCACCAGTTCATGCACAAACCAATCTTATCAGATCCCTTCAATTGGATAATTGGTCTTCTTTATGCAATGTAAGGCTTTGGTTTGGATTTTTTTTAGGTAGTTGCAGCTTAAACTTTTGGTACCATCAGATTTAGGCTAATCTTTGTAAATCAGTAGAATTATGAACTTATTAGTTATTAGTGATGTAATCCATGGTCACAGAAAGTACTAATAAGAATAAGGATTATATGTCCCCAAATAAAGAAAAAAGTTAAATAACTTATAAAGGAATCCTTTAGCCACTAATCTAGTTTTGTATCTCTCTATCTAGCCCCGGGCCCGGGTCAACATAGAATGAAGGTGATGGCCCTAATATTGTGTTGGCAGAGCCAGCTTGAATTCTACCGAGAATCTTTATGGTGTTATGTCAGACCAAAGGGGGCTTGAAAAATAATATCAGGAGAGGCCTTGTGGGGCTAATATTTTCTATTAAAGCTAGCTAGTTTCCTAAATCACTAGAAAGTTGTGTGTTTTAGTGCTTAACTGTGAGTTTGATTCCGTTTCATCTGATATGTATTATCTTATCATACAATTTATCCTCAGAAAAGAGTACTTTTTACTTAACGGTTTTTTCATTTATGAAGCTATGCTTAACTTCTAATTTTACATTTTGTGAAAAAGATGCCAACCTTAAAATTTTGGGACACAAGGTTCTGCTGAGTGCAATAATACTTGAAGCTAAGTTTTGTCTCTATGACTGTATCCTTTTTTTTTTCAGAATGTTTTTGACCATAAGAATGCTTTTCCAAACAATACTTTAGATTCATCTACTATGGGATAAGACAGTTTGGAAAAAAATGGACCTTTTTCTTTTCTTTTCTGTTTTACTATAGAGTTTTTAAATATCTGCTTGAGGTCGAAGTTTGGCCATAGATGGAATTGAAGGAACTTGATCATTCTAGATTTAGTTTCATTCGTGAGTTAAGCATTTATCACCCAAAAAGTAGATTCTAAGATGGGATTTTAAAATTTTAACAATATTTTATTAACATTAAGATGCATTAAAATATCATGTAATGATACACACTTTACTTCCAGGTATATGCATGTATTTGAGGCTTTTTTTTGTGTAAGTTGTTGGTTAATTTGGGGTAGAGTGTGCAGCTGCTTATTGGCTTCATGGTTCCACCACTCTGCTTCTATTTTCCATTTTCTAAGAAATCAATGGTTTCCCCTTCCAGGTGAAAGATTTTCTGATGTGGTTGGCAGCCCATATTATGTTGCACCAGAAGTTCTACGAAAGCTTTATGGTCCAGAAGCAGATGTTTGGAGTGCTGGAGTGATTCTATACATTCTATTAAGTGGAGTGCCTCCCTTTTGGGCCGGTAAGAAGTTTGGAATATGCTAGTTCTTGAAATTTCATTACTTTCTTGTCTGTATATGTCTAAATATGTTCCAAATTTTGCTTATTGTTTCCATTTTCCCTACTTTCTTTTCCATTCTATTATGTAGAATCCGAGCAAGGGATATTCGAACAGGTCCTGCATGGTGATCTTGACTTCTCTTCTGACCCCTGGCCTAGTATATCTGACAGTGCAAAAGATTTAGTAAGGAAAATGCTTGTTCGAGATCCTAGAAGGCGGCCAACTGCACATGATGTTTTGTGTGAGTCCTCCATTGTTTTGTTTTTTGATCAATTAATTCAGACATGTGGGAACTATTTGATTTGGTAATGGGGTTGAGTAGAACCCATTTTATTGGAATACATATAAGGCTTTATAATATTTTCCTTTAATGTTTTCTTGTGACTTTGTGAGCCCTGATGCATGTATTCCTAAATTAGATTGAAGGAAAGATGAGAGTATCTTCAATATCATAGTAATATTGGTTTTTATATTCTGAATGATGAAAGAAAGAATACTTGTCTTTCAAAGGCTTGTTGAGAATTACTACTGTAGCAGTTTTATAGTCTTGTTCCGTGTTTTGGATCATTAAATTGCTGAAACCTTGAAAATGTCATTCACGTCATTCAGCCCAGGTTTGTCATATTATCCAGAGTGTCAATGGAAATTTCATATGCAACAAAGAATGTTGTCCTTATTTTTTATCTTTCCCTTTTTGAATTTCAGACTTGTTCAGAATGACCAGGTTGTCTGATTCTGCTGTTTGTCTTGAGTCATTGTCTAACGCAACAAAGAATGTTTCATGCAGTGGATTTCCTTTTCGCAGCTAATCAACAGTTTAAATTCCTGGCAGGTCATCCCTGGGTGCAAATTGATGGAGTTGCTCCTGACAAGCCTCTTGATTCTGCAGTTTTAAGTCGCTTGAAGCAGTTTTCTGCTATGAACAAGCTCAAGAAAATGGCTCTTAAAGTAAGTGTCTGGATGTGAAAGCTGATTACTTTTGAATATAAAATCAGTAAAAAGCTCAATAGATAGAGCTGCTACATAAATTTGCATATTTAGATACAAATTTAATACATAATTCAGGTTGCAAATATTGTTTGGATTTCTGTTAGATAGAAAAACTATTCCATTTCTCATTCTCTTTATTTTTTGTAGGTCATTGCGGAGAACTTATCTGAAGAAGAGATAGCTGGCTTAAAAGAAATGTTCAAAATGATAGACACGGACAATAGTGGTACAATCACTTTTGAAGAACTTAAGGCTGGTTTAAAAAGAGTAGGAGCTAATCTTAATGAGTCTGAAATTTATGATCTGATGCAGGCAGTAAGTATGAGTGTGAATTTTGTTTTAAGTCTTTTGCTAAACACTTCAAACAGTTTCCCGTAATTGATATATGCTCTTAGTTGAAAAAAGAGAGTTTATGAATATCAAACACTAGCAGAAGAGTAATGCATGTATATGAAGAAAAATGACAGGGAGAGAGAAAAAAGGGGGGGGGGGGGGGGGGGGAGAGAGAGAGAGAGAGAGAGAATCCCAATTTAAGCTTCAATCTAGTGAAAATTTGAAAGCCAGAGGATTAAAAAACAGACTATATAACCATCATCTTTCTTTCCTACAGAATAAAATTTTAGCTATTACTCCATATTTAGTATTTATGATATAGGTGTAGAAGTTAATAACAGTATATTTAATCGATCTTTAAAGCTACTCAATTTAAGTATATGTTACTTTCAACTAAGGGACTCATCTGCTTGTTCAGTCATTTGTGACTTTCCTGGAACATTTCATTAAAAATATTAGATAATAGAGACAGTAATTGGGACAAATATTATAAAAGGGATAACAATGAAGATTTTGGTAATTTAATTGTTCATTGAAGGGATTGCACACAACAATTTAATATTGTTTGGCTAGTCAACCACTCCATGAGATAGATTTGGTAGCTTCAAGCCATAAAGAATCATTAATGGGTATAGGCATATGAGGAACCATGCAAAGAAACAATTTTTCCTATATTGTAAATTCATTGTTTCAATAGTTTTTTTTGGATTAGAAATTTCATTAATCACAACAACTGAGATACAAAGAAGCAGCTGAGCTGCAAAACTCAGCTTACAGAACACAGAAAACAGAAAGAAAGACCCACTACATCAGTCAAGGCTCAAAAACAGAAAAGGGAATCCTCCACTGACAACAGAGGGATGTTGTTGTTATCATTGGGTTAATAAAAAGTTAAATACAAGATCAGGAACTTCTCATTATTTATTTTCTTTTCTTTTACTAATTATTTTTGTTTTTGTTTGGGGGACTAAAGGAGTTTTCAACATGCTACGGGAAAAGGGGAGGAATGTGTTTTTCTTCATATCACTAACTACATGATGGACAGTGTTTTGAAAATGAAAATCAAACGATTATCCCTCCTTAATGATATCTTACTTTTTTATAAGAGGGATTTAGCCACATGGATGATTGGGATGAGGATTATTACTTTGAGTGGTATAAATTTTCTTTTTCTCTCTATTATTTTGACATATGAGTACATCAATACATTGTACTCTATCATGAAAAAAATGGAGTGACTTGAACTGCTTTCTGAGAGAGCTCGCGTGGGAAACCACCCTAGTCTCATTGCACCATAGGCTATAGGCAAGAATATTAAAAAGGACCATAATGTTTCTGTGAATTTCATTTGCTGCCGTAAGAGTAAGACTCAGTCGTTAATCTGCTTATGATACTAAATTGCAGGCCGATATTGATAACAGTGGAACCATTGATTATGGAGAGTTTATTGCTGCAACATTGCATCTGAACAAAATTGAGAGAGAGGATCATCTATTTGCAGCTTTTTCGTACTTCGATAAGGATGGAAGTGGTTACATTACTGCTGATGAACTTCAAAAAGCTTGTGAGGAGTTTGGCATAGAAGATGTTCGCCTGGAAGATATGATCCAAGAAGTTGATCAGGACAACGTGAGTTTTTTCTTTTATCATATCTCCACAGTTGTTCTATGGTAAAGGATTGAAAGACCAATCTCTATGGACTTTTCTGAATACATAGTTCGAATCAAGAATATATTGGCCACTGTTTAAGAACTTTGACTTAATGAAGTGTGGCCTAGTGTTCTTAGCTCAGCCGTAATATAACTTACTAGAAATCTTCCTCTAGAACCCAACCCTTCTTCACTGTTTGCTTCCGATTCCTTGTCAGCTCAGTAAAAACCTGATTAGGGTAGTACTTAGGTCAAGCTATATGAACTTGAACTACATTTAAGTTGGATTTGACCAACGGTTTTTCTAATGAAAATCAGTTTTACAATCTAAGGCTATCCTACCATGGTGATTAGGCATTTGGAGCTGGGGGTGGGTTGAGAAATGGAAAATAAAAATATGTAGTTTTTTGCCTGTGGGACATTTTTTTTGTGCAATGGTTAATAGTTTGATGCATAAGAGGCTAAAATTAGGTTCCAAACAACATTGACAAGACTAGCACTGCATATCGTTCTTTCCATCCACATAGAGTAGAATAGTAAGTTGCATTCAGCCTGCCCATGAGTCTTGACCCAAGTGGTAAAACGATAGGTTGAATTAGGTCATGTATTAGGTTCAAGTGCTGCCAAGGAGAAGCAATCCTCTATTTAGCAATTTGCTCATTCATTTCAAGTGTGATGCCTATAATCATTTGTTTCTATCAATTTTGCAGGATGGAACAATAGATTACAATGAGTTTGTGGCGATGATGCGAAAAGGAAACGCTGCAGGTGTTGGTAAGAAGGGCCTAGAAAATAGTTTCAGCATTGGATTTAGAGAGGCTCTAAGACTGTAGTTCCACAGGCAGCAGAGGGATTCTTGATTCTTTCTTCTTTGTTTTAAACCTTCTGAGGGATCAAAGATTGTATAGTAGGAGCATAGGGTGCTCATCGAAGAAGCAGCAAGGCCTTTTTAGAGTAAAAGTGCTGAATTTATTCAGATTTCATGTTTTGAGTTTTGCAACTGCAAACCGGCCCTTCAATAGTATTGCATACTATGCAAAGGAAGAAAAAAAACTTGTATGGTCCTTTGTATTTTTTAGTGTTGCCCATTTTCTGTAATATTCAAATCGGTTATGGCAGAAACATTCGGGTGTTTTTGGGTGTTTTTGGAAGTGCAACAATGTGTTCTTCTATTTGTTGGTAAATCATACATGCATTTGACTTTTGGACTCACAATCTCAAGTTACAAATTGTGTTAAAGTATGTAAGTTTAAATTAATTAGAAATCACATTTTTTTAGATAAAGTAATCCAATACAATTCTAGAAAAATTCTGATCAAACTCCGTTTGATCTTCGATAAAAAATAATAATAATTTAATTAAATTTTTTTTTTTTCTATAAATTGTCAACTTTAAGTTTTGATTTATTAAAACTTATTAATTAAATATGTATCATATAGGTATTTTTTTCTACGAAATCTCTAATTTGAATTTTATTTATTAATACTCATTAATTAAATATCTATCATATATAAATATATATATATTTTTCAAACTCTTTTGTGTATTGCATGAGTTAGCAAATAGTATCACCCTAATTTTAAGGAAAAAAAAAAAAACGTTTTTATAAATTTCACTCTTTTTTCGAGTTACTTGTAATTTTCTTTTTATGTTTCGATGAAATGTAAATTCAACATTTATGATCAATAAAGAATGTATCTATTTTTTGTTTCCTTGTTTTTTCTATTAACTAAAATAAGTGGGACTCCATTTTGTTCAAACATTGATCTAGGGGGTATTATATTGTTGGTTGAGTAACCATTTTGAGGACTCATCTACCCCTCTTTGGGAAGTGGTTCTCACAACATCGGTCTCAAATTTCTTGATATATATATATATATATATATATATATATATATATATATATATATACTCTTTATCATCACGGCAAGATATCAATTGGTTGTTTTTTGGTATAGGTGAGATTCGAATTCACGTTACGACGAATGACTTTATCAATTGAACTAACTAAAATCCACTATTGATTAATAATTGATCTTAAAAGATAAGAATATCATTTTATTTTATTTTATAAAAGAGTAAGATTATTGTTAAAAAATAAAACTAACTTAATATGAATATGATTTGAAAAGGACCCTCCTAATTTGAAAACTAACTTAATATAAATAAAGGAGATATAAAACCAATGGAGCCAATAATTGCAAGAATAGAGAAAAAGAATAAAAGGAGTAGAAAGCCATCGATAATTGTGCAAACGTTAGAAACTTATGAATGAGGTGAGTTTACATCTTGTTACAGGTTTTGGACTTTGGAGCAAAGTTAGGCTTTAATGCCATGTTTGCAATAACCACATACTATCTATAAGTTCTTCGTTTTACCAAAAAAAAAAAATCTATAAGTTCTTCGAACCGATGTCTACCAAAGAGACAAGAGAGCTTCACTTAATGGCTTATCAGTTAGAGTGATGCAAATAATTTTTATCTTTTTTAGAGGAAAATTTCTTCTTTTTTTTTTTTTTTTTTTTTTTTTTGAGATATGATAGAAATTCTAATCTAAACTCACACACACGTATATTTTGAAGATCCCGAGGATCTTTAGAGGAAAATTTCTACAACTTATTACATAGCAACTCAAATAATTTTAAAATGTACTTTTAATCATATGATCCATTTAATGAGTGATATGATTATTTTATATAATACACTTGAATGATTTTATGAATTGCCAAATAATGGGTTGGAGAAGATTCCTCCAAATCGATTTAAAGGTAAACTTTGTCATTGTTAGAATTTATTATGATATTATTAGAATTATATTAGGATATTATCATAAATGTGTATCCCATAAAATATATTATTAGGATATTGTTATAAATGTGTAGACCATGGATTTTCTAGAATACCATGGGCTATTATAATTTTGTAATACCATGAGCTATTTGGTTTTAGGTTATTATTATACCTAATTATATTTTATATATTATATATATTGGGCTTTTTATAATACACAATTATGAATATAAAAAATATAATAGTTTAGACTTTCTGTTGTGGTGGGTTGAACCATATTAATTATTTTCTTCCTTTTGCTCTCTTTACACTCTTTACATCTTTTTATTTTTTCATTTTTAAATTTTAAAATCCTTCTTGGTTAATTTGATGGTGGTCTCATGTTTTTGGGTTTTTTTTTTTTTAAGCTAATTAATGTTTTTGGGTTAGGCTTGCATTTAATGTTCTAGTTTATTGGACAAAATCACACGCAAACTTCTTTAAACACATGTTTTATATGAGGTTAAAGGTAGCTATCATCAGAAAAAATTCATTGGTGTCTTAATATAATAGTAAAGAACAAACATATTAGACTGATTCCATAAGTTTTAAATCCTCTTATATCCATAAAAAGGAAAAAAATATAAAAAAAGAGAGCGGTGACTATAGAGTAAGGCTATATTGTTTTTCTGGTAGTAACTCTAACAAATATAGTATAGTAGGAAGATGAATATGATCTAGATTCTAGACCCTTTAAATTTAGGACAAATTGCACTTTTTCCCCTTTAACTATTGAATCATCTCAATTCCCTCATTTATCTATAAAATCGAGCGATGTCCCTTTTTATGTATTGAAAATATGTAAATCGCCCCCCACCGTTTAATTTTATGTTAAATCCAAGTCTAAATAATGGAATATTTTTATATTATATTAATATATAATGATAGGTTTTGAATATTATGACTAGAAATTGACAAAATATATAAAACCATTTTATTAATTTTGTTTGAATTTAACATAAAATTAGACAATGAGAGCTATTTACATATTTTCAATACATAAAGGGGACTTTGCTCAATTTTATAAATAAAGAAGAAAATTGAAATGGACGCAATAATTAAAAGGGGAAAACTCCCCTTAAATTTAAGATTTTTTTAGATCTTAGCTACTTTCTCTATGACAATTCATTCACTTGTGGAAGTGGGATGTCCTTTTTATTTTCTATTTTTTTATGAGCACTCTAGTTTAATAATCCACTGCACTTCTCAACTTCTGGGGGCCCTTTTTTTTTTTTTTTTTTTTTTCCTCCTCTTTTTGGCGCCTATATGAAAATACATGTAAGGAATCAGACAATGGCGCATAAACCCCACCTTTTGGGCCCTTCATGCCCCCCAACGGGAATAAGATTCCATGTTATACCAAAAAGATATCGTATGGGTGCAATACCATTTTTTTCATACTAATTTTTTAAAACTTTTGTAGTCTTTTATTATTTTACTCTTTTGACACTTTTTTGTTTTTTCTAATCAAAATCTAAAATCCATTTAAAGAAATTGTAGCTCATGCAATACCGTAGCTAATATTGTATAGGATGTTAATCCAACCAACGGCCATTTTAACGAAAGAAAAAAGAAAGTCAAATGCATTTAATTACAATCATAAAAAACATGAAATATAATTACCAACCAACCAACCTGTCTGATAATCAATCATCACATTCAAATCAAAACCATCCAGCTCGCTACATTCCCAAAGCAGGGTCCATTTTAGCCTGTCGTTATCTCTAAAAGCAGAACCCTGTCACACTAGCATTGTACCAGAGTTTTCTATTCACAAAAAAAGTGCGCCCGATGGTTATAAACTTAAAAAAAAAAAGAAAGAAAAAAAAATATTAACCGTTCACTCTGATTTCTCTCTGTGTCTGTGTGTAACTATAAATTAAAAAAAACAAAATATATAATATTTTAATAACTCCTCCTACTCTACTATCTTTTATTTTCTCTCTCTGTCCATTAAAAACCCTAATTTGCACTTTCTTCACTTTCTCTCTCTCTCTCTCTCTCTCTCTTCCAAATTTTGAAACCCTAGAGCTCTCTCTCTCTAATGGAGACGGCGCGGGAAGAGAAGCCCTACGACGCCGTTTCGGGAGGAGGATTGGGCACAGGCGGGAAGTTCCGGAAGCGTCCTTTTCGGAGAACCACTCAAACGACGCCGTATGATCGACCGCCGACTGCTCTCAGAACCCCGAGCCTCGCCGCCGCCGCTAACAACAACAACGGCTGGCTCTCGCGGCTCGTCGATCCGGCTCAGCGTCTCATCGCCTCCAGCGCCCACCGCATCTTCTCCTCCGTTTTCCGCAAGCGCCTCGCTCCCCCTCCTCCGCCGCCGCCGCAGCAGTCGCAACCGTCAACTCCAGGTTCGGCTTCTTTGCTTCTGCTTTTCGAAAATCAATTCTGCGTTATTGGTGTGTTTTTCGTTATGGAGCATTTTTGTTAGGGTTTCTTTATGTTAGGTTCTGTTCTTGAAATCCTGCTCGCTATGCTATGCTTCGTACCAATTGTATAATTTAGAAGTAATGGAATTGCTTAAATTTTGATGTAGTGAATTAGAAGAAGGATAATGATTCTTTATATCTCTTGAAATTGCGATATGGAGGTTATTTGATTTTTCAATTGCGCATGCGCGCCCACGCACACGCACACACAAAGTTGATACTTACGATGCAACTGGAGTTTAATAGGGTTCATATATATGCATGCTGAGATGAACATATATTTGAAGTTTGCGTCGAGACTTTAAGCTTAAAAGGAGTAGCTATTATAGTTTTCCATATTAGTTGCTTTACTTGGATAGTCACGATCGAATTATATAAATTTTAATGTTTGATCAGAAGCAAACAAGGAAGTGAGGGATAAGCACCAGGAATCGAGGGATAAGCACCATGAAGCAGTTGCCATAGTAAGTCCCAATGCTTTTGGATATCACTTAGATGGTATACTTAATTTTGTGAGTTTTATTCTTCAATGTATTATCATGGTGTATTTTAATTTTATCAATTAAGCTACATGGCTAAAAGTATTCACTTAGATAGCTTACTTTAATTTTGTTACCTTATAAAATTATGGTTATTTTAATTTTATCAAATAAGCTACGTTGCTAAAGTGCTAGTTAGTTTAGTTGGTAAAGCCTCTAGGCATAAGACTAAATGCTTGGGATCAAATTTGGTCTTCATAGGTTTTGGGGGGCTTTATGTGGTGGAAGAGTGACCTCCCACTGTATTCAATTATTAACTCCTCATCATCGTGGAATGCCTAAGAAAGTAAAATGGAGTTTTGGCTGTGAAATTGTATTTGCAGAGGGATGACTGTTTATGTTCTCATATTTCTTGTGGCAAAAATGGCGATGTAAGACCAGAAAACTTAATCCTGTAACTGATTCGTTGCTTAAACAAACAATCTTTTATGCATGATGAAACTCGTGAGGGGCTAAAGCCTAAAAGAGAGGGCGGACTAAGTGAGCAAAGAAATTTTAGCTTGAAGAAGCATGCATAAATGTTTTCAGAAAGAGGGCACAATTCTGTGATAGTCAACTGGCGTGCATATAAAAAAAACCATCTGGAAGAAGAAACCTGAGCTTAGTTTTAATAAAATATAGCATAATAGGCAGAAATATAAGATGTTTTCCAAAGTCCAAACTAAAGGCAATATGTAAGATGCTAAGTGTCTCCTGATGAATTGAATGGATACAGCTGAGTTTCTTTTTGCCTAGTTCTGGGAGAGATCATATGGTAAGTAGCAGTGTTAGAAGTTCTGCTAATGTTGGCAAATGATCGCCGTTCATTGTCTTAGCTGGTGTAGTGGGTAGTACTTGTCTCTTAATTTGGTATATTTTTCTTTTCCAACAGGGATAAACTAATGTACATAATCATGGCATGTGAAAGGGTACCTCACTAGTCTTCTGCTAAAACTCATGTTAGATGGTAGGATTTAAATGCATACTAATTTCTGATTGGGCAGCTCTTTTGTCTCTTTTGATAAGAAAAGTTAGTGTCAAAATGAATCTTTTTTAACTTGGTGAATTTTTTAATGGTTTTTCTCAATGTTGACTGGTTTCTGTACTTCTGTTTCCAATTGATACTGCAAACTATATTTCTAAGTGGAACAATATGTAGACAATTAGACATCTCATATATTTTAGGTTGTATGGGCTTGTTTTGCTATGGTTTTATTATATGCTGTGAGTATCTAGTTGGCTTTGTGTATCTATTTGATGGGTTGAGCCATTAAGAATAAAAATTATCAGAATTTCACCATTGAAATGGCATGCTGCTTTCTTATTCATTCCTATGTCTGTGTTGTTGCAATTTTGCCTCTAAAGTATTCTCCTGGAGTGCAACGAGGAGCCATTGATCAAGGTGACAACTCAAGTAATAGTTTTGACAAAGGTGGCGTGACTGAGCTTGAGCAAATTTTAAAGCAAAAGACCTTTACCAGGTAGTCTTTGTAACATCAATATTTTATACCTCTTACTGAAAATACTTCCTGTCTTGTAAGTTATGTTCTTTCATCATGAATACTTGATATCTCATTATTGGTTGTACGCTTTATGCATCTATCTATGCATTTTCTAGCAAAAAATTAAAAGATTAAACTTGATGAGTTTTTTGGTGCTTTGTCTAAGTATGATGCCAATTTGATGTGGAATTTATTACCCCTTTTACTTTCAAGTTCAGTAAGCATGGGATGTCATCAGAAGTTGTTTTTGCCAATTTGGTTCGCACTTGTCTCCATGTTTTCTTTGTCCACATGCAGTAGCATCAATGACTTCAGATTCTTCTGCTCCAACTTAACACGTCCCTGTCATATTTACATCTGTGGCAGTCAATAGTTCTTTGATATCATGCTGCTGCTTGTTTTTTTTTTTCCTTTTCTGTTTCATATTCAATCATGACTTCTTTTGATGCTGATGTAATTCAACTACTCTGCAGATCTGAGATTGATCGTTTGACAGCCTTGTTGCATTCAAGAACTCTTGATATCAATATTGGGGATGAACAGAAAAAGTCTGAAGTGATTCCATCAGAGCCGGTGGTGTCTATTGTCAGAAGGGAGGAAGTGTCTAATGTCAGAAGGGAGGAACTTTCAAAAGCTCAAGCTTTAGAAAATGGGATCGGGAGCCACTTCATTTCAACCCCTCTCGTTAGTTCAAGTGTAGGAAAAATGTCTTCTATTCTGTTTATGGTTTACATAATTTAATATGCTTTTGGGTGGTTGTGCATGATGTTCTTATCATGTAAAAAGAATTACATATTGCATGCACTTCTTTCACATGTAGTGGCTAAAAATGTCTTCAGGTCCTTGATGAGGATGTTGCTTCACCTGCAGAGCTTGCAAAAGCTTACATGGGCTCTAGGCCGTCAAAAGTATCCCCATCAATGCTAGGTATTCGCGGCCAAGCTTTCAGGGAAGATTCAACCGTGATAAGCAGTGGACCTTTTCTGTCAAAATCACCCATTATGCCACTTGTCCAGCGGTCCTCAGGTCATGCTGGGTATCTTGAAAATGGTTTTATGACACCTAGATCTCGAGGCAAATCTGCAATATATAGCATGGCTCGGACGCCATATTCCAGAGTTAACCCAGCCTCTAACCTCAAGGTTCACCTACTAGCGAGAATAACTTCTGTTAGAATATCAACGTTTTTCTTGAGTCAAGTTCTTATATTCATTTGATCATTTTCCAGGGTGTTGGGCCCATTGTTGCTTATGATGGGCCATCATCATCATCATCATCTCAGGCTGCATGGGAACAGAATAAACTTTCTGGCTCTAAACAAGGGGTATAAGCTCTGCAGATCATCAGATGGTATCCTCTATGTTTTTGTGTTCACACCTAGATCATATCATTTAATATGTTTCTTTCCTTTGCAGGCTTTAAAACGCAGAAGTTCAGTCTTAGATAATGATATAGGATCTGTTGGTCCTATACGTAGAATTCGTCAAAAGCCTAATCTTCTCTCTTCAAGAGGCTTGAGTTTCCCAGTTTCTGGTAGTCCTTTTCCTATTCCTGGAACTGGAGTCAGTTCTGGTTCTGCTCAATACCCTTCCTCTTTGACACGAAGGCCACCTTTATTTGGTGAATCTAAGGAAAATTTGACAAAGATGTCAACAGAGAATGGAGATAACAGCATGCCGGGAACAAGTTTTCAGCATGTTTCCTCCAAGTCTAGTGATATGGCTTCCAAAATATTGCAGCAACTTGAAAAGTTGGTTTCACCAAAAGAGAAATCATCTGAGCTCAAGCTAGCTTCTCTGTGGGACAGTTCACCCTCTAAATTGTCGCCATCTATGCTACGTGGAAAGGCTCTTAGAAGCCTGGATACTGTAGAATCACCGAAACTTCTGGAGAATGTATCAGAGAATCATAGGTTGGATAGTTCACTTGATACCTTGTTACCTGAAACTGTAGACATCACCTCTCAGAAGCAAAACAAAGTTGAAGAAAATGGCCCATTGAAGCTTGTTGCTTCTTGTGACAGATCAGTTCCTGTAGTGAATGGGATAGATTCTAAAGCTCCAAACAAGGACACCTTACCCAGTGTCAAATTTACAGATTCTGTTGTGATTAACTCAGTCAACCATCCTCCGCAAAAGAAACGAGCTTTCCAGATGAGTGCACATGAGGTATGTTGTTTATTTTCTCATGTCTGTTTCAGTCTCTGTGTAAGACCAAGTAGCATTTGATAAATGCCTTGTCAACTTTCTTCTGCTGCCATCCTATTGGATATGAATTGCTGTTTATTTCTATGTAATTTATGGTTATGATTAGTTCACACATGAAATTTTAAAATTTAATAGATTAGCTTACACCCTCCAGAGAGATGTTTGATACACCACTTTAATAAATGGATCACCTTTTTAGGATTTTTTGGAGCTGGATGATGATTATCCTAATGGAGCAGCTCCTACTTCATTGTTTGAAGAAAGAGAAAAGGCTCATGTTTCTGTGGCAGAGAGGAAGACCAATTCTGCTGACGTGGTAACACTGGAGAAGCCTCCATCTCTATTGGGATTTAAGCCCCCTGCAAGTTCTGCATTAAACCAAAAAACTGATGTGGTAACTTCTGATGGGCCTGTGGTTGCTGAGAAGAGTGGCTTTGCATTTCCAAAGGCCACTTCTACCAATGTGGCTGTCCCTCCTGTGATGATAGCGACAGAGTCGTCCTTAACATATGATAAATCTGCATCATCAAAGGAATCAAATGTTGCACCTCCCATATTCAGCTTTGGAGACAAACTTGCTTCATCTAAGGAACCGAATGCTGCTTTCCCAGTTGCTAGCTTTGTCTCTGTTTCAAGTGCTGATAAGATGCCACAGCTTACATTTGCTTCCTCATCTTCAGCTAGTGAATCTGCAGGACTATTTGGCGTTAGTTCGGACCCAAAACCAGAGAGCTTAAGCAGGTCAGTGTATATTTTTTGGTACTACATACATTAAAGGCTTCAACTGATTTCCCCCCATATTTAATTATTTTTGGTCTGTTTTGGTGTGACAGAGGGTGGAAGAGTGCTTGTGTTGTTTGAAATATATGATAATTGCAGTCTTTTATTTGTGTGATTTTGTATTTTTGATTTTTTGTATAAAGGGGAATCCAAAT
Organism: Fagus sylvatica; assembly: GCA_907173295.1. Classification (NCBI taxonomy): domain Eukaryota; kingdom Viridiplantae; phylum Streptophyta; class Magnoliopsida; order Fagales; family Fagaceae; genus Fagus; species Fagus sylvatica. The sequence goes on along the minus strand of OU015762.1, from coordinate 20,671,993 downwards.
AGAGGAACATAATGGGAGCACTAGGGGATGGATACTTTTAAGTTAAAGGATGAAAAAAGATACACAAATGTAAAGATGTAATTCTTCCATTCATCTGAGGGGAATGAATATCCAAAGACTTTTGAGGTCTAAGCTTTGATCCATTTTAGTACAGAACATCAGTAGCTTGTCTTTCATGAGTACTGTTGAAATTAAGACATGTTTGCCTCCCCAGGGCCATTTAAGAATTCTACCATAACTGTGAAGAGCTATGAAATTAAGTTGATATCTGAAACTGGAAATGGAACCTGTTAAATCTTTGTTCAATTCTTGTGTTTGGTAATAAGTTTGAATTTGCACAAATAAAATGCAGCAGTTATAGCATAGGCACACAGCTATAGAAAGGAATGGCCATGAAATTAAAACCTGTTATAACAAAAGCACTTGGAAATAAATGATTGTGACTTTTACCTCAAATGCTCTTATGTATTTTAAAAAGTTTCTATATTCAATTTGTTGCTCTGGAATTTGCTCATTACAAATTCCAGAAATCATCATTTTTTTTACAGAAAGTTGTTGATGTTTATAGGAAGTTTTGAGTTTAAAGCTACACTTATGTTTCATATCTGTATCACCTTGAGTGGAGTCTTTCAATATTTTAAAACTTTTTCTATATTGGCTTTATGGCTTAGACTTGTTGATTTAAAAACTAATAATTTCTCATAGATAAGATGGTAATTTTTCATGTCAAATTGCGGAGTTTCAAGTTTAAAGTTACTTTTAGGTCATATATATGATTTGCTGCCTAACGAAAGCATTCTGTATGTTTTTATCTTTATGCAAAGTTGTGCATGCCTTTCACAAGCACATTCAAGCATGTGCAGAATTGTATGTTTGATAGTCACTTCAGTAGTGATATGCATTAATTATCATGATTCACTTCAGCAGTGATGCAACATGTTTTTGATTTATGAGGTCTTTTATGCATATTTCTCTTCATTAATTTTACTTCTAAGTTAACCCTGATGTCAAAATGTTTTAACCTCTTAGATTTAGATCTAGTTGTTTTACAATGAGTAATTGATATTCGTGAATTGGTTTCTTGAATTTTGTTTCCTTCTTCATGTGCAGCTTTTCAACTGTTGTGGCTGGTGCAAATGATTCTGTGCCTAAGTTACCTGAATTGGAACAAGCTGATAATAAGAACAATTCAATTGCTGGAGTTACTTTTAGGACACCAGAAACTGCACTTTCATTTGCTGCATCAACATCAACACCTACTGCAAGTATTGGTGCCAACACCACTACCAATAATTTTTTCTTAAATAATGGGTCTCTTTCTTCAAGCTCTTCTTCCTCTTCCACCATTCCACCTCTTGTTTTTAATAATGTTCCCAGTCAAAATTCATCGAATAGCTCTACCCTTACTGTTACTTCCACTGGTGGCAGCAGCATAACCACCAGTGCCTTCACCACCTCTGTTACCAGCAGTAACAGTCTCTCTACCTCAGCTGCATCAGCACCTTCATTTTCATCAGCACCTATTTTTAAATTTGGATCTGCAGTTGCAGCGTCACCAGTAACAGCTACTTCTGGAATAGAATCAGAAGCAGCCAAGAAGAGGCCTGACTCAAGCTTTGGCAATCTCAGCAGCAATCCTTTTGTTGGCACATCTGCTGCAAATGCAAGTACAGGAAGTAGCAATTTTGGATTTAGTGCAGCAGCTACTTCTTCCACTGCTAATAATCAGTCTCAGGGTTCTACTTTTTTCAGCAGTGGCAGTGGATCTGTGCTTAGTGCTCAGACATCCCCTGCTGGGACTGGGGTTGCAACTTTTACCAACAGCATGCCCATTCAATTCAGTTCGTCTACTTCATCCCCATCGTTTGGATTGGCTGGCAATACAGCTTTGTCTTCTGGGAGTTCTCCATTTGCTGCGTCAACTCCTGCTTTCAATTCAAGCACTGCTTTTGGAGTTGGTGCTTCTGCTCCCTCTTCAGATGCCAACTCCAATAATCCCATAGGTGGTACTACTTCAAGCTTGTTTGGTTCCAGTTGGCAGCCTGCAAAGTCTTCCATGTTTGGTTCGACATTCAACTCTACATCTTCCTCAACTGGGTCGTCCTTTGCAGCATCCACTGCTTCTCTTGCTGCTACAACGTCACCCTCAACTGGATTTTCCTTCCCAGCATCAACAGCTTCTGTTCCTGCCTCTACATCTCTCTCAGCGGGGTTTTCTTTTGTAGCATCTGCAGCTTCTGCTGCTGCTCCTACATCATCCTCAACTGGGTTTCCCTTTGCAGCATCTTCCGCTCCTGCTTCTGGTACATCCTCAACGGGGTTTTCATTTGTGGCATCTACAGCTTCTGCTGCTGCTCCTAGCAGTGCACCTGTTGCATTTGGGTCGTCCATTGTTCCATCATCTGATCCCACTTTCTCATTCACTTCAGCTATGGCTACTCCTGCATCACAGTCCGTGTTTGGTAACCCTAATATGGGCTTTACAAATAATTCAGCTTCCTTGGGAAATAATGATCAAATGAATATGGAGGACAGCATGGCAGAGGATACTGTTCAAGGATCCATGCCTACAGTTCAAGGATCCATGCCCACAGTTCAAGGATCCATGCCCACAGTTCCAGTATTTGGTCAATCTAGCTTTGTGTTTGGTTCAACAGCTCCATCAACAGGAAATCCCTTTCAATTTGGAGCCCAACAGAACCCATCTCCATTTCAGGCTTCAAATAGTTTAGGAGGGAGCTTCTCGGTGGGTGCTGGTGGTGATGATAAGTCTAATCGAAAATATGTCAAAGTCAATCGCAACAAGGCGGGGCGGAGGAAGTAAATATATCAATTATTATATCAACCATTTCCGACAATTGGGATCTTTGTCTGAGGTGACAGTTGCAATTCATGGACAAATAATTATATTGGTTAGATATCAATAGCGGGAGATTGTTGTTTCTGTTGCTCACCTGAAATTGATTGGCGCTGACAAAGGTAAACAAGCCTTGTTGGGGGTCAAAATCTGATGATTCTCTTTGTCCTTTAAAATTTTTCGTGTCTTCATGGTTGCAGTGCAGTCATAAGTTTTCACAATTTTGTATCAGTCTGTAGCAAATTTAAGAACATATGTGCTGTACTAGTAGTAGTCGTTCATAGGATTTGAGGCTGGGCAACTTTGCCATTGATGGTGTTGTGTACTCTTATTTTGTAACATAAAAGGAAAAGGGCATGAATCTGTTTAAGGAAGCAAGTTGCTCACTTTAGCTTTTTTAGAATTTTCTATGTCAGGATTATGCGATACTGCTACCTTTTAGGAGGCCTTACTTCACGTTTTGAAAATGTGAAGCCTTTGTACAGTGCCCATTCATGGGTCGAAACTTTGATCTCCTATTAGAGTTGAAGAGGGAATAATTCAGCTGCAGGACTGGTGTTAATATTCATAAAAAATTGTTAAATTACTACTTGGCTTGAATTGTAATTAAACTGTTAATCTCTAGCCCCTCAGGCACGTTTGCTTCAATCAAATGGCTAGAATTTGGTCAAACATAGTCGAAGGACTTATAATTTTATCAAATTCAATATTTTCAACAACAAAAAAAACCCTTGAATTTTTCCTTATATTTTAGTCAATATTTACAGAACTGAAGCAAATGACTCAAGTTAATCTTCTTAATTTAATTCTCCAAGCTTGGATTACTATAGTGTAAGAAAAACACAGCTTGAATTTTTTTTTTTTTTAATGAAAAATTAGAAAATTATATCAGTGCGAGATTTCAGCAAGCTGTTTTGCAGAAAGATAATTTCTCTTTTAAAGAAGCTAGTCGCGGACCGCTCATCTATTAAGAATAGACTATTTTTAGAAGTAGATTCACTTAGTCAAAGAAGTATTTTAAAACTTAATAATTTTCATTTAGTCAAAGCTATAAGAGAGGGAGAAGAACATGTGATGAGGAATTAAGAAACACAACATAAAAACACCAAACGCATCAACCCAAAGTAAAGCTATAAAAAACACAACCTCTCTTGCACCAAAAGCAAATATGCAGGAAATAATTAAAAAGAAAAGTAATTACATTTTTTTTTGTGTAAGTAGAACATGGACTGAATCAAAGAGAGAGGTGTAGAGGAAGTAATAACAAATTTATAGAAAAGACAATGATGGTCAAGGAGGATATGAGAAAAAAGAGGAAGAATGGTTGGAGGAATTGTAATGGAAAGGTGTGGAATAATGGGGAGGAGAAAAGCCAAAAAATTGAGGGGAAGGGTTGTTAGGAAGAGTAACGGTATGGTGAGATGGAAAAGAAGATGGAAGGAGAAGAGTCAAAAAGGGAGAAGAATGATTGGATGAATTGTAACGGTAATATGTAATTAATGGAGAGAAGAAGAGCAAAAATAGGAGGAGAATGGTTGGAAGAAAAGTAACGGTAAGGTGAGAAAGAAGAAGAGCAAAAAAAAAATGAGGGGAGCAATTGGAAAAAAATGGTTGACACAAGGGGAGGGATTGAACCAAAAAAAGAAGAAGCTGACATGGCATAATTAAAGATTAGCAAAATTGATTGTAAATACTTGGCTATTATATATAGATAACTTATTGTGGCAAGAAATAACTTCTTTTTTTTTAATCAAAAGGTAGAATTTTATTTCATATGAAGAAATGAGTGTACATATAACTAAATTAAGTAAATTGTAGGGAAACCACATGACAGATTACCAAGAAAGCTAAAGTCTTACATGGAGACGTATACAGTGCAAAAGAAGCTAAAGGAATTCACTGAAGATGAGAAAGAGAAAAGAGGGAAACATTGGGTGAATAATGAGCTAAAGATGTATCTGATATTGAATTCACTGAATGAATAATGAGTTACAAAGCCTTCCTTATGCAGGCTGAGATAACACTGGGTGGGTGAGGAAGAGAGATACTAACCATACGTTGTTTACAACTCTTAATAAATTATAAAAAATTAACCTGTCTAAGTGTAAGTTAATTAAGACTAACAACTCATAATTTAGACAAAAAAAAAAAAAAAAGACTAAGAGCATTCGCACCAAAGACATCAAACTGTATATTCGGTATATTTATAGCTATAAACCCACAAAACACACCCACATCAGCCTCCTCAAACTTCAAACCTGGACTCCATTTTATATAGTAGCTTGCCCAAGCGGTCGAGCCATTGTTCATCCATAAACCAAAAATCCTTCCATTTTATGGTATATTTCTCTCTCTTCTCACCATGGGTGTCGACTCTCTCTCTCAACGATTCACACCACAAATGGTCTGGGCTTGGGGGGTGCTGATTAAAGTCACGACGAAGCAAGACCAGATCGAGACGAGATTGATGAGCTTTGATTGATCCGAGACGATCATTGCGAGATCGGGCTCTGGAGGCACGGTGATGCAGATTTGTAAAGGCCTAAAATTTTGTGATTTTGTAATTTGTGAGATCGGTTTGATTTGTTTGAGATTTCACAATGGCTCAGGTGGTTTTGGTTTTATTTTTGTTTGATTTGGGTTTGATTTTTGGTTGATATGTGGTTGATTTTTGTTGATTTGTGGCTGTGGGTGGCACTGAGTTGCCGTGGGTGAGAATGTGGCATGGTTTGTGTTTTTTGGGTTATGGGTGAAAATTATTATGGGTTTTGTTGGTGAGAAGGGTTGTGGGTTTGTTGATTTATGGTCACCGGTGAGTTTGTTCCTTTGTTGTTTGCGAGTTTTTGGTTTGTTGATTTGTGGTTTTTGGTTGTTGTGTGTTGATGAACGGGAAAGTGGAATGAATAAAAAAATTATTTATTTTTTTTAGAAAGAGAAAAAATGATATAAAAATAAAATTAAGAAACAAATAGAGAGTCTGATGTAGTGTAAGTGAGTAATAAGTTTGTTAAAATAGAAAAAGTAGGTATTTTATAGCTAATTTGGCTAAAATAACTCATGCTTTGACTAACTACTTGATCTGACGTGGAGGGTTGGTTTAAGTACTTCATGCTGAGGTGGAGGGTGAATCAGTCTTATTGTCAATTTCAATAAATCAGTTTCGTAAATAATCGTTGATTGAAAATTCCTCCATGCAATAGTAAGTTTTTTCTTTAAAAGAGAAATGACTGCCGGAGCGGTTTGAGGGTGTATTTTGGATTAACAAACTTTTTGAAAAGAGTTGTCTTATACCCAAATGTGAATTTGATGGTAATTTTAAATTCTCCTTTTTATAATGGTATGATTAAGCAAATTTAAACAAATGGTAGTACTTTATTAGGTAGGGATTTTTTTAATGACATGATTAAGCAATTTAAACAAATGGAAATATTTTATTAGATTGGAGGATATTGCACACTAGTGGTCCTCCCAAATAAATTATAGGGGTGTTGAGGTGAAAGTAGCTAAAAATGACTGTTCAAGTCCAACCCAATGCATTTTGTAAGGCAGATTCTTAGGTACTCACATGCAGTTAAGATTATGGCCTAAGTGAAGCACAACATGATACAAGCTTTCAACATGATTAAGATATGTTAGAATCTAATAGTGAAAATTATCAGAAACTGTTGACCAAGTAATTTCAAGAAATTCAAATCACCAATCCACCAGCACCACAAGAGGCAGAAGGAATGCACCCAAACAGAAATATGTTATGTAAGTGAACTGTAGACATCCGTACTGTACTTACAGCCAGTTCTTGAAGCATATATATTGGCGGTTTATAAATCAGTACCAGAACAGTGAAGAAAGAGTATTCCGATCTATGTTCATAAAGGGCCTCATGCTACGTAATTAGTAATGGCGGGCAGCATTGTTGTAAACACGACCACTAGGGTATGGAACCCTCGCCTCAGCCCCCGGAGTTCTCCCACTCACACTCCCCAGCAAGTGCTGCCGTTCTTTATAGGACTCATACTGACTAGTGGCATAATCTCGTTGTGCTTCAGCAACAGCTGCAACTGGAGTCTTATGAGCATCATGGATGCCTGTATTTGGGTGGTGAGTCACTCCAGCTTGCTGATACTGATTTAACCGTGCCTGTGATTCCTTGTGGAGGAATTCTTCTCTTTGAGCGTTTTGTTGAGAGCGAAGTGCTAACAGTTTTTCCTGATACTTGGTATTTATCTCAATTATTTTCTGTAGCAGCAAAAGATATTAAAGCATCAATATTTGCATCAGTGACAACTTTTTCAAGGTACAGCATAAATATAAGGATTATATTGTGGTTGAAGCATCATAATGTGAATTAGTAGCACTAATACGTGAATGATTGCCGCTTATCATGTCTGTTCTTGACAGGAGCATTAACGCTGCTTAAAAAAAAAGTTAATCGGGGCAATGAACACATTTGGATGGCTGGCCGTTAAAAGATCTATTCATACATTATCAAGTTCTGTATAAGCAAGCAAAAATGAAGATTCAATTTTTGGGAAAAATACACTACCCCCCCACCTCCTATGGTTTCCCTTTAAAACACGGAACCCCCCCTTGTGGTTTTGAATAACACTAATGTATGTGAAAACCTTTTATTGTGTAACACTTAACCCCTGGGATTTTTGAGTGTAACACAAAACCCCCTATAATAAAATGTAGCTCTAAATATTCACATAAAATAGTACCATGTGCGGGTTTTGTGTTACACTAAAAAATTACAACACACTAACTTCAATTAATAATAACAGTATCACCATTAAGCATTTGAGATGAGGTCATGATATTTAAGTATTTTATTCATCATCTCATGCAAATTTCACTTTGATTAGGATTATGAGTCAGCAATGGTATATTATTTCCCCCCTCTTACAGATATAGATGCAGCAGATCTAGTTATCTACTGCTAAAGCTAAGTTGGGAAAGTATATCATAATCAACTGACCTCCCTGTGCCTTGCATTTTCCACAACTTCAGCATCACTTTGTTCCTTAACTAAATTCATGATTTCATCCAGGAATTTTTGTTCAAGACCTTCAAAAGTCAGCGATGATGGATTGTCCTCATAGCCAATTTTTATGTCTTGCTCATGACGCAGGCTCCTAGATTCTCTTTTTGATTGGTTATCTGAACCTTGTTTCTGGTCTGGCATCTGACCCTGGTAATAAGATCTTGTCCCGTTGTCCCCTTGGCCTGCAGATATATATAAACATATAAATGGAGTTCCCATTTTGAGCAATCGGAGCTGTTCTCTGAGAATAGTTTTCTGTTTTGAAAAACAGAAGGAAAAAAATGACTTCTCTGCTTGGTTTGGTGTTTTGAATGTTACCTGTTTCCCCTTTTTTGAAAACTATAACTCAAATGGTTTTTCGGAGAACATGAAACATCTTATTTACATAATTTTTCTTCCTATTCTCTGAAAACAGTTTCTAAAAACAATTTTTGAAAACACAACCAAGCAGGCCCTTAATCTTCGATTTACTGAATTGTCATTAGGAAATGGGAAGAAAAATGTTTGTTCTTATTTCTTAACATGTTACCACTTTTCCCTTTATGATGCAAAATTGATCAATTGTTTAAAGGATGATCATCAAAACCAAACTTTGAACATAGTGGTCAAATGCGATGAGAATTTTGACAAAAACACATGATATAATGAATTCCCCCCCCCCCCCCCCAAAAAAAAAAAATAAATAAAGAGGAGGAAAAGATTATGATAGCAACACATAATGGACCAATAGTCTCTGAATACAACACATAATGTGCCATTTTGAATAAACTGTCCACAAAGATGAAGAAGAAATCAGACCGTATACCCATTTGCTAATATTCACCCAAAAATATACCATGCATGTCTAGCACTGGCAACAAAATGCACATAAACTCTGCTTAGTGATTGCATCTTACTAACACAATTAACACCTCTTCATCAGTTACTCTTGAACTCTATGCATTTCAGGCCAAGTAACACTTATTCACCAGTGCCATAGTGTTGCCCCTGCTGGAATAAGCGCCTAGGTTCTAACAGAAATCCTTCTAAGACACATAATTTAATGCCAGTAAGTAGATAACCATCATATAAAGTATACATGAATATTATAAGCATCATCATTTATCAAGAATACATAACCGACCTACCCTTATGCATATCTTATTCACATTAATGAAGTGGCTGAAAGCATAAGGAACTCGCACATTTGTGAAACCTTCTAAATACTGCATTGATCGGTCTCCATTTCAAAGAGGATATATTTTGATAGATGAAGTGCACCCTTGCACACCCAAGGTACTAAGCTGACATGCAACTCCCTTATGTTATGGAAGAATTGTATGTACTGTAGGGCTGGTTATTCAGAGCCAGAAATTGGCTGTTGGATTTGATCTTGCAACTAGGAAAAGATCGCTTCAAGGGTCTATGGCGTGGTTGTATGTAAAGCAGTCCACCCCTACAGTGTGGGTATGCAAGAAAACTCCAGCTATGACTGGATAAGTTCTAGAACTACATACACCAAAATATCGTCAAAGTACCAAGACTCATATGAACCAAGATAAGGATAGGGTACCTCCATTTTTCAGCTCATAAAAATTGAAAACCCATTGGTAGTTATTTGGAACTACAGATATTAATGGATGATTTCTCTCACTGACTTCATAAAAACCCAAACCCAAAAAGAGAGGAGAGGATGAGAAATGAGGGATTGACTTGATCTTGCCAGCATGAGGACTAAGAAGTGGCTGAGTGAGGGGAAATAAAATGGAGAAGTGGTGGCTGAGTAGGCGAGATGAGAAATGAGAGAGGGGTGGAAAACATCAACATATGAAATACCAACAAGAGCTAAAAATATCTTGATACCATATCATGATTTCATTCCCAGTATTAGCCTTGCTCAAGTTGCACGCCCTCATCAGCCTATCCAATTCTTCACCTTGTATTGGCTAACATTATATTGTTGGCAAACACACATACGCCTTGAATAGTCATCTTGAGCATGCCCAAGCCCAGCCAATTCATCAAGTGTCTTCATAACAGCTACCCCTCTGGCATGCATGTCCTAGATCGTATCAATATGCATTGTATTGGTAACCCCCTTTTCCCAAAGCAGCAGAGCCTGACATATTATCTTCATGGAAAGCCTACATTGTTTTGATTCCTATACATAGTAGTGCTCACAAATATATTATATATCTAATATGGCCTTGAACACAAATATAGCCCAAATAGAGATATAGCAAAGATGACAAAAAAACAACCCGTAAGCTTGTGTGGTTCTATATAAAGGACATAAGCAAAGTGTTCGAGTTCCATAATAAAAATGGTAGGACAGTTTCTAGGGATATGACGAGTTTAAGAACAGTACTTACCTTCATTGAATGAATGAGATGACGTTTGATTCGATACATTTGGTGCATCTCTATCACTCTGCCACTGCTCCTCTACTTTTGAAGACTTATACTGATACTCTTCCTCAGTAGAGAGAGAGTCTAGACGTCCTGGAAAATTATACATTGCAGCATTTGGCTGCATTCTCTGTGCAGGCATGTGCTGCATCTGAGAAGCAGCATATGGATTGACATGGGAATCGGCATAAGATGCCTGCCTTTTCATTCTCCTGTTACGCCAACCAAAAAACACAACAGACTTGAATAACAATGATGCAATTGGAGAAAATTCACAAGTCATGCCAGAAGTTTTAATTTCTATACAATTTGTGACTTCTTTATTCGACTGGTCCAGGATATGGGGTTTTACTACTGCTGTAACTGTTACTGAGTTTGCCGCTTCATGGCAATCAGCTTATTCTTTTTCTATTTAATCCTTTGTAATGCTGTTTTCCATCTTGTGCACACTTTGTGCACTAAGATGCGTCTCTTAATAAAACCTTATTACTTATCAAAAAAAAAAATTTCTATACAAAAAAGGCATACACTATTCACATTGGAAGTATAAATCCTGATAAAAGTATGCTATGTTGAAAATCAAGGCAGGAGCAGTAATTCAGTTATAGAAGAATCCCAACGCAGTCAAGGATATAATGGCACAATCGATAATGATGCAATAATAGACAATTATAAAAACAAAGTACAACTGAAACAATCTCAATGTTACGAGAACCAGAAAAAAATGGAGACTAACAAGTAAAATGTATTCATGCCATTAGTATCAATACCTCTTCTTGTTTAATCATCAAGAAAATTGAAGTTTTAATACAAAAACACTAAGCATGAATTATTCTAAGGCACTACTTGACAGAATTCAGAGAAAATCAACTTTTCCACTCACCTTCAAGTGAATAGTTATAAGTCAAGCGATCTTTGCAAAAGTAAGTAAAGGCATAGAAAACAGAATTGAAGCATGCAGTAATGAGGGAGGCAGAAAGACAAAAGAGAAAAAGCTATCCACTTTCTCATCACTTCCACAGTAAAGTTTGAATCTTTTTATCCTATTTTTTCACATATTACCATACCCTAAATATACTAATTAGTAGGACCCAAAAGTCCACAATGCTGAGGACTTCCCAGGGATGAGGCAGCTACATGCCACTCAAACACAAGGAAAATAATAATAAATTGAATTCAATTTTTTTGTCACAATTATGAGGAACCCATTTCAGCATATTGGTTTAGTTGCTGATAAATACAAGAAATTGGAGGCATTGATTACCTACCTAGGAACTATCTGTTTGGTTGCCAGGAAAATTTATTTAAAAAAAGTATCCACATTTTGAACAGTATATCTATTTTCTTTCATGGCAAGAAAAAAAAAAAAAAAAAAAACCCTTATGAAAAAAAATAAGAAGAAAAAGATAAAGAACTCGAAATCATAAGACATAACCCAGAAAAAAAACACAATTTAGAATGAAGATAGAGATCATAGTAACTTACTAACTTTTAAGATAACTTAAAGAAAAAGATTTAAAAAAGAAAGAAAGAAAGAAAGAAAGATCGTGTGCTTGCCTGGTTTATAGTTTTTGTTTCTCTAAACTTGTAAAAATCCGTTTAGTTATAAACAAATAATGAAGCACAGCAGGAGGAGGCCAATTTGGACAGTGAGGAGTGAGGGTTTGGTGTGTATTGTTCTTGGTGTGTTAAGGATCAATATATAGTATCCGGGTTTTAAAACTTTTACTTTTACTGTGGGCCGCATGTTCGTTTGTGTCTTTTTCGTTTCATATGTTTTTTTTTTTTTTCTAAATCAGAACATAACATCCTCTCAATCTTTTTAGCAGATTGTATTTTAATAAATGCATCATGACATAATATTATTTCTTTAAAATAATAATAATATTTGGTATTATATTGAAATTTTTACTAAAAAATAATTTTAGCTATATTGAGTGATAACTCTCTCTTGGAATTATTATCAACTTTTCAAGTAAGAATGAAATCTATTTTACTAACATTTGTCTCATTTTTCAAGGTGTTTTAAGCATGAATCCCTCTTATTGAAATAAGTGTTGGTTAATATCAAATTATATGCTATTGTAAAATCTATGAATTATTTCACAACCCCTATTATCTTCTTCTCCAATAAAACTATTTCCCTTTTTTGTATCCCCTTAGCCAATTCATCAATTTCTCCCAAAATTTGTGTTTGATGGATTCTTCAACCCTACTCTTCTCCTAAAAAGAAGTTTTATTAACAAAATTCTATCCATTATCCCTCTAATGTGAACAAGTTCTTTTTTAAAACTTTAATAAATGATTATCTCTACTTCATTTCTATTTTTATCTTTTACTGTATACCATAATCTATATTCAGTATGTTTCATCTATAATCTATATCTATAATATTCTATAATCTATAATCTATAATCTATACTATATGTAAACTCAAAGCTTTGTTGACTTTTTTTCCTTTAATTTGACTTCATAAAAATTTGCCACATCATCTTTTCTCTCATTACAATTTTACACCTCATTATAATTTTTTTAATATAATTTCTTTTATCATCATAACAATTCACCTCTCTCTCTCTTCTCACGGTCTGCTGCTCTCTAACCCGCAAAGACCTCTCTGTCTCTCTTTCACGGTCTGCTGCTCTCTCACCCGCAAAGACCTCTCTGTCTCTCTCTCACGGTCTGCTTCTCTCTCAGCCGCAAAAACACTCTCTCTCCCACGGCAGCCGGTCTTCCTTCTCAAATCCCTCTCTACCCAATATCAATTGCTTCTTCCTCAAATCCCTAGCAGCCTGATATTACCCAATATCTTTTGCAAAGACCAACGCCCACTTCATAATCAAAATCCCTCTCTATCTCACCATAATCAATTGTCTCAGTTCTCACTTAACCACTCTTGAATTGATCAATTGCCCCCTTTTCAAACTCATCTCATGGATTCATACAACGGCAAAATGGATTATTAGGCTGTTAAATTGAGTTCCTTACGGATCCAATTGAGGTAGGTCCTTTAATTTATAAATTTTCTTTTCAGTTTTTCATTTGTAGATTATTAGAATAACAGTGGTTTATGCACTGGATGAGTTGTGGGGTTTACAAAGTGTTTAAGATCGGCCTTTGCTGTAATGGATACCGTGACTACTATTGAGTTGGACCAAGGTTGGGAATCAATAGAGAATGCGATCACGAAGCTAAAAGGTATTTTGGGAATGGTCACCAGAGCTTGATGGGTCACCAAAGCCTGAATTCAAGGTCGAGGAGTACATGATGATTTACACGTATCCTTCTTTGGATTACTTACTAATTACTACTTCCAGTTCAGCTACAACATAGAAAGATGAATTGAACCTTGCCTACTGCATGTTAGATGAAAGGCCAAGCTAAGCTACTCACAAGCTCTTTCATAACTTTTGTGTATATTTCCATGGATTATGGGCTGTCAAAAGCCCAATTTTGCCCCGGAAACCAACTTGGCTTTGGAGGTTACCCTTGGTCTAGGCCCATAGTTCAATTATGTTTTGAGTGTCCTACAAGAATTAATAGAAATATTTAGTCAGTTCCTTATTTATTTGAAAGTGTCGGTTGTACAAGAATGTATATATAAAAGCTATTTAGTTTGTCATAACTTTAGGGTTTATGCTTGATGCTAGGTATTGTTTTCATGCTATAATTTTTTCTGTTTTTTTCAACAATGTTACTGATCAGTTGTAGTTGGATTAGTTGTTAGTTTGTTTTAATCTTCTAAAGAATACCATCCTAAATAGAGTTATTTGCTTATTGTGACCTTTTTTTTTTATTTTTTATTTTATTTTATGTATACCCTGTTTTCATGCCTCTGAGTATGATATTTTTTATTCTTTTCCAATAGTTCTTGCTTTGTACATTCTTTTTGTTTCTGTTAATGTGTTGGGCATTCCTTTTTTTTTTTGTTAGTTTCTGTTTCTGTTATTTTTCTGTTAGTTCTGTTGCCTAAGTGCAAAGTATCAGTATTACTGTTCTGTACGGCTAGGTAGCAGTATTGTTTTTGTTGCCTTGCTAGATTCTACCTGAAATATAAGCATTAAATAGAGTTATTTGCTTATTGTGACCTTTTTTTTTTTATGTATACCCTGTTTTCATGCCTCTGAGTATGATATTTTTTATTCTTTTCCAATAGTTCTTGCTTTGTACATTCTTTTTGTTTCTGTTAATGTGTTGGGCATTCCTTTTTTTTTTTTTGTTAGTTTCTGTTTCTGTTATTTTTCTGTTAGTTCTGTTGCCTAAGTGCAAAGTATCAGTATTACTGTTCTGTACGGCTAGGTAGCAGTATTGTTTTTGTTGCCTTGCTAGATTCTGCCTGAAATATAAGCATTTAGGTTGATTGTTCTATTTGGAACAGAAAGCATTGGTTTCAACCTTTATGGGACTTTGCATTTGATTTTTTGCTTATCCTAGGAATATGGGGTTGGCAACAACAAACAGCCACCAGCTTAGTTATGTTAACAACCAAGTTTAAATTTATTTTAAGGTAAAAAGATTGGTGCTTTATGATTAGTGGTTGGTTCAGTTTTGTTAACTTTTTGTGAACCTATTTCTTTCTCCGTTTGTCACTTTGTCTGCTGGATTTTGCTTGACACTGTTGATGGTCTATAGAATTTCTTAAATACAAATGGATGTTCCATATGAGAAATAAAATTTAAATTTGAGTTGACTGTTGCCTGAGGTGTTACAGACTACCATTTGGCTTCCAGATTCTGTCAAATAAGCAAAGTTCTGTCCAATTATAATTGGATTGATAGATACATGAGGATTTCTTTTGGTTTCAACCTTTATGGGACTTTGCATTTGATTTTTTGCTTATCCTAGGAATATGGGGCTGGCAGCAACAAACAGCCACCAGCTTAGTTATGTTAACAACCAAGTTTAAATTTAGAAACAGAGTTTTTAGCAATGACCAGTTCAAACCCCTGTAGTAAGTGGGGCAAAGGCAAAAGTACGTGGTTAATTATTGACACATGCCACTCAGAAATTTCAAATCTTTGGGACAAGATGTGTTGCCATCTTCAATGGATTGGGTTTTCTGTATATTGTTAAGTTGTGGTCATGGTAGATAGTGGCATGGATATTTTACTACAGCATAGTTTAAATTGGGTTTGAATGTAATTGTTTTGCTCATGACAACTAAGACATGAGAGCACTCAATAGAATGCTATTAGTAGAGTTCCCAAATATCTTCTTTGATTAAAGTTGTGTTAATCAGATTGAAATCAATAAAACATTAATGTTGGTCAGTGGTGCATACACTTTCTTAGGTTATAGGTTTGTTATGAGTTAGCAACATCTTGGGAATGCAGGTGTTACTATATTAAATGTGCCATAACATCTGCAATGAACAACTACTTATCAAAAAACATTTGCAGTGAACGACTAAATAATTGCTTACCATGCTCATGTTATTGTTTAGGGCTTCAATGGCCTTGATAATGTCAACTCTGCTCTACTTATAGCTAAAAAAAAGAGAAAAGGAACGCATCTCAATTAATATGGAGATAGCGGGAGGTTGAGGGTGAAGGAAAAAGAAAAAGGAGATTGGATCTCTTTGTGGTGTTGTATGCCCAAATTAGCCAACAACCCCCCTCTCTCTATTTTTTTCTGGCTCATAAATTGTCTTTGAAGTAATTGGGTTTCAGATCTTTTGTTTTTCTTTGTTGTTAAGCCATACATCATTATAATTTTACGTTTCTTTTATTTTTATTTATTTTTTAATTTTACTTTTGCATTTGTTATCAAGAAAGCATCCATATTTGAATTTAAATAAAGAAAGACAGAGACAATATTTAATTGTTGGTGACCTCTCTCTATAGTATTCATTAATGTGTGTTCTAAGGATTCTTTCTAATGGGAGTTGGATGCCTTTTTCCTGGAATTTATTGGAACCAGCCCTATCTTAGCAACTTATCAAGTGAAGGAGACGATGATTATGCTAAATTACAACGAATTGATAATGCAAATGATTCACAACTTACAACAACATCTGCAATTACAGAGAATGAAAGGAATTACTCATTGACTAATGCGGAGCAAAAAAAGAAGAAACAAAGAATTGTTTAATTGGGCTCTTTTAAGAAAACAATTTTGTTCTTAAGAGACATTTTAGAGCTTTCATGGATCCTAAGGCCAACATTTTGCTCTTTTAAAATTGTAATATTTGTTGGATAATACTCTATTTTTTGTTTCAATTTATTATGACTGTTCTTTTAAAATGAATTTAATTGATATCTTGCATACTTACTACATTTTCTCATGCTTATATGTATTTCACATATTTATGAAAGGTAATATTCATGCTAACTTATACTAATATGATGATTGAATAAATTTTAAAAAATTTACATAGTCAATATAAAATAACTTCTTTAGATTTCATTTTTAGAAAGTTTCTCGTGTATCGCACGGGTTTGCGACTAATATAAATTAAAATTCGAAGCAAAGAAAATTTTTTTTCTCTCTTTCAAACGCCTCCAAATCATAATCCCTATTTTCACAGTAGTCCATGTCATCTTTCCTCTAATTCTCACTCACTGTCACACGTCTATTTTTCACACTCTCTCTCACACGTATACCCCAATTAATTATCTAACGCTGTCTCTACTTAAGGATTCTCACTCACAAGCCTCCTCCATTTCTGAAACCTCCAATCCCCAAAACTAAAGCTCTGTCTCTCAGACTCTCCAATCCCCTCTGACAAGCCTCCTCATCTTCTCTTTTGTTTCTCTTGATCGACTCCTCACCTCCCTCTCTTAAATATTTTCCCCCTTACCCATTAAATCCAGATCCCAAACTCCTTATCTCCCGCTCTGATTTGCCCAATTGATTGCAGGTCACCACTACTTTGCTCTTTGCTCAATCTCCTATTTAAACCCATCAATACCCACTGCCTCAATGACAAGCCTAGGTGAATTTTTTTTTTTAATTTCTTTTCATTTTTACGATTTTGTTTATTTACCGGGTAGATTTGTGATGGTTTGTGTCTGAAACCCCTTATTTGGGTGCACTTTTTGTGAGTGTCATCTGAACGGTATTCAATTTTCACTTTTTTAAGCTTATCCTACCTGGGGACCAACTTTATTCTTTTGTTTTATTATTGTTGCATGTGATGTGTTTGATGAAATCTCTTTTAGACATGTGATATGTAATTTTTTTTTTTCATCATGTTATAGATTTCCATATCCTTCATTGGTTTGTGTATAAAAATGCCTAGCATATGTTCGATGAAATTCTTGACAAATGTAAATGTTTAACGGAACCCATAGTAATTAACTTATTTCTATATCTAAACACATGAAAACCAAAGAGTACAATGACCAAGTCAGAAACCCCAGACTTCCGTGTTTTATCAGGTGCACCGGAAGTCTGGAATAAAATTTTTCTTCCATAACAGCTTCTCGGGGCCTTCACTAGATCATTGATTTTGTACCCATATAAATTACAAATATTTTAACTTTCTGTGTTGCTTTAAATTTTATTTTCCAGTCTATTTCAGTTTAAGTTGTAAAAGAATTCTTTTGTGATTTATTTACTTGGTAGTCTTTATTCTATGGAGTATGTGAAAGAAAGTTTTAATTTTTGTAGATTACACTAGAAGCCTTATGAGGATGTCTTCCAACAAGTCTTGCGGTATATAGGACCTGGACCTGGACTTTTCTTTGTTCATTGATTGATTAATTGGTGAAAGTCTATTGACCTCTCTCTTGATTCTTTTCTTTGCTCTTCTGAATTAGCAAGCGGCATATATATTGACAGGCACTATAATACTAATACTGATACAAGTTGAACCCTTTTAAGACTCTAGCTAGAATCCTTTATTTGACCCATGAAAATTTTAGTTATTTAAGTTTTCTATGTTGGTGTTTCAGCTCTGCTTGAAGCTGCAAGCAAGGTTAATTTCAGAGATATCTTAAGCTAAGGCTTTGCATCTAGAAGGTATAATTTTTTCTGTTCTCTCTGTGTGATCTAAATGTTTTTATTTATATTGGTTCTTCTTTACATGTTTATGGCATAGGTTCTTATGCTTTGCTCTTCTTATCCTTAACCAGATTAAAATTTGATTGATAGATATGGTGTAATAGTGACTCTTGAATTCGATGAAACACATGCATTCGAAGAAATGTTCTTGAACCAAAGAAAGAATAATCAATCAAAGCAATTAAACTTGGTTTTGTTTTATTTGGTTTTTGATATCCCTCGAAGTGTTTGAATAAATGTTTGAAACGAATGGGTTTGATTGGGTTTCACTGATTTGGGATTTTTTATTCATTTTTTAATCTCATAGTGAAATATCGAAGGCGAGGCTGAAAAAAGATATAGGAATTAGCAGAGAAGCATTATCTAGCTTTCAGAATTCAGCTATTTTAATTATCAAATAGTATAATTGAATTCAAAATTTACATTTTCAATTTTAGAAGTCCAGTGCTTATAATTTAGCTCTTAAATTTTCATTGCTAAAAGTTTTCAGTGTATCAAACAACACCTAAGTTAAGCCTACTGTCATTGTTCCATGTTTGAGACGCATACTACAGTCCTGGTTCCCATTTCATTTGTGAGTGTGATCAAATTCTAGGTAACATTATGTCATAGTGTACGTTAAAGAAAGAAAGAAGGTTCTTCTGGATTGATGGAGCAGCTTCCTTGTCCTGTTTTGTTATTAGCAAAACATGTTGAGTTGCTCTTTGGGCTGGTTTATTACTGAGACTGTTGTATTAGTTCGGGTTCTCTTCATTCCATGATGATCATGAAAAACTCAAGGCCAATAATATGAAAAATACTCAGTAAGGTTATTGGGACAAAACTGGAAAGTATTGAATATAATTATTGATATTATTCTACTGACTATTAATATTTTTTAATAATGGTTTTGTTCCATTGAAGGATCACTAAATATTTTATTTTTGTTATAATTCAGAAAGCTGGAGAATTATGTTTTTGCTCTTTGTTTGGCCACAATTTTGTTTCTCTTGCAGTTGAGTTCTGCCCTCTGATAATTTGGCCACCTCTCTCTTTTTGAATTTTTTTTTTTTTAATTCTTGCAGTTGAGTTATGCCCTCTAATTTTGCAATTTTTTGTATTCAATTGTCCTTTTATTCACAGCTCTCATTTTGCACTTTATTATTTAGATTTGGTTTTTGTTTCCTATATGAATGGATTTTAAGACAGGTTTACATGTTGTGTTGATATGGTTACCGGCTATTTGGTTGGTTATGCTGCATTCAGAACATTATTTGACCACAGTCCTGTCATGGTACCGTCTAAAGACATTTTTATTTTTTTGGTATCATGGGAAATCTTTTTCTGCAGAATGCTGCTGGAGGCATTCTTGGATTTGTTGGTGGCATGCTTGTAGAAACACTTCTTTTTTTATAATTAGAGCCTTAAATCAAGATTTTCGGCTGTTGCTTCCCAACTAAAGAAGAATCAATAGACTCAATCTTAAGAGATTGGGTTTTTCTTTTTATCTTTAGTGTGTTCACTTTCATTTATACAGATCTTTTGACAACAAATATTGCTATCATTGACCATGAGAAGAAAAGAATCTTTGTACTACAAAAGGTAGCATGCCAAATGCAAGATTGGAAAATATGAAAATTTTCAAAATTCTTTCCTATCTAATCAGAAGAATTCCTAAACCTCTTATGAAATTATGTAATTATATTAAAAAATTGTCACTCTATTTCCACTCTTCCTTCTTTCTTTGGTATACTCCTCTCTCATATTTGGATTAGTTTTATGAGATGATGGATCTTTTCTAATCAAAAAAATAAAAAAAGATGATGGATCTTTTTGGTTTAGTTGTACAGAGTGATTTGTAGTGTCTGTTTTTATTTTTATTTTTTTAGGAGGAGTATGTTTCAACTTTGAGAATGTGTATCTCTTTATTATTGTTTTAGGTTTTAAGGTGTTTGGGCTGGCTTTTCTAGAACTTCTTAGACCACATCTCTGAATCTGCATCATAGGGCCACACCATTTGGCCTCATAGGTCCAAGGTCCTACCAATGGAAGGCCAATGTTTCAATTACAAGGGTGATGCATATTTTTGCAAGCTTTACCTGAGAAAGTCTATGGAACAAGACTTCCGACAACACTGACTGATTATGTTACACAAATTTGTAGTCAATTTGCAATTGATTCTAATTGTAAAGCCTAACAGTTTGTAATAAATAATATATTTGGATGACATGCTATGCTATGATAATTGTGCATAATTTTTTCTCTCTAAAGCTACTTTCTTCTTCCTAACTAATTTGACTTAGTGATATTTCTTTAGATCTCATGTTTAGTACATTCTCGTGCATCGCAAGGGTTTGCAACTAATTTCTTTAAAATTCTCGCTTATCAACTTAGTCTCCTTCATGAGTCATACCAAGAGTTTTGTAACTCAATTAACATTGATTGGTCTCCTTTATGAAGAGAATCAAGTTCAAATCCACCCACGACTCAACTATCAAATTATTAAAAGAAACATAAAAAAAAATTGTCCTACAAAGATACACTTTCCGTATATTCCAAATGCCTATACAAATCATATTCTACTGGCTAGCTTCTTTACCCATAACTATCCATCACAATGAGGGAGCTCTTCTCAATTCTCATTACAGTATTACACTCAAGTGTCAATATAGTGTGTCCCTTATTGGGAACGTCTTAACTAACCCTTACTCACTTTTTATTGTATCTGAGTAGGGAACACCCCAATTTGTATATGTGGTGGAACCATGAGTGACTAAATTTTACTTTGGCCATTTACCATTAACATTTATTATTATTTTTAATTTTTTTGTGTTTGGACCAAGTGTGAACAAAATAAAATATATGACATCGACACAAATAAAATTGTAGTAAAAGAAAAAAAAAATAGTAAAAAACCTTATAGCTTTTCTAGTTGAGACATCGAAGAGTTCAAATCATTCTCTCCTAATTATCGGATTATTAAAATTAAAAAAAAAATAGAAAATTATTTTTAAAGGTTTATTTGATTAAGTCGAAAATTATAGTAAATTGATAGTACTATTATATACAGCCCCAAGCCCCCAAGAGCAGAGCAAAGCAAGTTTGTAATCTATACGAAACTCGGAAACTCTTTTATTGTAAGCAAATGTGGAGGAAAGTATTGTCAGCCGCAAGCGCAAGCGGCAGCGCACTTCGGCAGCCATGGTGCAGCATCGCATGCCGCCACTCCACCTCAACCACAACAACCACCGTCTCCTCCGCCGTCAACTCCATGATCCTCCGCTCCCTCAAAGATCACTATCTCGAAGTCTCCAAAATGACTCCTCCCCCGGTAAATACCCCTCTCTCTCTCTCTCTCACTTACTCAGGTGGGGTTTTACAAGTAGGGTTTATCTTATTTACGAATTAGCCATTCCTAACCCTCTCTCTCTAAAACCCTCAGCATTATTAATTAATTGTTTAATTTTGTGGCAAAGACAGAAGGTGAGCCCTCCTACGCCATTCACAATCTTAACAGGCGCGTTAGATGGGAACGGTCCTGTCCTTAAGCGGAGCTACGGCGACAACGAAGAAATCAGCATTTCCGTGATGAGATTGGCTAATATAGTCTCTGGTGGTGATCATGATGATGATGATGATGATACCATTAACCAGTTGTTTCTTCACGTCCATGTCTTGAAGCCCGAGCAGAAGGATTCTCTGCACTTCCTGTGTGGTTTGTATCCGGACGCGCTTGGGATTCACTCCGTTTCAATGCGGCCCAAGGCTGATAGCTCCAGCTTCCTCGTTGTTCCGGCTCAGTACACGGGGCCGGTTTTTGAGTGAGTTGAATTCAATTCAGTCTCTGCTTTGTTTGTGTTTGTTTTAAGTGTGATTAATATCATTGGTTTGCCTTGTTGGGACCTAATTCATTGATTGGTTTTGGTTGAAAACTTCAAATTATGCATGTAATGAGTGACACCTAATCAGTTTTATGTAGGAAATATTTTTGGGAAGTGAGTTCAGAATTGAATTAAACCTTGTTATTGGAGAAAAAGGAACCATTTTGTCCAAGCCTTCTCTAGAGGGATTTCCTCTCTATGGATTGCCTTAGTTATTAGCATGTCCCACTTGATGAAATATTCTCTCCTTTCAACTTATTTATTCATCTAAATAGGTTTTTGTTTTTTACAAGAAGTATGATACTTCATTAGCTACCGTAGGTTTGAGACTATGTCTTGATGGATCTATTTTGGACGGAGTTGAGGATGGATTGATTTTTGTCTTGGGTAAGACTAGTTTATCTTTTAAAAGGATTGAGCTTTGGGGAAGATGGTAAATGGAGTCAAGATTTCTTGTTAGGGTTAAATGAAGGAACATGCCATTTTTTAAGATATTGTTGAGAACAAAACGGTGGAAAGTCACTGACAAGAGCAAAAGTCGATTACAAGACTTGGGAGGGAATCCATGGATAAATATTTGCATAAATACCATTCTACGAAGTCTGTACGAATATTGGGAGCAGAGTTGTTTTTGTCATAGTCATTCCCATAATATAGAATGATTGATGAACTTGGGGAATTATCTTGACATTTTCTTTGGATTGTTTTGACTTTAACCATCTTTTGCAGACAAAGTGAATAAGCTCCGTAAGAATACATATGTTGTCAGTTGTCTCATGCATTGGAATTTGAAATGTTTGTTAATGGAAATTTCACTATTCAATAGGCCACCATATGAGGTTTACTTAGTATCCTCGTTGCTACAATGCAACATGATAGTCATACCTTTGAATTGTAATTCTTTGGTCTCAAGATATATTTTGAACTTTTGTTTTGTTTGCTTTGCTTACTATCTTGACATTGTTGATAATGAATATATAGCTTCCCAAATTGAACAATGTTTGCATTTGAAAATCTTAATTCCAAGGCAGTCATAATTTGTCAGGAAAAGGTTTATGGTGTAAACATCTGATAACCTTATGCAGTATATGCTCTGATGGCTTATTTCTAACTATGAGAAACTCTTGTCTGATCATGTGGCGTGGATATTCCTAGAAGGGAGCCATACCCTTGTTTGATTCATATAGGATGATAGTTGGACTTTTCATATATTTCCTGATATGTATCTGGTACTTCACAGTTATGTCCAATATTTGAAAATGTTTAAATTTTTAAACATATTTGATTCTCTGTGATACTCTTTTTAATATTGACTTAAATTCTTTTTGGTATTGATGTCAATTTTTTTTTTTTTTTTTGATAAAGTAATAAGTTTTAGTGATTATTGAAAAAAGAATACATCAAGGACAGTAGACGTGTACTTGGCAAAAAATTAATTTCGAACAGAAAAATAATCAAAGAACTCCAAGAAATTGGAGAAAGAAAACAAACTAGTGGCAGCCATCCAATCAAATAAGGTTCAAAGCAATAGGATCTTAAAGTCTAGAATGTTTCGTTCACAGCCCTCAAAAGTCCTATCATTTCTTTCCCTCCATATACACCACAGCACACAATGGTCAATGGTCAATGAGCTAGAGTTCATCTGACACCTCCTCCCCTTATAAGTAGGTGGAGGGTGAGGTTGTGGGTTGTAAACCCGTTGGTTGCGTGTGTAACTTATCCATAAAAGAAAAGTATTGGATAGTGTCAATGGTTTTTGGGCCAAATATGTCATCTTCTAACTCCATAAATAAGGGTAGATGGTGAGGTCACTGATTCAATTCAATATAGGTGGTGCAGTTTCTTTACCTATCCAAATGATTAATATTGGATAATCTTTGATTCTTTATGCTCTGGGGTATGACCTTATTGATCTATTTCAGTGTAGAATTAGTATAGTTGAAAGTGAAATCGTAAAAAGTGATTGTGACATGTATTGACTAAATGAATTTTGCATGCTTTCATGATTAAAAAACGAACACTTGATAGTATTTCTATTAGTTTATCCCCACCATAATATATCCTACTTTTAAAAAACATTGCTGAACATATTTGAATAACTCTATCTTGTATTCGTAGCTACTCTTCCTAGACCTCCTTTAGGAATATGCAAGGCCAAAAGTGAAATGTATTGTGTTCATTTCAAATTTTATGAGATAATATTTTGTGTCAAAATAACTTCCCCATGTATTTTCCTTATTCTTTTAAGTGTACTCAATGGCCCCATAAAATGGTTTGTTTATATGTGTCCTATTGAGCAGACGTCGAATAACTCTGTTTTCATTTTTACTTTTGTTGAATTAAAATTAGATGTGTTATGCAATGTTGATTAACCTATGTTTGGCCCGAATTGTTTGTTAATTGACAGAGAGCTTGATGAAAAGGTGAGAGATGCACTTCACAGTTTCATAGATGAGCGAGGAATAAATGAGAGTCTCTTTCCATTCCTTCAAGCATGGCTTTATGTGAAGGATCACCGGAATCTCATGCGTTGGTTCAAATCAGTTGGCATATTCATCAATGAAAGCAAGTCAGCTACAAAAAGTTAACAAAAAGTAATTTTAGTGAAATAGTTTTGTTAGAAAATGTAAGCATATGCTAATATTTTTCATGTTGTTTATGAATTAGCGATTTTATACATTTAATTTCCCTAAATTAAAATTTCATATGTGAATTGTTTTTCTTCATTTTTGCAAAATATGTCATTTTGCAGTACTTACTTGGTACCTATTGATTAATACAAAATTTTGATATCTTTCATGGTACTCGATTTTCCAATATATGATGCTAATCATATAACTAGTGCCAAGTTGTGCTTGTTGATTTCTAGAAACTTGTGTTACCCTGTCTAGGTAGATTTATTAGTGGTTGATTAACAAGCACTAGCGGCCTTTTTAGTGTCTTTATGGAACATTGTTTTTTAGTAGACATTAAATCTTTAGGAAATGTCTAAAAAAATTGAAACAGTTTCTTATCAATTCCCTAGGTTTTAGTAGATGTAAGGGTCCATATTATCAATTTCTAATCACAGGGATTTGGTTTTAGAAATTTTCGGCTGGTTCAGTGATTGGGTCGGGTTTGTGTCTGAAAAAATAATAGCAGAACTGAATTAATTGGGCCTATGCTAATATCTTTTCTTTTTCTTTTTAATTTTTGAGAACCCTCTTTATTTTTATGGAGAGCAATCTAGGGTGAAGGGAACGTTAATTATCCTATGCATCTAATGCATCTTCCCTTTTACAATGTAAAGATCCCGCAAATACCTTCTCGAAGGGAAACTATAGGGCTGCCAGAGTCAAATGCTACGTATAGTAATCTTCTCAATGAGTCAGCTGCTTATTTACCTCCATTTTTATGAACCCAACAGCTTGTTATTTCCGCTAGTACATGTTGAGGAAAGGGTTCCGAGGACTAACATTTTTCCTGTAAATTTATCATCAAGGCACAATTACTTAGTCTTGTCTGTTTGAAATTTCGCTTTTATCAGTATCTAATGGGGAAAGTACACTTTATCCATCTGTGGTTTGGTCCATTTACACTTTATCTACATGTGGTTTCAAACTTGACATTGTACCCACTTGAGGTTTTATTTTTTAACATCCGTTACCTACTACTCACTGCCGTTAACTCTAAACAAAAGAAAATAAACAATTGGCTCTCCTTCTCTTTCTCACGCTCGATGAACTCCCATTCCCCACCGGAAACTCTCACCCGATCTTCCAGTCAGCCCTCACCAGACCAGATGACGGTAAGCTCTTCTCATCGGAACTCTCACGTGATCTCCTCTCCTCATTGAAACTATCACGCGATCTCCTCCCCTAATCCCGATAGAAACCAAGGTATTTTTGCAAAAAGAATTTGGGGGTTTCACTTCTATATGAACCAATTGATGGGGGTTTCTCTTCTCTCTCCTTTTTGCTGCCCAGATTTCTCTCTTTGCTGTTTCGATTGTCTCTGTTTTGAAAGTTAGGTTTCTTTTTTTAATTTTCTGAAATTATGTCTCAATGTCTCTGTTTTGAAAGATTGATCCCTGGTTACGTAAATTTATTTGATTGGAATGACTTATTGTAGGGCATGAGAGGACTATTGGATATCATGTCTGTTCAAATATAGTTAGCTCTAGTTGATATTGGATTAATTAGTTCATATGGATTCGTTCACAATGTATCTGATGGTGCCCATGATTAGCATGTATCTCATTACTTTATGTGAAATTAAAAATGTTAATAAAATAAATTTAGTGGTTGCGTTCATGGCTTTAATTTAGTTCTCACTGATTATTCATTGCATTAAGGGGCAGGCAATTTGGCTAATATATATTGCAAGCAAGGTAACCTGGAAAAGGTGATTTTTCATTTTAACCGAGCCATTTCTCTCATATATTAGTGCACAAATTTCTAACCTATGTAAGATCGGGTGAGAGTTTTCGGTGGGGAATGGGAGTTCATCGAGCGTGAGAAAGAGAAGAGAGAAGGAGAGCCAATTGTTTATTTTCTTTTGTTTAGAGTTAACGGCAGTGAGTCTTAGGTGACAGATGTTAAAAAATAAAATCTTTGGTGGGTAAAGTGTCAACTTTGAAACCACAAGGTAGGTAAAGTGTAAATGGGCTAAATCACAGGTGGGTAAAGTGTACTTTCCCCTTATCTAATTATGCTCTAAGTGCATTTCACAATTAAATGATCCAGGTTCATTTTGTCAATTTTTAGGTTCCATGATTTTTGCACCAGATTTTGATGGCAGTGAACTTTGTGTTTGGCTGATGAAATTAGGAAGCAAATCGTTGCATAATCTGTGATTAGAACTGATTAGATGGATGCATACAGGAAATCTCTGTTCTCAAAGGCAGGCATGCGATCACAACAAGGTCAGATATGAGCGAGGAATTTTTTTGTAGTTGTATTATATGGACAGACTAAAATGAATAATTAGTTTACCAATGCCATGGATGGGCTAAATATATGGTGAATTATTGTTATTCATTTTAAATTATGAGGGGCATTTGAATGTGTCCCTTTTTTAGAGAGAAAAAACTTAAACTGCACAATTCTATCTTCAGTATACTAATTTGAGATTAATTTGTAATTTCCACTCTATCATCCAAATTAGTCTCAGTTAAAAGATAGTGGGTAAATTAATCTTGAATTATGGTATAGATTACAAAATTTTGTAGTGTACAATATGTTTTATCACATTTAATGCACTGCAAGGTAGCTGAGACAAAATTGTCAGGCATGCGTCCCTGCTTTTGAGACACTCTTTTCGGTTTGGATTGATAGTTGTTCAGTCGATCCTATGTTTGAGATTTTTTTTGTCATTTTTGGGGTTCCACGGATATTTTGATCATTTTTGAACGTTTTGGGTGTATATTGGTTATATTAGGTATTTTAGTCATTTTTTTGGGTTCTGGGGGTATTTTGGTTTTGGACATTTTTGGAGTATATCAATTATTTTTTAGGTTTTGAGGGTATTATGATCATTTTTGGACATTTTGGGAATATATATTCGTCATTTTAGAGGTTTTTATTGATATTTTGGTTATTTATGAGGTTTAAGGGGTATTTTAGTCATTTTTTATGTATCCGGAATATTTTAGTCATTTTCTCCAACGACAATTTTCTAATTACAGGTTATTAGTATTTTTTTTATATTAAAAAATTTATTACATTCCCCGCGAGAAAGGAATATAAGATTCCTTTATGTAATAATATAATCACATCACACTAAATGTCATTGTAATCTTAGAAACCTCACGCCAACTAAACACTCCCTCCTCCTTCTAGCGATTGTTGAATGTTGATACATCTTTTATATATATATAAAAAAAAAAAAAAAAAAAAAAAAAAAATATAAAAAAAAAACCTAAACACTCCCTTGTTGGGATTTGGGTGATCGATCCATTGCATCAGTCGCTATGATCGGTTGAGATGGTACGACCCAAATGCCCTTTATGATCTTTGTTCCACAAAAATCTAGCTTATTGTCACCTAAAAAAAGATAAAAGAAATAACATATATTTGATTGAATAAAGAAACAAACATGGACCACCAAAATTTGAGGCCTGGTGGGTTGGCCGGTTATAGGCATAATCATGCAGAATAGTCGGTTCACATCTTCCGTTTGTTACTTTAAGAGTTTAAATATTGCATTTGCTGGACATTTGGCAGAATGTGACAATTTTGGAGGCACTATATATTTTTTTTGAAGTATGACGGTAGATGGAGGAACGATATATGTGTGTGTGTGGGTTTTTTTGGGGGAGGTGGTTCATCTTTTATTTGTTTGTCCTTATTCAAAACCACTCAAGCTTTAGCATCATTATTAGCTTTGTAGAAAGACTGTGGGAAAAATAGAGCACATTGATGCTAAAGAAAAACATATTATGAAACTTTAGTAATATGAGACGTGTCATCAATTAGGGAATTTGTCACTTCGTGCACCAATTTACTAATACCAGAAAATTTTAGGTTATTGCTAATGGATATTTAGGCCGATAGCACCTATTCCCATCCCCTCCCCCACAAAAAAATGTTGGTTGTTGACTTGGTTTGCTCCAACAAACACCCCCACCCTCTCTTTATCTCTTTTTTCATGCTAGGATTGCTGTAGTGACGTGACATATTATATTGGTATATGTTGTTTTGCTTTAACGTAACCAATAACAAATTTAAGGTCAAACTATGATTTTAATTTGTTCCTTGATTCTAATTTCATGTATTGAACTATTGATTGTCTTACGTTTATTCGACTTGATGTGTAAGTGTGTTTGTTTTCTTAATATATATGACCCGGGTTCAAGGTGGGAGATTCAACACACCTACCTTGAACCTGCTACGGGTGAAAAGCGACACCCCAATCCATCAATAGATAAAACCTGTTCCATTCGGGACGGGTTGGGTCTGGTCAAATATCCGTGAGTCAAATTTTAAATTGTCATTTCAAATAAAAACCCATTAGATTCAATTTTATTTTTTAAAAACCATTAGAAAACATGTAGTATTTTATTTGTTCATCACAAACCCCTAAAAAATAAAACCTTAAAAAGACAAAAAGAATGTTCAAAACTCAAAAGATGACAAGAGAAACTGATAATTTCAAAAATGTTCTATACATTATAATAATATATTGCACATGGTCCCGTTCAATTTGCATGATCTTGAGCCGTCAATATTATACAGATAATGCCAACTTATACCTGCTGTTTCTGTAAAATGTTTCAAGCCATAGACCATAGTGTTTTAATTTATAGTAAACATTATTTTTATTGACCCAAACTCAGCAAGACGAATTTTTTCTCTTTGATTCCAACTCAACTATTTTTTGCTAATTTGATGGAACTCAACTAGACCAAGCAAGCAAGAGCCTCTGCCTCTGCCTTGCCTTACTTATTAAGTTATTATTCACGCCCATTATAAGGTTGAAGGTTGCATATATGAGTATTGATTAAAAAATAAAATCTAAAAATAACAAAGTTGAAGGGTCAAAAGATTGATTCCTAAGACTTTTTCTTATCCAAAATGTTAGCATTGCGCTGAACTGTAAAATAGAATTCATACTTCTGTTAAGAAAAGATTGTACATGTGGAACCTTGTGCTTTCAAGATTCAAAATCCTATGAATGGTTAAGATATAAAATCAAAATCCCATGATTAATGGGATACAATAACAGTGAATATTTACAACAAATATACCGCTAAGCTAGGAATGTGGTCAACTCCAAGAAACCGAGTCTTGCTCCTTTTGGTCATGTTATTGCTGATACGCAAGTTGGGGATCACCAGCTGGCAGCTACAATGGTTCCATTTTGCTCATATTCGTTTGGGGGAATTAGATAACGTTATTGAAATATAAGGTTAATACATCTTTTTTGTTCATTGATATGGTCAACTATTGTTTTGTAACCCCCAAGAGACACGAAACTTGTTCATATTGGACTATCCCAAAATAGAAAGGAGTAATTGAATTTGGAGACGCATAGTGCCTCAAGCATGCTTCCCATATCAACAGGTATAGGACGCAACGCAACCCAATAATATCCACTGAGGAATAATCCAAGCCAATTACTCTACTACATTATACATATCATGTATGATTGACTAAGATTATTGGTTCTAGGTATTTAATTTACGTAGGGAAATGTAATTCTTATGAAAAAATAGTGGCAGTTAGTGTAGAGCCTTTGAACTTACAATTAATCCTATAAAAAACTTCACATAGATCAGTAATAATTAGCCTGTGTTTGGATCATCTACTTAAAAGTGATTTCACAGATTTTTATGTATAAAATGTATTCTACAAAAAATCTGAGATGTTTGGTTGGGATTTTGGAAAATGCAAAATGCATTCTAGGCAGAATGCATTTTGCAAATTCTCATTTCTAGAGCAGAAGTCAGAATCCAAAATATTTTGGATTATGATTCTAGCTTCTACTTTTAATTTTTGTTAAAATCAATGGGACCCACTTACAACAGTTTATTACTCGAACAACTCTCTTTTCCCTGCTTAAGTTTTCTCTTTCTTTCTTTTATTTCCCTTCCCTCTCTTTTGTTCTCTTTTTTTAATATGTTCCCTATTTTTTCTCTTTCTTTCTTTTATCTTTGAAAAAGTATTCTTATTTTCTCATTTTCTTATTTTGTATCAAAGAACCAGTGATGATTTGGAATGATTGTTAATAATGTTTTTTTTCTTTGTTTAATGTAAACTTGTTATGATGTGCTTTTTCCAGCACTTTATTTGTAATGTTTGGATTTTATGTCACACTATGTTTTTTCTTTTATTTCCTTTTCTTTTATTTGTAATGTTTGGAAAAAAAAAAAAAAAACTGAGAAATGGGGGAGGGGTGTGAACTGTGAGGAGGAAATAAGAGAAAAAAAAATGAGATGAGTGAGGGAAGATGTATGTGTGTAGTGGAGGAGAAGAAAAAAGAGAGAAAAAAATGAGATGGGTGAGGGGGGATGTATATGTGTAGTGGGGGAGAAGAAAAAAGAAAGGCAGGGGGTACATGGGTGGTGGGGAAAAAAAAAAAAGGAAAAAAGAAATGGGGAGTGGGGTTTACGTGTATGGTGGGAAAAAAGGGGGAGTGGAAAAGAAAAAAAAAAAAATTGAAAGGGAAAAAACTAAATTGGTTTTATTTGTATGTTCACTTTGTTTGGTGCAAAGTATAGAATTGTGAAAATTTATTTAGAAGATGTCTTATGATATTTTTTATCATAAATGGTTTGTGTATATCTCTATTGCACACACAATACACATTTCTCTATATTTTTTTTATTACATTCAAATTTTATAAAAATGTGTGCAAGGAGATGTGTACAAATCATGACCTATTTTTTTTATTAGTAGACATTACTTTAAATCACAATGTAATACTTTATTTCTTTATTACATTGTTAATTTTGTATTGGTAGTAAATGTATTTTTAGCCTTGTATTGAGATATTTAAAAAAAAAAATGTTAATTACATAATGTATACTAATAATATATTATTTAATAGGAAGAATACATTCTTTAAAATACCAACCAAATACAATTTCTTTCAACATAATCACTTCTTATAAATAATTTCAATATTTTATCAAACGCACTATTTTCAGCATAATGCATTATAGAGAATGTATTCTCGAGAATGCACTCTAGCAGGAATGCATTCTCTAAAATGCATTCCCAAAATAGAGGATCCAAACACAGGCTTAGTGATTAATAAGTTTTCATGTAAGTAACTTCTTCAACAATAATTAAAACCTCTTTAACACTACCAAAGTACTAAGTAATTAATTAGGATCTTATAATTTGATAACTCTCCCTTTAAGTGGTAATTTACACGTAAGACTACTTGTCTAAGACAAAGAAAGAAAAGTTTAGTTTTAGTAGTAATGGTATTAATAACCCCCAATCAAGCATCTTATCTATATGCCCACTCCCTAATCCTTTGAGAATCTGATACGTGAATGAAAATCTTCTATCCCACTTTTTATGTTCCACTTTATACTTCACCAATCACAATTTGCCAAGTGTTTTTTTTTCCTTTTCTTATAAAAAAACTAAAATTTAAAATGGAAAAAAATCTAACACAATCTAACACATGGCTAATTGTGATTGGTGAAGTATAAAGTGAAACATAAAAAGTGGAATAAAAGATTTTCATTCTAATAGGCTAGCTCTGTTGATTGTTGAGTTTGAAAATATTGCAAACTCCATGATGAATAGGCTAAAGATTTGTTCCGTGATACATCCCCTTGAATAGTGTATTGCCTCGTGCTTCCAAAATATTAATATGGTCAAACACCAATAACTATTTTATTTATAAATTTAAATTTTAAGTTTTTGATATTTTAAAATAATACGAATATATGAATTAATTGATCGGATAGTAATGACACCCAATTAATGCGAATTTAGTGTGCTTTTTTTTTTTTTTTTTTTTTTTTTTTTTTTTATGTCACTATTTTGGAGTGAAATAGAAATTTTAATATAATAACGCATACACACTCTCTCTCTCTCTTTTGTATAAGGACGATTGAATCTACGTCTTCATAGAGGGATGGAGATCAAATTGGAGGGGGAGGAACGGAGAGTACACCACCTAACCGAATGCCCATTGGATAGTGTGTCTGTCGAGAACAATAAAAGTGTGTTGGTTAAGAATAATGAAAGTGTGCAATCCAACCGTGAGATTTTGAATACATTAATCTTGTAAAAAGTTATTGATTGGTGTAATATTGACAAAAGTTATATATTATCTAACTTGAATTCTTTTTTTTGATAAATTATCTAACTTGAATTCAACCCATATAGACATAATCAAATTAATTACATGTGCTATATAACTTTTTGTTAATTACATCATTCAATAACTTTCTATGAGATATATGTATAAAAATAATAATAATAATAATAATAATAATATAACATTGGATTACATTGTATTCTTATACCTACATGCTTGCAAAATATCAAGATGATCAAAATTAATAATTATCTCATCTATAAAATGTTTATTTATTTTTTTGTCTCTCATTTTTTTAATATTATAAAATAATATACAAAATATAGAATTAATAGACCACATAATAAATAACATCCGACTAACATAAATTTTGACATTTATAATAAAAAAATAGAAAACATGTAATCCAAAAGTGAGAATCCCAAAATATTAATCTAATAAAAAAATGATTAAGTGGTGTAACATTAAAAAGAGTTAAATCAAGTGCAATTTGGTCGTAATTATATATATATAAATAATGGGGTTCATAAGGGTAGAGCTACTCAAGTAGTTGATCACCCAATGTGAGACTAATCACACGTTAGCACAACACACACTCATACAATCCAACCAAATCAAATTCACACAATTTGGAGTGTCATAATCTCCCACATTGTGGCCTTACTAGGTTAGATCATATACCGTTTGTAATGATTCAAGGTAACCACTATCCATATCTGTGTTTATACAGTTATACTCCAAAATGACTAGTTAAATTACAATAAGACTCCATGTAATCACTTATAGAGGCCAGTTTGACCTAGTATATACCCGATGTGAAACTCGACACACATCCACACAGCACACACTCAACTAATTCAATATCAATCTTGAACATCACAGTTGGTTTTGGTTAATGACCATATCTTATTAACCGAGGTTATTCATTTGAATCTCCTTTCTTACTCTCTCAGGTGCCAAAGGTCATTCATCTAAAAAATAAAAATACCAAATGACCTACCATCTTTAAACCAACATGATACGAACCTTTAGGTAGAACTCATGGTTGAAAGATGACTTGCAAGGGGAGGGTGCTCGTGAGCTAATATACACATGGACATACAAAATGATACAAACCCCCAAGTCGAATTTATCCTCGAAAACAAGCTTGAAAGGGGAAGGTGTCTAAGAACTAATATACACATGACTAAGCCCAAACTTAACCAATGTGGGACACTTAGGATCGTAACATACCATCACGTTTTGCAGTCGACGTTCGCGGAAACTCTCATTCTAAGGTAAGGCTTGTGGCGCTCCCTAGATACTCAATGTGATGCCAGCTATGATACCAAATGATTCGAATCCCCAAATAGAACTTACCCTTAAAAACCGTCTTGAAAGGAAAAGGTGTCCAAGAACTAATATACACATGGATAAGCTCAAACTTAGTAGATAAAGTTCTAATTCTATTTTTCCCATATCTTTTCTCATCTTCCAAAGAAGCCTGATAGCATAAATAGCTAAAATGGAGAACTAAGCAAAAGGGGATAATGATGCAATAAAACATGCCACCTAAGGAAATAAATTTACAAAAATAGTAGGAATTAAATTGATTCGTACAAACATTATTTTCAAATTGGAAAGCCAGCAATAAATTGATCCACATAAATCCAAGGGTAAGATTTAGGAAAATCCCTTCTTTAACTATAGAAAAACAATTAAGAAAAATCTTGTTTCTTTATCTTACTTTATTTACCAAAATTTTCTTAAGTTCAGACAATTTTATGATTTTTTGTCTTTATATTTATGTTTAAAGATAAACTCTTTTAGTCTCTTTACTAATCTTTTTACTAGAATTTCGCATTAGTAGACCACAAAAATTATACCTTATATCGTTATAGCAATCACAATATGATACAAATAGCTTGAGTTACCTTACATTAAAATACAAAAAACAAAAAACAAAAATGGGAGACGTAAGTATATTATTATTTTTTTTTGTAAAGAGTATTTTGAAAAAAAATATTCATATAATAGTAGTGGGTCGTTCAATCATAAACATTTTTTTTTGTGTGTGTGTGATGTATCACCTATTTAATTTTAACCGATACTTTATTATTATAAAACATATATATATTAAATAAGATGAAAGCTAATGTTAAACGCTTATATTTAAGTAAATATAATATTTAATATTAACAGTTAAAATCAGGTAAATATACATAAATGTACCTGCACAATTTTATTCATATATTTACTACTTGTAGGGCCATTCAAGATTTTACGAGCATTAAAATATTCCAATCTACAGTTCCAAACTCCAAAGTCCAAACAAACCCGTTCACGCTTTTGAGAGATAGATAGGAAAAAGCAATGAAGCACTGTGAACAGACAGGTTGACATTGTGAAAGAGAAATAATACAATGACACATCACACAGTGTAGTTTCAACTTGGAAGTTGGAAACAGAGACGTTTGGTTCTTAGGTAGATTTTACTGCCTTTGCCGGCTTCTCTCTCTCTCTCTCTCTCTCTCAAAAGGTTATAATAGCTAAGCTTAATTAGCATATTCCAAATATATATATATGTTGCTACTTTCTCTCCCTTTATTCTCTCCTTGAATCTTCCTTAAACTTTCAAAGTCCAGTTGTCATTATCTTTCATAACCATTAAAAAAACTCAACACCGCTTCATCATCCTCCATTTCCAAACTCAAAAACATCTTTTGAAAATCCTTGTTACAATCTTTCTTTACTGATTCTTCAACACCCATTTCTTTAAAGTTTCAAACTTTCTCACAAAATCATTATTATCTTCACCAAAACTCCAACACCCACTTCTTCAAATTCCTTAAATTTTCGTTTTATTTACTGATCCTTGTCAAAATTTAGTCTTGGTTTTGGCTTTCATCGTTTTAGACAATGGTGGTGAGGCTCATAAGGTGGCCTTCATGGCCACCACTCTCCTCGAAGAAATTCGAAGCAATAATTAATATTCTGCGGCTGGAAGGTTTAAGTTTTGGACAATCTGAGGGAGAGAATGTATTATTGGGGTGTGAGAT
Organism: Fagus sylvatica; assembly: GCA_907173295.1. Taxonomy (NCBI): domain Eukaryota; kingdom Viridiplantae; phylum Streptophyta; class Magnoliopsida; order Fagales; family Fagaceae; genus Fagus; species Fagus sylvatica. Next base: position 20,636,045 of record OU015762.1, on the reverse strand, counting down.
TAAGTGGAAAGGTCCAAAGGGTATAGCTTTGCGCTCACTGAGGAGGCGCTCTGTAAAGAGAAATTTAACCACAAAAATGGGTGTTGGAGATGGTGGGGTGGTGGAATGGAATGAAGGGTTTCATGGCGTTTGTAGTTTCTCTGGTTCTAAGGAGGGTGTGTTTAGTCCATGGGAGGTCTTATTTACCGTCTTCAATGTGAGTTTCTCATCTTTGCTTATAATTCTTCTTTCTTTTTATTTTTTTTATCGATCAATTATTCAATTCTTCTTAGGCTTTGGATGAGTTTGGAATTAATTCATAATATTGTTTGCTTTTTTTTTTTTTTTTTTTTTTTTTTTTTTTTTTTGAAGTGGTTGACTATTGATGATAGAGAAAATTTCAGTTTTTTTTTTTTAATTGAATATAAATTCTGTGAGTTAAAGTCATGTTTTGATATCTGTGCTACCTTGGTCTAGCCAAATTTTCTTGTTTTGGGTTTTGGTAAGGGTGGATATTGGTTCTTGTGACCCTGCATTTATTTTATTTTATTTTGTCTTCTGTCTTTTTACTCTTTCTCAAAGCTATGTGTCATTTCTGGATTTTGGGGGTACAAACTTAGAGAATGACTTGTTTGCAGTCTACGGCTGTTGAGGTGTGCCATTAGTCATTAGTGAAGGCCTTTTGATCTTTCTCTAGATATTCTGAATGGGTTCTGGTGAATTTTGTAATTCACAACCTTTTTTTTTTTTTTTTTTTTTTTTTTTTTTTTTTTTTTGTGGGAAGAAAATGGCTAGTGACTAATGAGTAATTAAAAAATAAAAAATAAATTTAAGATTATCACCTCCCTCCCACAAAAATCTTGCCAAAATAAAAACAATAAAAAAGGAAACAATGATATTTTTTCATAATATTCCCTTCCTTGTCAGGAAAGTAACCGACTAATTTTTGTTCTAGTTCATCATTTCTGGACAATTACCTATTCTAGGTTTATAATGGAAAAAGAGGTTTTTGTGTAATCTAAATATTCACATCGTCACAAGTAGAACAGATTTGGTTTGCTCAGTGTATTTTATAGGTTGAGATTTGTCATGTCCACACCTAAGCGTAAAGTTATGTTTGCACCTATTTTGTTGAGCCTTTTGGGATTCAATGTTCTTTAGGGTTTCTGAAGCTAACAGTGCTGGGATTTGTGGTCACAGGTTTACAAATTGATACAATGATTCTAGAGATCATATTTTCATCCAGATGTTTGACATGCATCTATGGATGAATAATGGTGGCATATTCTCTGTTCCAGAATAATGGTGGCATATTCTCTGTTCAATTTTGTTTATTCATACTGTTATATATATATATATATATATATTTTTTTTTTATCAGTAAAACTGTTACTATTTGAGCTCAGGGTGCTAATCAACTTGCACTTGCTTTCATTGGATTTTGCTCCTCCAATTGAGACTTAAATTATTGGAATTCTGTAGTTGTAATGTCCCGTCAAAACTGCAAAATTGAGTTATTTTCCTCTTGATTTATGAGAATAAGCACTTTGCCCCCGGCTATTACAATTTCTGTCATGTTTAATGGAAAAGTCGTTTAAAAAAAAAAAAAAACATGTTTGACAGGAATTTTAATTTTTTATAAAATTTGTCGGAAATCCAAATGGCAGGGGACAAAGTGCTTATTACCATTAAATTGGGGGGACATTGCTCGGTTTTGAAGTTTAGGGGGAAGTGCATTTTGCCCTTCTTTTGTCTCATTGATAATTGGTTTGTTGCTGATACCAGTGTTTCAATTTGTTTTGGTTTGAATTTAGGGTGTGAATGAAGAGTCCAGGAATAGGGTTCCTGTTGTTGGAACTGCATCATTAAATTTAGCAGAATATGCTTCTTCAGCTGACGGAAAAGAGATTCCAATCAATGTTGCTGTCAATGCTCCTGTTGGCACTAGTGAGTGTAGTCTGTCACTCTGTGTAAGTGCCTTTTATTATTTTTTCGATGGGATTCTATATGATTTGCTCTTATTATTGATCTCTTTTCTACTTATCAAAAAATTATTGATCTCTTTTCTTCATGTGTCTTTGCATCTTTGAAATTTGTTTGTCTCATCCCAAGGTCATCCATATTGCAGTTATCTCTCAGTTTATTGGAATTGATATCTGCTCAAGAACCTTCAGACGCAGTGCCAAGATCATTAGTGTGCCTTCCAATGTCACCTTGTTATTCAGAAGCCCAGTCAAGTGAGAAAGAGGAGTTCTCTGCCTTTAAAGCTGGTCTGAAAAAAGTGAAACTCTTTACAGATTATGTCTCAGCAGGAAGAACAAAGAAGGCAAGCCGTGATGAAGAGGGCAGTGATGGCAGGTGCTCTGAGAGAAGTGCAGATGCTGATTACAATTATCCCATTGACACAGATTCACATGATGATGGTGATGCTCAGGGGCAATCAGCGGAGAGTAAGGATGATTGTAGCATTAGGCAGCCATTTAATTATGAAACTTTGGCCTCTGCAAACTGTGCTGGAGGATTAGTATTTTCCAATATTAACAATGGTCAAGATGAATGCTGGATCTATTACAGTAACCGTAAATTGACCCTGGGAAGCTATAATATTGAGAATGCACATGCATCAATCTCTGAGCAGACCCTGTGGCCAAGTTCGAAGCGCAATATTCTTTCTTGGAAGAAGAGGAAACTAAGCTTCAGGTCTCCTAAAGCCAAAGGGGAGCCTCTTCTGAAAAAGAATTACGGTGAAGAGGGTGGGGATGATATTGATTATGATCGTAGACAGCTTAGCTCCTCTGATGAATCCAGTTTTGGGGTAGGTATCAAACCTTTTGCATCACTCTTCTTTTAAGTAGGAGCACATGGTTATAATAGTAGTAGTAGTAGTTGTTGTTGTTGTCTCTCCCCAATCCTCCCCATGCGGGCTTCTCTTTAAAAAAATTATGCGAAGGTCTTTATTCTTAATCCAAATAATGACATTTTTTTTCCCTGGCAGTGGCAAAAGACAGAATGTTTTAGTACTGATGGATCGTCGATATCTGAATTTGGGGATGACAAATTTGCTGTAGGTATTTGGGAGTGTAAGGAAGTAACTTGCCGTGACAGACAATTGAAGCTCCAAACTCAAGTCTTTTTTGCTTCAATTGATCAAAGAAATGAGCGCGCTGCTGGGGAGAGCGCATGTACAGCTCTGGTTGCAGTCATCGCTGATTGGTTGCATTCCAACCGAGATGAGATGCCAATCAAGTCTGAGTTTGACAGCTTGATTAGAGATGGATCATTAGAATGGAGAAATCTTTGTGAGAACGAGGTCTACATAGAACAATTCCCAGACAAACATTTTGATCTCGAGACTATTCTCCAAGCTAAAATTCGTCCTCTTTCTGTAGTTCCAGAAAAATCCTTTATTGGATTCTTCCATCCAGAAGGACTGGAGGATGGGGGTTTCGATTTCCTTCATGGTGCCATGTCCTTTGACAGCATATGGGATGAGATCAGCCTTTCAGCATCAAACTGCCCATGCAATGATGACCCTTTGGTCTACATTGTATGTTGGAATGACCACTTCTTTGTCCTAAAGGTTGAGCAGAATGCTTATTATATCATCGACACTCTGGGGGAGAGGCTTTATGAAGGATGTGACCAGGCATATGTCCTGAAATTTGATCAAGACACGACAATTGTACGATTACCTAATGAGAGTCAAGCATCAGATGAAGAACCTGCCAGTGATAAGGCACAACCTAACTGCAAGGACACTTCCACGGAGGGGACTATGGTAATCCAATCGAATGGGTCGGAAGACACTGAGAGAGAAGAGGTTGTGTGTAGAGGGAAGGAATTGTGCAAGGAATATATTAAGAGCTTCTTGGCTGCAATTCCCATTAGGGAATTAGAGGCTGATATCAAGAAGGGGTTGATTGCATCGGCACCTCTTCATCACAGGCTACAAATTGAGTTCCACTATACCCGATTCGTGCAACCAACAGTTGAATCTCCTGTGGCAGAAGCAACAGCTGAATCTCCTGTGGCAGAAGCAACAGCTGAATCTCCTGTGGTAGAAGCAACAGCTGATGTACTGGGAATGGAACTGGCGGTTGCATAGGTGACTCGACTAGAGCTCTATAAATGGCAGAAATTGTCCATAGTAACCATGTTTTTTGCTGGTTATCTTCTGTTTGTGTCAGGTTAATGGGTCAGGTGCCTTCACCTCTAATTCTAAAGGGAGCAAATGAATATCTCCTTTTAATATAACAAATTTTTAGAGTTGTATGTTTTTTTTTTTTTTTTGGTAATTGGTCAATTTTCCATTTCTGATAGGAATATATATAAAAATGTACATGACTGTTTATTCACACTGCTAATTTCACTTTTCGTTTTGTATTACCTTGATTTAATTGTACAAATTTTAAAATCCTTATTCAAAGGTTTGAAACTTTTATATAAAGAGTGTCAACCATATTGTCTATGCTTCTCTCTCTCTGTCTCTCTCTGCATTCATTCAGTAACCTAATACATTACACATCATTTAGAGCAGTCTGATAAGTCTGAACATGTTCTTGAATCTTGATCATAGGGTGCTAGCATTTGAAGGTTTAATTGGTTAGGCCTCAAAAAATGGCTGAGTTGTACTTGTATCTTAGTGGGAATTTTTCTTTTGGATCGTGGTTGCGGTGTTTGGAAAGTAACCCACTTTTTTTTTTTTTTTTCATTAATGAATAAATGTAGAAACAGAGAGGTACCCAACCCATCTCGCTCTTCTGGGGACCCAAACAAAAACATATGAGATGGAGATGGGTTCATCCCATTTACAGTAAGTAGCCCAACAAACTAGATTATGGAGCCAAAATTTCTTTATTTCTACTTTTCTAGTAACAAAAATGAAATCCCAATAGAGGAGGGAGCCCAAAGCAAGCCTTACGAAAGAGGAAAAGGGAGCCAAGAACCATGGGGATGAAGGGGAAGAATGAGGCAAAGCATCTATAACTCTCTTTGAATTTCCTTCAAACTGAACAAAAGGGATCTTGTGATGAAACATGATATGGACCAAATCAAACATTCATGACGATCATTATGGTCTGGACAACAGCATTAAAGAACTAGCTGTAAAAAATATTAAACCCACGTGTTTGGCATTTTTCACAGAAACATACCTAACCGAGAGATTTAAAAATACAATCAATGATCGAGCAGTTACAAATCATGACATAAAGACTCATAAAACATGAACAAATGGCTAAAAGCCTGGAGACTCCTATATAAAGCAAAGAACCTCTCGGGTCAAGGTACACAGACTTTTCTCTCTACAATATCTATACCATCCATATTATTTTTGCTATTCAGTGAAATAATCTGACTTAAGCATCGGAGATTTCTTCACCGGTCCACTGCCGGTGTTCTCCCTCACTACTTTCTTTTTGCAGGTCCTTCCGTCCATCAAGATTGAAACGTGTTCGAGCTCATTGATTTTAGGCATTATCAGTTGGCGCCGTCTGTGGGAACGACTTAGTAAGCCATTGTCATTCCTAGAGCAAAAGGGCCGTGCACGAATTAATCATAGATATGGAAGGAGTCAACAACGAAGGAACCAACGCCAATCCTCCTATGACCCTGATCGAAAGGCAAATGCAAGTTATTGCAACCAGGATCCAGGACCTTGCCTCTGGAAATGACGCGACAAAACAAAGAATTGTGGTAGGCAATCAGGAAGGGGCCATCAAATCCCCTCGATAATAACCAACCTTCTCCACAGAGAGAAGGCAAGATGGACGATCAAGAAGCTGACAGTTAGCGGATGACCCATTTAAATCGTGAAGACGATGGGGCGCAGAAAACCTCGTCCCTTAACAGGCATAAGGAAGAAAGTGCTGGAAGTTCCACCCATCCCAGTCGTCATAAGCTAGCCAAATCTTTTCGATCGTCCAACAACTCGATCGTCCAAACAATTCGATCGTCTAGAGGACCGAATGACAAAACTGCCCACATAAAAGAAGAATTGAACGAAATGAAGAAACAAATGAGAGATATGAAGAACAACATAAAAGCAAAAGCTGCCCGCAATCTGGACAACCTTGTGCATCGCGCTGATTCCCCGTTCATTCCCAGGATCGCTAACTTTCCACTGTCAACCAGATTCAAAGTACTGCCGCTTGAAAATTTCGACAGGTCTAAAGACCCATTCGACAAGATTCAAATGTTTTATAATATAATCTTTATGTTGATATGTGATTTTTCTCAAAAGTCAAGTATACTTATAAGAGTGAAATCACTTTCAATTGAACGTGTAAGAATGCATGATTCAACAATCACAATATATTTGCTTATATTTCTAATTTTAAATAGTTTAAAAGAAGATAATGCTTTGAAAACCATGGTACATATGTCATGTTAGTGCGGAAATTCTTTGGTTCTGTGGAGGTGTCATTTATAGTAATATATTTGTCATTTGTGGTACTATTGCAAATGACAGAAATGATAGATATTGTACCACAAATAAAAAATATATTATTATAGATAACAAACATATTACTACAAATAACACCTCATGCAACTGTACAACATGGGACCAAAGTCACCCCATGTTAGTGTATATGGAGTTTAAATCATCTTAATGTTCATTAATTAAAAGACAAAATATTGATTAAAATTATATGTAGAAATTATTTTTCTTGTTCATAATATACAAGTCATATTAATGTGTAGGAAAAAATAGTTGTTGCAAATTGATGTGTATTTTAAGGCCAATAGAATAAACAAACTCGATCATGTTGCAATATATGAATACAAATGGTAATAATGCGTTGAATGAATGCTTAAGCAAGACGAAAAGCTACATGGTCCAAATATCACACTAAACAATGTTTTTTTTTTTTTTTTTTTAAATTATATATATATTTATTATATATATATATATATATATATATATATATATATATATATATTTATGGAGTGTGACTTTTGATGGAGACAGATTACAATTACGTAATTTTTTTTTTCTTGAAATAATTTCCCTTGGTTATTATTTATTAATGAGTTTATGAAAAAAATGTTTCTATTGTAATTAGTTAATATCCTGGTCGTACCTGTGACTTAAGAATGAAGAGGTTGAATAGGTCAAAAAAAAAAACACAAAAAGCATTTGAATGGGTCACACGTACTCATAAACAAGATTGGCCTCATCATTATATATATATATATATATATATATATATATTAAACCTCCAACCAACAATATAGCATTATTATCACAAATCTAAACAAGTTCAAATGACGATTATATTTTTTTTCCAAAAAAAAAAAAAAAGTGACGAGTACATATGAAACCCAATCCAACCGACCTATAAGAACGGAAGAACCCCTAGTTTAATATAAACAACTTGACAAATTTTATGTAATATTGAAAATGTCCATGGTTGTGATGTCACTGAAGATTAGAACATGACGGGTTGATGTCACTAGAGATGATAATGCATGGGTAGGTCGTTGGTGGAGATGTGGGCGGAGACAAGGACATAGGGATTTTTATTTTATTTTTTTCTTGTTTGTTTGCTAGAAGGACTTGACTTGACTAGTAAAACTAGTAAATGTTGGGATTTGGGATTCCGGTGTTATTCCAACTTACAACATACAACTTACAACATATGAATAGGAATAGATACTGCCACATTTATAATTCATTTAAATTCACTAAATACTAAATCTCATTTCTTTTTTAATTTCCATTCAATGTACCAAACATGTCCTTGTAAAGATGAAGCACCTTTGACTTTGACACATGAAAAAAAAAAAAAAAAAAAAAACCTAAATTTGAACATATAAAAAAATGTACAGTCTATTTCTGACCAGTATTAAAAAAGAATGAGGAAACTGTAAACTTTGAGCGTAAAGACTTTATCCTACACTAAGTGATTATTTAATCATAATCAGCTTAGCAGTGTTTCTGCAAGGACCTAACATGCAAATAACAGGACGGGACTTTTGTAATTTTCATCCAAGTATCTGTCACACAACGAACCCAAGATCATACAATTTGACCCAAAGATGACAAAAACAAATTGGTTCAGACAGCATGGTTTTACAGAATGATCAGTGTGCCAACATCAGCACAGACATAATAAAGTATAGTTAAAGATGCTACATGATACTGAATCTGATGAAAATGTGAAGATTGATCAAGGCGCTGCATGTTGAACAACCTGATAGCATCTAGTTTAAGATAAATAATGGACCATCACTAGCAAGCTAACGCAGAAGGCTTTTTCATGGGAACCCAGTAATTCAGAAATGGACCTTGTTAAATTAAATCAGGTAATCTTTTGTACCTACTTGATGTAACACAGTTTGGCTGATAAAGTCTCAACAATCAGCACAATTCATGTCCACCTTACAAAATTACATCTTTTATTACCGTAATGGTATAGTGCCCATGGAATATGGTAACAATCTCCATAGCCCTTTTGATCATCCTCAACAATAAAAATTAGCTCCATCAGGTGTCACAGCCATTGTGAACCTTAGCATCAGTACTGATGTATACATTCAACATTGTAGGCATATGGGCATGGAGCTTCCTAAATCAATAGCTGCCATGCACAATCCAAATTTCCTAACCTGAAGGCACAACATTATCATGGAGGTAAACACCTGAGTCCAAAGAGAGGACCACAAAAATGCAATAGCTTTAAATGTAGAGGTTGTACCTTTATAGGATCAAAATCAGATTAAGAAAATATTTTATGTAGGTGTAAATCAGCCACCAATACCATTGTAGTAAAGAAAATAAAGGCCCTTAAATTATGAAAATTATTTATGAAAAGAGCAATAAATAATATCATTGCAAATGCCATGTTAGCATAGCTTATCCTACGTAGGAAAACTTCCTCCAATGAATTCGTATATGGTAATCAATCACCTTCAAATAAACAAGTTGAGAGGTAAGGTGGCAATTAATCACCTCCAGCTGAACATAGCTGAGAGACAAGCTTGACTAGTCCCCACATGGGTGCGTCATTCTGCAAGTAATACAATAAGCTGAAATTAGCAGTATAAACTTTATTGAGGATACAATCACACACACAAAGCAGATAAACAAGCTAGACTACCCCCACCATCCAGGCCATGCAAAGTAATGCTAATATTTTGTGCTTGTGCAGAGGAGATCTCTTGTAACCAAAACAGTTAAAACTTTTTATCATAGATAATTGACTCACACATTTGTTGTGATGAGAAGCTCTATTAAAACATATTTCATTCAATTAATTTGAAAGAATTCAAAAATTGGCTTAAGAGAAAAGAATGAAACAGGGGTTCCATTCCTTCCCTCCTATTAAACTCCAATGCTCCCAATCGAGGGAATTGTAAAAAAGAAAACTCTTTAAAAATTCTTTCCTTTACATTCCATTCTCCATGATTCCCCTCTCCCAAACAAGCTGTAAACCAAAGGCTACATAAAGTTACAACATTCTACCAGAAGCAATGTTGCCAAATTCACATATTCATCTAGATAGCTTTACAAGATTTCCCATAAAATATTTATTGCTTAAATTAGTCAGATAACATCATTGCCTATGATTGTAACAGCAGTCCAGGAGAAGAATATCTATTAACAAGACTATTCTTGAATCTAGAGGCACCCCAAAAGAAGGAAATCAACAAACCAAATCTGTGTTACAAGGCATGCAACTCACCAGGCCAATGAGCTCTAGCTCAAATGGCACTTCATCCTCTCATAGAAATGACATGAAGGGTAAAGATCATGAGTTCAAGACCCACTGGTGCGTATATAACTTACCAATTAAAAAAGGGAAGGCATTCAACTCACCAGGTAAACAACATCGAAGGCTTTGCTGTAGCTACCAAGAGACTTCTCAATATTGTCATTCCTGAAATAGCATTTTATAGGGTTCATAACTAGAAAAGAAAGTGATTACAGAATCAATAATAAGCAAAGCAGATGCACAAGTCAAAGAAGCCACAATCTCATGTTTAAAAACCAACAAATAGCTTGCTTGTCTTCCATACTATGTTTAATGTTTGGAATGGATTGCTGCTGTCTCCAGCTGTTCTTTCCCCTCTGTTTTTGCTTTTATTGATGGCTGTGTGTAATTTGCTAGGCGTGTCTAGTATATTCCTTATGTACTAGTTGCTTTTTCTATCAATAAAATTTCCTTATTACTTATCAAAAAAAAAAAAATGTTTGATTACAATGATACAACATTAGTGGTGTTTTAAAACTTAAACTAAAACGAGTGATCACTCAATTCTGCCTATGAGCATGATCATAGTTTTGGTGTGGGAAGCACAAAGAAATATTTATTTTAATTCAGTTTTATTTAATTTTTTGGAATTCAGTTTTATTTAATTTTTTGGAAGTCAATTGTATTTTTATTGGTCAATAGTATTTTAATTTTAGGTCTTAGTAGTTAATTAGGCTATAATGTATTTTACTTCCTAGAGTCAAGTTATTTTTGTGTAATTCAATAATTGGGTTTTCCCAAGTTAATTAGAATTAAGATTTCCTATGTTTGTTAGAATTACAATTAGTCCTAATAGTCTATATAAGCACAATATTGTACTCCTATGAGACAAATTACAGTTTGATTGATTAATGAAATTTCTCTTGGAATTCTTCTAATGGTTTAATGCTGACTCCTAGAGGTTCTCTCTTGCTTGGTGTTGACTCCAAGTAAGCCTAGGTGATGACTCCTAGGTTATCTATCCTTTAGTTTTATGTTCTTCAATTTTGTTGTTGCATCGTTTTGGTTTTCCTTGCATCACAATGACATTAAAATTGCTGCCTTGTTTTCTTCTTTATTTCCTTTTGAATGGTCTGGTGGGAATACACACTTGCCTTGTTGGTATTCTGGCCCTCATGAACTAAGCAACTATACATGAGGGCATTCTTCTAAGTTAGAGTCAATGATGTGGTTCAACGCTGAACCCAAATCTCACTATCTTTTCATTAGATCTTTTTTTGATAAATAATAAGAACTTTATTGAATAAGAAAAGATTGCTTGCCAGCATACAAGAAAGATACAAGCAAAGCATAGTTAAAAGGGACAGCAAGAGTCAATAAAATCAAAAACAGAAGAAAATGAATGGCTTGAAAGGCTAGCCATCCAGTCACACAGAACCCATAAAAAACCATCTTCAGCTCCACTGAATGTCTCTCAGAATCTTCAAAAGCTCTATTATTATGCTCCACAACATCCACATAAGACACACAGGAACAACATTCCAAATAGCATAGCACCCAAGCTGGTTGACGAAGAACGCCCCCTCCAACAAGCAAGCATGTCAAGCGGGAAGGCATAACCCATTGCACTTCGAATAAACAAAACACAAAGGACCATTCACAAGCGTACTCGCAGTGCAACAACATATGATCCACTGATATCCCTATCTTCTTGCACATATAACACCACTCCACCACCAAAACCTGACAGCAACGAAGATTGTCAAGAGTAAGGATCTTCCCCAAAGCTGCAGTCCAAGTAAAGAAGGCGACTTTCAGTGGAGCCTTAACCTTCCAAATGCCTTTACAAGGAAAAGACAGGCCATTTCCTGGACAAAGAGAATTATACAGTGACTTAACCTCAAATAGTTCACTTTCCGAATACCTCCAACATATCTAATCCTCATCACACCTCCTAATCTTGGAAGAATAAATAAGAGCCATAAAACTAGTGAACGTCTCCATCTCCGAATCCTGCAGAGGGCGTGAAAAAACCACGTCCGACACCATAGAATCAGCCTGCCAACATAAATAATCCGCCACCACCATCCTACTCTCTTTTAATTAGATCTTCTAACAAAGAGTTGCATGCAGTTAACTAGAGCATCCAATGGCAGTGAGAGCAAAGCCCTGGCCCATTCTGTCTTCCCAGTTTCTTGGATTGCCATCATTTCCTAAGATAATTTAATTACCTTTCCACTCCCCTTCTAATCAGTAAGATACTTAACCTAGGCCCTGATGGGTAACACATGTCTCATCAATATAATTGACAACATAGATATGCATGCCCTTTCTTTGGAACCATACAACCGCCAACCCAAAGATTTCAGCAAAAAGGGCTACTAAAATGTTTTTTGTGAGATGAGCACAAGATTGAGAACTGGAATCAGTGGAGACTACATGGACATCAACACTGGATAAGAAGAGTGAGGAGATGGTGGAGCACCTTTTGCTTCATTTCTCTGTGGCTAGAGATTTGTGGTCTCTCGTGTTTGCTTTATTTGGAGTATCTTGGGTTATGCCAAACACTATTCCAACGCTAGCTTCATGGCAAGTAAAGTTCAATAATAACAGGAGTATAAAGATTTGGAAGGTTCTTCTTCTTATGTATTCTGTGGACTATTTGGCGAGTAAACAAAAAGTTTTATTTCTAACAGACCTGCATATCTGTGACAAAAGTCTTTCAAATGGTACATGACATGTCATAAATGCCCATTAGCAAGAATTTCAGCCCCCTTTTTTGTTAAACTGATCTCTAATTACCAAATACTAAATGCAAACTCATTTAAATTCCCAAGCATTTAATAACTTATGGAATGCACATAACAGAGCTGCAATTTATAGAAAACTTAATCCTATTTCACCTATCCAAAAAAAACATAATCCTATTTTAAAATTTGTATTAGACAAAGAATTTTGTTCTATTAGAAGAGTGGGTAGCAGATACTAGAGGGCACAACATTTATGTCAACTATAAACTTAACTAACACCTTTCCGGATGCCTATTGAAGATCTTCAAAACTACGAGAGTGCTAGAATTTTTTGTCAAGAAATATGTACGTATTTACTACACACACACACACATCTGTCTTCACTAACTGTGAATCTTCATCCAAAAAAAAAGAACAAACGTTGAAAACTGTATACATCTAATACGATAAACACATAAAGACAAAAATATATAAAAAATTTATACATAAAAATTTGAATTTAAACTCTATTTATTTTTATAATCGATAGTTGGGGAAGGGAGATTTTAATCCTTGATGTCTACTTTGGAAAACATAAGGAGGTGCCAACTAGTAAGGAAAAAAATATATAATTGTGTCTCCATGTTTAGATTTTTAAAAGTTGCATTGTCTGTGCTGAAAACAACACTCATGTCTGTCCATACATCATAGGCTAAAGGAGAATCATGAACTAGCAGGGAAAAAAAATCCACAACAACAAATAATTTGGGCTGGTTTGTCCTACCTAATCTATTATTAAAAAAAAAAAAATTCATGAACAGCTCAAGAACATTTCTGAACAATAAACTTGTTGGATATGTTGCTATGCAACATTCTGCATGCTAAAAAAGAAAATCCTAATGAGGAAAACCAGAAGAGCTTTAACATTAAAGGAACAAAAGTTCAGAAAAAAGGATTTGGAAGAAAAACATTAGGCTTACAAAATTAGAAATATTAGACGAAGTGCAGAAACAGAAAAAAAAATTGCATCTATTGTCTAGTACCAGGATTTGAGAAATTTGACATGTTTGATTGTTGCCTAAGAGTATTGTGCAGTGAATGTACTCTGGAAGTATAATGCATTCAATATGCTTTTATAATTATGAGCAACAGATGTTAGACTAAATCAATTTTACTCGAACTCTTCGTAAATTTTGGAAAATATATTTTCCAATGACAAAAAATGGAAAAATGATAGCATCTCAAAAGAACTTTACATTCTGTTGATTTAGTGGACAAGTTGCATAAAAAGGTGAACATGAGTATATAAGTAAAAGTAGTGAAAACTTTATAAAATCTAGACATAAGAAAACTCATATGTTTAAAGATGGTTAAGGAACGGAGGTAAATTCACAATCTATTCAACTGATATAATATAATAATAATAGTGGGGGCTGGGCAAGATTAATAAACTTACAGAAAGGCCACAGATATTCGGGTCTCATAGTTCAAACCATCAGACATTCCCAGGTCTCCAATGTGATCACCAAGAAGCAGCACATTGGTCCTCCTCTTCACAGAGGCATTGTCATCAGTTGACCCATCAATATCACCCAATTGGTCATGTAAAGGAGCAGCCATATCAAGAGCATGCTCATTTTTATTGAGGCTATGAATCGTCTTCCCTGCAAATAGTTTAGAAGCAAAAAATAAAAGCAGATCTAATATAAATTCCATAGACAAAGTCATCGATTATATATGATCTTTACAAAATGATCATGTCAATGTATGTTAGTTTTGTCAAATAGACACAATTGTCTCAAAAGAACTAATTTCTGGTGCTTCATGAAAGAGTTGATAAAACCCACAGATTTTCTACGCTGGCACAGCAAACTCCATCGACAGAAAGCAATCTAATCAAGCTATTATAGATCCTATTGAAAGTTTCGGACATGCAACTTTATGTAGATTACTGGAAACATATGATTATGCAGTTGAGAAACTTTCTACTATTATTATAATAAGTTTCTTTCAGGGTTTGAAGAATTAAAGGATACCTTTAAAAGAGACAAGGCGACCTTCACTGTCAAATACCATTCTGTTTGAGACAATCTTAACATTTTTAAAAGACCTATGAAGTTTCTGCCTCAGGACCTAGAACAGTGAGAAAAAAAGCACCGACGCATAAAAAGGGTGCAGAATCTGTCAGACCTATAATTAATGAATAAAAGTGATGTGCTTGGAATATGAACCACTATAAGGCAAAAATAGTTAAACTAACCTCTTCTATGATATCTGCAAGCCCTGCGGAAAAAATAAGAACAGGAATGTCTCTTTCCTAAAAATTATCAAGAGACAATAAAATATAAAAGGCAGAATGTGTCAGATAACCGATAACCAACATAGAGAAATTAGCTAAACCAACTAGTACTACACAAAATAGACCCAAAATCAGAAGACCAAATTCTTCACTGGATTGTTTGGAATATTTTGTGTCACGATCATACATGTCTCAGTTTAGAGTCCAAAATAAACCTTGGTTAAGATTAGACTTACCTCCAAAAACTCAAACAGTTCAACAACGCCCTCCCTAAAAGCAATAGTGGCATTAGCAACAGATTGCTTTATTGCATTATATGTAAGGCCTCCCTCAACAAGAAGTGCATGAGTTTTCCCCCACCTGCACCAATAGAACAATCAGTAAATTCATAGGCCAATAATTAACATTTTGAATATTCCAACAAACATTAAAATTTAGGTGATTTTTTTTTTTTAATTTGTACCAAATGGGTTTTGAACCTACGACCTTACCCTTCACTCCACACACACTTGTGTGAGGAGGAAGTGCCATTTGAGCAAGGGCTCATTGGCAACAATTAGATAAATAATAAATTTGTCTCATTCAGATGCTTATTTAGATTAAAGAGAAGCAGCCCAGTTATTGATTTCACATACCACTCCTCCATGAGCTTTGTTTTCTCCTCAATTCGAATTGTTGGGGAAAACTCTAATGGATGATAATAATCATATAATTGCTGCCTCTTAGCATCAAATTCTGGATTCTCCTGTCGCAAAAGTCCATGACTGCCTACACATGTTATTAGAGAAAACTGAAACCAAATCCTACAAACACAGTTATAAGGAAGAAAATAATTATAGAACAAACTACGTGCCGAAAAGACTTACTTTGCCCAGTTTGGCCATTGATCAAATACCTCGTTAATGTACGATCAAAATCTGCAATCACCTGATAAATAAAATTACACAATATGCATCAAAGAGTAGAATAAAAATACCCATTCCAAAATTTATTCAAAACAAATGCAGAATCAATTGATCCTCTCTCCATTTTTTCTTCACTTCCAAAAAAAAACACATTATATTATCTCATTCCCAATCCTTCTTTTTACCTAATAAAAATAAAGCGAACAACAAAGAAAATAAATAACACGAATGTAAAAACGCACGCATAACATCCTCTTTCGTTTTTTCTTTAAAATATAGCATTTGAACCCATGACATGTGCTTTATAACAAATAAAACAAATATAAAATAAAGTTTGTGAATGTTATTTTTTTTTTAATGATAATCAAGTACCACGAGCCTTAGCATCTAGATTCCTGGGAATGTGAATGCTAAAAAATGTACGCCTACGTTTTGGTTCGATTATGAATATTTTGTTCTTCCCAAATTATCATTGTACAAGGTAAGTTGAAATATCTCATATATTTAAAAAAAAAATCTACCATTCTTTACACTACAATTGTGAATGATTTATCACACTAAAAATCGAAGATGATTTGGTTTTTGAATAATTCACTTAATAAAGCCAAATACAATACGAAAACCTGGAGTTTATGGGGACCCGCGCTTCGAATCGCGGCGATTTTGTTTTGGAGCAACTCACGATCACTGACTACCACCTCAGAAGCCTTGGAAATATCATTTCTTTCCATTCCGATTTGGTAATGGTAGCTATTAAACCAAACCCTATCCAAGAGGAAGCAATCATATATTATAACACAATCATTATACGTAGGAATTCGAATTATATGTGCGTATATGAATGTATATAAAGAGTAAAGAGCAAAGAGTAAAGAGAGTAAGTAGTGACCTGGAAGTGAAGCGGTGTTTGCGAACGGTGGTGAAGCAAGGAGAGATATTGTTGATGATCGTGCCTTGCACCTCGATTACTCATTTGAATGTGTTTCTGTCACAGAAACCGAATTTATTTATGTATTAGCATGGGATTCATTATCTTTTCGAATTTATTTATGTATTAGCATGGGATTCATTATTTTCAATTTTTTATTTTTATTTTTATAAGTAATTATCTATTTCAATTACATTTTAGAACCAAAATAATTTATTTTATTTTCACTTTTTAAGGAAATAATATGAGGAGGGGATTTAATTTAAAACTTTGGTTCTTGGATTAAAGAAGAAGAGATAATGGTATTAAATTGTAAAAAGCTTAGTAATTCAATTGGTATTACTTAATCTCTATAGATTAACTCCCTTTATCTCCAACTCGAATTATATATATATATATTATATATTATATATATATATATATATATATATATATATTATATATATATATATTAATATTATTAAATTATAAGACTTTTGGTTTTATTTTGTATATTTTTAAGTTACATAAGTTCTATTAAAATATTAACACACACAAAATTTTGTTGGTTTTGAACAACTTAAAACGGATTAAATTCTAATTTGGAACCGTTTCTAAATTTAAACCTTTTTCATTCAAAATTGGAATAGATATATATTCTAAAAACAATTAGTTTTAAATTTGGTGAGCTCTTTGTGAGGATTTTTCCCATTCTATTTCCTAAAGTCTATTAAAATTACTTTTGTTTGTTAATTAATTTTATAAATGAAAAGGGAAGATCACATCCTATTGGTGTCAGCCATACAAGTATAAAACTCTTTCCAAAATGAGTAAATATGTTTTTTTTTTGCCATCCAATGTATAGAATCAAAAAGTCTGTTCAAAAAATCATCTTTCATTTGTTAAGAAGCCTGGTTTTAACAATATTCATGTTGGTATAGTCAAATATTATAATTGATTTTCCTACCATTTACAAATCATATAAAAATTATATTTATTTTCTCATTATCTGTCCAACGTCTAAAAAATTAATTAATATTGCCAAACCAGTCAAAGGTCAGAGACAAGAGGTGCCTAGAGGCTGTCCTATAGAAAAATGGACAAACATTCCAAGCCCCAAAAACACCCAAGCAAAGACTTACTTTTTATAGTGATGTGAAGAAATATTCAACATCCTCATTTTCAGAGGAATATTTTCTTTTTATTATTGTTCTTTTAGGGTCTAACATCCCCTTTACTTTTTTCTTTCTCCTTCTTTTTCTTTTTCCTAGCACTTTTAGCAATGTTAGTGCTTTATTGGCTTTGATTGTCTCCACCATTGCAATTGTAGTAGTAGGCGTTCTAGACTTAACCTCCTTTTTTTTTTTGGGTGCTATTCTAGCCTTAACTTCTTTCATCTTCTCTTGGGACGAAGTTGCATTGATTGAATCTATTTTAGTCTTAAAGTGAGCTGTATTTAATGAGTATACCTAAATTATTAGCTTATTTGGACCTGCAAGAAGCTAAGTTTAGTTGCTTTCTTTTTTGTCACAATCGTTGGAAAAAGAAACATTTAAAGTGGCAAACCTGTAGTCCTACTATCCACCTTTAGAAAAAGAAAAATAAGAAGAAGGTTTTGTTTCACACATCTTGGTGAAGCAGGACATCAATGCTCAAGGAAGCAAGAGCGAGATGAGTGCCAAGTGCCAACTACAGCTACTAAATTGCTAATGGAAGCCCTTTTTCTCATAATAGTAGAAGAGCATTTACTTTATATTCTACTAGTAAAGTTAACATTCCTATAAAGCAAGGCTTTCTTTTGGATAACTGCAAAGCCTTCCATGTTTGTATGAAGATTTTGTCTACTTCCGTTCATGGATAATTATACAATATTCTTGAAGTACAGTAATGATGTATCTCCTCTTCTCACGTGAAGAGTATGTCCCATTAATTAAATTTATGGTAAGACTCTTAATTCATGTGAAATGAGAGAGTACGACATTAATGTACTTCAGGAGAATTTTATAATTTTCCCATATTCATTGACAATCATATGCTGCAACACATAATTATGATTAAAAGGATGAACTCTACCTAATTTTGAGCTATTAAATTAGGCTATCAAACCCATCAAGCAAACAAGCTCATTTGAAATGCCAGTCAAGAAGGCTCTTTGTCTTTAAAGGTTAGGAAGGAGAGGGTTCCAAACCTCCCTTCCCTTTGCTTTCAATTTGTCTTGTGCCATTCTTTGAGACCTTCACTAAAGGCTCACTTCTTTTTGTGTTGCTCTTGCTCCACATGGAACTATCCAAACACACAAACAAAAGTTCAGAACTTTCGATCTTAGTTGTTCCACATTATGTTCTATAATGTGTTAAATATTTTTCTAACGTGTTGCCAAATAAAAAATATATATATATTAAAAAAACATCCAAAAGAATTTTTTAGGTGTAGCCAAACAACAACACAATAGCATCTAAATACCAAAATTTCAAAATTTTAACTTTGGATCCCAAATAGCTAAGTGCCAAACATACAATCATTTTTTTTTTTTTTAAGAAAAGAACAAATACAGTAATTTGAGTATATATTAAAAAAAAAGAAAAGAAAAAAAAAAGTTAAACAAATTGATGATATCAGTAACACTGATGATTTTGTAAAAACTTTTTCTTTTCTTTTTTTGGAAGGGATCGCGGTCATAAGAAAGGGCTAGATCATCATTAAATTTTGGGGTGGCACGTATAATGTGTTTTATCAAAAATTTAAAATCTCATATATAGATACTGTTTAATTTTTTTTTTTATTTTAGGGGGCCATGCATGGGCGGATTTAAGGTGGGGGCACCTGCCCCACTTAAAAATTAAAAACCTTATAAATTAATTCAAAATTTTAAGATATTTTGCATTTGTCCCTCTGAATTTTTTGTATTTATTCCTTGCTATGTTGTTTATATAAAAAATTATGATATCACTTTGAAAAAATAAGAAAAATGAGAGAACCCACAGTAACAGTTGGGGTTGACTGAGTAGTAATGAATTCTTAGTTGCCCCCACTTAGATAAAATCCTAGATCCGCCTGGGGCCATGGCTCCCTGCTTAGTTGCTGAGAGCTATTTTGCTGTTGTGAGGGACAGAGGATTCAAAGATCCACCATGTTCGCTTGCTGCCACTACCTTTATATAGGAAGATTTGAAGTAATCCCTTCATTAACTTCAACCAAGAATGGGGATAACAAATAGTTCTATTCCTATCTTTAAACTTGGCATTCATGCTTAGTGATCAGCCTTAAAAGAACTTGCCTTAAAGGCTTAAACGCCCTTGGCAATAGTAGAGGAAACGAAAATTAAAGTTTAGAAAGCGAAAGCTTAGAAAGCTCCCAAAAACATAGATGATGCATTTCAGATTCCCACTTTTAATAGATGATGCATTTATTAAAACAAAGTGGAAGCTTAGAAAGCTCCCAAAAACATGCTCAATAACAATTTATTCTATCTGAATTTTAGATTGTAAAATTTGATACATGTACTAGCCAAAGAATCACAAAAGAATTGAAAGTATATTCAGCACAACAAAATAAATAGGGAATCAACAATACGAAGAGATACACAAGAAAATCACAGTCTTGTTGCTTCTTCAGCAACAAATGGGGCATATAATTAAACCATTCTCATTACACTCTGGACACATATTCGATTCTCCCTCGTTGGACAAAATCTTGTGGCTGCCACTGCAATTGGAACAAACCACAAAACGAACTCCGGCACAACCTTCACACGCACCATTAGACCGATCAATCGGAACTCCTTCGAAGAGTGGCCGAAACTTCCCTTGTTCGTGCAACACCAAAACCGCTTCGGCTCCGCCAATATATCTTCCCTTTATAAAAAGCCTCGGAGGAGCTGCTTTACTATCCAAAATCCTCCACAACTCTTCCTTAAATTCTGTATGCATCGACACGTCCCGCTCGTAAAATACAACCCGAAAACTCTCCAAAAGAAAGCGGATACTATTGCAATCTTCGAATGTCTTTCTTATCCCTCGCAGCGTCGTTGTGTAAAAAATTACAGAGTCGGTACCTCCTGGTGGGCATTTCTCTTCGAAGCTCAATAGAGGATTCTCATCCTCCTCGACGCGGCGTGCTTTCGATGGGGGCTCTTCTTCTACTTCTTCTTGTTCTTGTTCTTTTTCTGTTGCTTCTGCAATATTTTCAAGATTCTCTTGCTCGATTCTGGCGATTCTCTCTGCTTCATTCATTCGAATATGTTCTTTCACGGCTTGCTCAAAGGCAGCGAGTAGGTTCGGGTCAAAGAGGGTACCGGAGTTCAAGTCTGGCCGCCGGAAAGACGAGATGTCAATCTCCGATAAAGGTTTTTGTCGACAATTTCCATGTTCCACTTCCGATGCTTCCAAAGCTCTGTTTTCTCGAAAATCAGGCTCTGATTTCTCTTTTGTTTCCATTGGTGGTCCGATGTTCTCTTTGTTGTCGATTTCGGTATCAAAATCCACATCTTCATCTTCAAGGTCTCTCATAAGCTCAGCGACGTCGATAATGTCAGGCTCTTGCACTGTCAAACCGGTCTGCACGATCTGATTCTGCTCTGTTTCTTCGCAAATCAGGTGGGTCTGAACTTTGAGAGTTGGATTCGAGTCAACATACCCATCTGATGCATTTACTTGGAGAACTCGGTCTTGTCTCAGATGCCCAACAGGCCGAATCGATTTGAGCTTCTTCAGTAACTTTCCCTTCATAATTGCCTTCATTTTCTCAAACTTCAGCTACAAAAATCTGATCTGGCAAGGGATATTCAAAGCACAAAATGGGTTTTGTTTTTTAGCTGATATATGAGTGAGAAGCGGAGAGCAAAAAAGTTAATACTCCTCCGGGTGTGGACGAAGAGAGAGAGAGATGGGACTTTCCAGGTTCAACGGCTAGATAAAAGTTGTGGCATTTAAAATTCGAAAACGTTAGGTGGGGATTGAGGAGGGATCTTAGAGGCGAAAAGATAAACGAAAGGCACGTAGGCAATAAAAAGGTTATATAGTGGACGACGATGATGTTATCGTTGCTGGTAACGGTCATAATTCATTTGCGGGTCCTACAAGCTTTACTTGAGTATGCATAATTGGTCATTACAATAGCTTTGCCATGCCGTTTCCTTTTTCTTTGGGTGCTTTTCATCCCTTAGTCATCCGGATGCTATTTGGAACGCGGGTTATATAAAACATCTCTCTCATGTCTATAAGGATGGATCTAGAGCAGTTCCAACAGGTTCTCTATTTGATTCTCTATTGGAAATGTGAAGAATCAAAATGAAAAAATGATACTCCAACAGGCTTTCTATTTACTTTTCATATTTCCAAAATACTATAGTAACTCTTCACAAATGAAAAGTTATTGTAACTCTTCATTCAATTAAAAAATTGTATCCGGCCCATTGTTTATTCTTTCTTTTTTCCTTCTCATTTCCACGATCGTCTCTCTCTCCCCTTTTCTTTTTTCTTCTCTTTTCTCCAGCCCTCTCTCCTCTCTCCTCTGTTGAACCTCTCGGCAGCTGCCTAGTGTGGAGTGCTGATCTCGGCCTGGTGTGGAATGCTGATCTCGGCCTGGGGTGGAGCGCCAATCTCGGCCTGAGGTGGACCCGTTTTTGCTCCGATCTCGACTTGGGTGGAGCACTAATCTTGGCCTCGGTGGAGTGCCGATCTCGGCCTGGGGTGGAGCGCCGGAGTTGGATTGGGTTTGTGTGGGGATTATTTATGTGATTTTTTGTGTGGAAATTGTGGAGTTGGGTTTATGTGTGGTGTTATTTACTATGTGGATTTGGGTTTGATATAGTTGCCAGAGTTGGAGTTATGGTGGTGATTGTGTCGGGTGGTGGTTGCTGTGGTGGTGACTATGTAGGTGATAGTTGTGAGAAAAAATAATAATTTTATTAATTTTGGAGAGAGAAAAAAATAATATAAAAGTAATGTGGAGAAATAAATAAAGAGTCTGTGTGACTAGTTAAATAAGTAGAGAGTAGCTTTTATCTCCACATGTGGAGAAAAAAATAAAGAGGCTATTGGAGTTGCTCTTATGAGTTATTTGGCATAACGATTCTATATAATAATTTTTTTAATTAAATATACATCTTTTCCACATGAAATACAATAGTTACATAAAATATATTTTTTCTTGTAGCTAGTCCTATCCACACACACACACATATATATATATGGTATACTTGATCATATTAACTTTTTAGTATAAAAAGAAAAAAGAAAAAAAGATCATATTAACTTTTATTTTATTTTTTCACACTGTTTCTTTCACTCTCTTGCCAAGAAAAATGTTAGATATACTACAAATTTTTATTACAAATTACTTATAAACTGACGTTACAATTAATCTAGTTGAATGCATGGTTTTAAAAACCGGATTGAAGAGAAAACCGAAAAAGGGAGTGGTTTTCGTATCAATGGTCCGACCAAGGTCGGATCGGTGGTCGAACCGGTGACGTCATAAATAATTAATTAATAATTTTAAAATTATATAAATAAAAATATATATATAATAATATTTATAATAAGTTTATAAGTTATAATATTTAACTAAGTAATATTTAGTTGAAAAATATATAATTTTTAAAAAAAATATCATAATAGTCTCCATAGTAAATGAGAATAAAAATAGATATAATAAACAACAACAATAAAATAAATAAATAAATAAAACCAGGTACGTACGGATGGATGCCTAAAAATGAGTGGTAGGAAACTAACCAAAAAAAGGTTTTATTAAAAAACAAATGGTAGGCAGCTGGCAAGCATTTGCCAAAAGTTTTATTAAAAAACAAAGCAAAAATACTCTCTCAAGTCTCATCTCAGTTCTCACGCAGAAGCCAGAAAATTAAAAAAATCAAAACTCATTTCTCTCATGCTTCAAGTTCAACTCATCTGTTAGTATTTCTCTTTCTTTCTCTCATTTTCTTTTTTCTTTTCTCTTTATTCTTTCTCACCTCTCTTTTCTCTTTCCTTGCTTTCTCACCTAATTTCCTCTCTCTTTATCCTCATCTCTCTTTTCTCTTCCTTCTTTCTCACATGGACTGAGCTTATTTCTGGCGACATGGAATGGGTGAGGCGCGGTGAGATCGCAGGCGTGAGGCATGATCTCGATTGTGAGCATGAGCCGCGATCTTGATCTCGATCGCAAGCGTAAGCTGTGATCTCGATTTTGATCATGAGTGTGAGTGGCGTCGCAGTGGTGAGATGGCGAGCAAGAGGCTAAGGCGACGATGAGATCGCGAGCGTGAGAGAGATTGAGAATGAATGAGAGAGTGAGACAGAAAGAGGCAAAGCCTGAGAGGCTGAGAGTGAATGAGAGAGAAGGGTTACTGATTTCTTGATTATGAAAAAAAAGAAAAGAAAAGAAAAGGTGTAGTTTAAGTTAAAAAACGGTGTAGTTTAAGTTAAAAAACGGTGTAGTTTTGAAAATCAGTGAATCGAAGCATAATCGGTCCAACCGTTCCGGTTCGCGTTATCCCGGTCGAACCGTCGGTTTTCGGTTTTTGAGCATTTTTTATAAATTTTCAGTTTTTGAAGAGAACCAGACCGGGTAAGACATCGGTCCTCGGTTGAACTGATCGGTTCGGTCCAGTTTTTAAAACCATGGTTGAATGTCACATCAATAATATAATGAATAAATTTTGGTGAAAAAAATCTTATATTTTATCATTGTAATAAATTAAATCTTATATTTTAAATGTGCTACTTTAAACCTCACATTTGCATTGCGTTATTGTGCCAAACAAAACTCTACTCCTTAAAATTCTTCCTACATGGGTTGGGGTTGTATCTCTTTTGCCATAGAAAGCTCTGTCCTATAAATTTTTCCGTTGCAGTATATGCTACCACTCTAATGTTGGGTTCTCTCTCTCCAATGAAAATCTTCAAAAAATTGTGGTTGTTCTCTCTCTCTCTCTTAAATCAACAGTAAATCATATAGTCATGCTATATTATTTTGAATTTTGGTTCCATCGTTAAGGCATAACTATGAAAGTAAGGGATGCGTGTACGACTTTTTTTTTTTTTTTTTTACACAATAATAAAAGTGTGGGGTTTAAAGTAATACATTTAAAAGTATGGGATTAGTTTCTTTCTAGGATTAAACTATAGGGTTTCTTAAGGACTTTCCCCATATATTTTTTATTTACTTAATTTTTTTTGTTTAGGTGATGCTGGGGTAGTTATAAATTTTATAACGGATGTATTAACTTTTAAATAAAATAAACACTATCTATAATACAAAATTATAATATGACAAGAATAAAATAAATTTGAAAGTGTAGAACAATAGAATCAAATTTATTAAAGGTTGAAAATTGTTCTCCCTTCTATTATCTGGGAGACACAAAGTGCCTTTTTTCTCAAGTAGGGCGTATGATAGGGTGGAGTGAGACTTCCTTAAATGCATTATGGGTAAGATGGGTTTTCATCCAAGATTGATCTCACTTATCTATGAATGCATGAGTTATGTGTCTTATTCCATTCTAGTTAATGGAGAGCCTCATGGTTTTTTTAGACCTACAATGGGCCTCCGTCAAGGCGACCCGCTATCACCATATTTGTTCATTCTATGTGCTGAGGGGTCACATGGGTTATTACAGTAGTCCACTAGCTCAAATTCCTTACATTATGTGTCTTTGTGCAAATGAGGTCCAAAACTAACTCATTCTATCTTTTGCAAATGACAGCCTTTTGTAGGGGTGTAATCGGTGAGGTGCGGTGCGGTGCGGTTTTCTTCGGATTTATGCACCTACACCTTATAGTGCGGTTTTCTTATTACACGCACCTGCACCTGCACCTATTAAGATCGGTTTTGGTGCGGTGTGGTTCGGTTTGATGCGATGCGGTGTAGGTGCGGTCTTGCGGTTTGGGCTGAACTCATTTGGGTCGGATTGGACCAGCCCAAATGTCAATTTTAATCTAAAAAATCCACCTTTACAACAACTAAAAAATTTGACTAACTATAGCATACAAATATAAGTCATAGTTTCCAATCTCAACCTAAATATTTAAGAAGAAAAAAATTATAACATACATATCTCATAGAATGAATCATAATTTCCAATCTCAACCTGCACATATATGTCATCCTTATACAAATATAACACAATCTTAACCTTCACATACCATTAGCATACAAATATAACATAACATCACCTACATATACCATTAGCATATAAGTATAACATACTAGAAGGTGTAATCGGTGAGGTGCAGTGCGGTTTTCTCTTGATTTTTATACCTACACCTTATAGTGCAGTTTTCCGATTACACGTACCTGCACCTGCACCTATTAAGATCGGTTTTGGTGCGGTGAGGTGAGGTGCGGTGCAGTGTGATTCTTGCGGTTGTGTTAGTGAAACTTACACCCCTAGCCTTTTGTTTAGAGAATTAAATATTATAGTTCAAGTATAAAATTTAATAGAAATAAAGTCTTTTTTTTTTTTTTTTAAAATGAGGTTTTACTATAGATAAGGCGATGCATGGTTAAGGAAAGTTGAAATCTAATTTTGAATTTTGATTGATTTTGTTTTGAGAGAGAGAAGAGAGAAAAAAAAAAAAAAGAAAAAAAAAAAAAAGATTGTTGTGTTCAACCATTTAGTTGTTAACTAAACTTGGACTTGGTGCAATTTTCTTAATTTGACCTCTTCAATCACAGGTCACCTTAGCCAGAGGTGCCATATCATAAAATGTATACTTCCCCAACTCCGTCCCACTCGAGTTACAATGATATATTTTAGCTCTTGTTTGTCTCTTTAAAACGCAGTTTACTTTAAAAATGTAAACTTAGATTTACGAGTTGTTTTTTAAAAACCATTATTGATGTTATAGTGTAATTTAGACCATTTGTTTATTATATTAAGATTAAAGAACTCTACCACTAAAGGAATTTAATACTGTAGAGTTCTCTAAAAACTTTAGAAAATCTAGATAATAACTAATATTGTGGACAATCTACAATGTAGAATATTGATTTACAAAAATTAAAGTTCAAGTTATTAGGGAAATTGGTTATCAATGATGATTCAGTATACTTATAACTTCTTCTTTTTTCCTTAAAAAAAAAAAAAAAAAAACCTAGTATATAATTTTAATTAGATTGGGTTTTTTATTGACTCAATATTTTTGGATCTTCTTCTTGGAGGTGAAACTTGGAAGAAAGAGAGCACAACTTCAGGGGAATTATTATTTGACAATTTGAGGGCCTTAGCCCTACATTGGTACGTGGCATGAGTTTTGAAATCGAAAATCACGGGAATTAGATCCTTTTCACATTTTCCTTCCATCAACAAATCAATCTGAGACCAAGACACAGCCCACCTTTACACCCGTTTGTTTCCATGATCCCATGTTTTAGATTCTATCTTGTAGATTGGCCATCCTTCTTTTGTGATCACATGGGCGAGTGTAAGATAGATTATCAGGGGAAGTTAAAAAAAAAAAAAAAAAAACAGGAATAAATCTTTAAGATTTTTTTACCAACTTTAAATTGTCAACTTTTCTCGTTATGGTAATTGTTCTCTTGGTGCTAAAGAAGAAAATATGTCCAGGGAATCAGGGATCGTCTAGAATCAAAATTATAGGTATTTGACCCGTAGTCAAAGGAGCATCCAATTATAAATATATCCCACATTCGTATTTTTTTGTACACAAAGGTTTCTTCTTCTTCTTCTTCTTCATATTTTTCTTTGATTTTATTTTTTAGTTGTATAGTCCACAGCCATGGTTATAGAAAAGAAGATGAGCAAACGCAAGAAAAGCATAGGCAGACAAAAGATAGAAATCAAGGAATTGGACAGCCGAAGCAAACAACAAGTAACCTTCTCAAAGCGCCGTGCTGGGCTCTTCAAGAAAGCGAGCGAGCTTTGCATCTTGTGTGGTGCTAAAGTCGCCATCTTCGTGATCTCTCATAGCAACAACATGTTCTGCTTTGGCCACCCTGACGTCGAAACCATCCTCGAACGCTATGTCAAAGGACAGACCTACTCGGACTCGTCGTCCCAAGAACTACTTGTGCCTGTGGATGAGTTCAACAGGCAATATGCTGAGCTTCAGAAGGAGTTGGAAAGGGAAAAGATGCGATTGGCAGAGATTGAAGAAGCGAATAAGAAGGTGGAAAACAACAATGTTGGGTTCTGGTGGGATAAGCCAGTGGATGAGAATATGGGGTTGGAGGAGTTGGAGCATTATACGAGGGCTTTGCAAGAGATGCGACGGAGAGTGGCGACGAAGGTGGAAGAGTTTAGGATGGAGAGAGGATCTCTGATGCAGCCAATGAATATGGCAATGGGTTTGGGGAATGATTTTGTTATTAATTGGGAAAGCAATGCTTGTGGTGGTTTTGCGTGTTAAAATTAATTTGGAGATGGTGTTGATTTCTAGGGTTTATTCCAACGATAAATTATGTTCAAATAAAGATTGTTAATGTTTTTGTTTCTTTTTACAATTAATCCTCTATCCCGGATTTTTGCCTAGGGTGTTTAGAAGGAGATGGCTCTAGTTCTTGTGATTGTAATTTTCTTTCTTTTCTCTTCAATGAAGTATTTATTCAGCAAAAAAGAAAAGCCAATTAGTTATGAGATGATTATTAATAATGCACTTTTATTTTTATTTTATTTTGTGTTTGATAAAATTTAACTCTTTTAACCTATAAGGTTAACAAGATTAAGGAGAGATGATCTTGTAACTAATCATACTTTCCTTAAGGTAGCTAGTATATAGGATGAAATTTTTCTTTGAACTCTCTCAAAGTTGTCGGTCATAATAAGGAATGATACTAATCAGACTCCAAAGCGCCTTAAGTGCAGACACACTTATATCCACACCAGTTCACTTATATCCATACACACTTATATCCACACCTATGGTTCACACCTATGTTCACTTATATCCACACCTATTCACTTATATCCATACTCATGGTTCAATATCACATCAGAAACTTTGAGCGCTAGACGTCTCTATGTTCTGTGATTTTTTTCTCTACCCACAACCCATCACCTCAGTAGATTGTGGATTTTGGTGTAGCAAAAGATGTGTCCTTAGTCAACTTTTCCATGAGACCTGGTGGGCCTACGTTTAAGTTATGGTTGAATCTACCTAAAATTGAAAAAGCGCTTATGGTCTTCTATCCCCCATTAATTCCTTATCTCTGTCTATACGCTCCACGCAATGGTTTCTCAATAGGTAGTGCGAAAACAAAAAAGAAACCGAGTTAGAGGTTCAAATCTAACTCTTTCATTAACAATAAAAAACTTCATGCAACTTAAAGGAAAAAATTTCGACGGTTTGTGTTGAAACTCATAACTCATGAGGTGTGCGTGGGTGATTCATGAATGAAGAGATGTGGGTCAATAGAACTAGTATAAGTTTCTCTAACATAAATAAATAATGAAATATGCTTAAGGTTTTTATTCTTTTTTATTTTTTACCTATCTAGTACATAAGAAATAGTTTTTATTTTTTATTTTTTTTGAAATCTTACATAAATGATAGTTGATTAAAGACATGTTAAAGATATCAAATTCCTCCAAGAACAAATTCGTGGCTACACCTCGGAACATGAAAAGATCAGAATATATCAATTGCTCCAATACAATACTCGTGTTGAAAAACATCTCATGAGTTTTTCTCCCCTTAACAAAAACTCGGCTTGGAACTTGACCAAAGCTGGATGTTGGAGCATCAATATTCAACACTCTCCAAGACCTTAATTTGTCCGTTATGATCATCTAGTAATAACTTCTGAACGTATACGTTCTACTTCCCTTTCCTATATTAATAAACTGTTACATCTTCTTGCTTTGATGTGCCCTAAAACGGCTTAATTAACCTCTTCATTCTCTATTCCTTACCTAGTCTCTCTAACGAAAGCCAAAACAAAACACTCAGAAAATCACAATCTCTCTCAGTCTCTCTCTCTTGCAATGGCTAGGCGTGGAGATTCTTTCATTTTATCAAGCATGTTGGTATTGGTGGTGGTGGCTGCACTGTTTGGTTGCTCCTATGGTTGCAAATCTGGTTGCCCATCTAGATGCCCACCTGCAGTGCAATACCAAGTGGGAGACTCAGTCTGGTCTATACCACAATTCCCAAACTATTACACCAACTGGTCCTCCTCACATT
The DNA here is from genome assembly GCA_907173295.1 of Fagus sylvatica. Taxonomy (NCBI): domain Eukaryota; kingdom Viridiplantae; phylum Streptophyta; class Magnoliopsida; order Fagales; family Fagaceae; genus Fagus; species Fagus sylvatica. The sequence continues at coordinate 20,606,386 of OU015762.1, read as the reverse complement.
TCTTCCGGACCGGCGACTCTCTCCGTAATTCAAACACCTTCATGAAAATTTATTACAATAATGTTATAAAAACAATAAATTTCACAACTGTTAAAATAACAGATTGTGATTAGTGCAACATCATTTTCACATCGAATCATCATTGATATCATTTTTATTGTGTTATCAATCACAATCTTTCACTTGATCAGCAGTTGTGAATTTTATTGTTAGCATATATAATCATGTAGTGTATGCATGCACAAACACCTTTACATGACCTAATTCCAATGATTTTCTTTTGTGCTTCTCTTGTAGGTTTTGAATTTGAGAGGGGTTATAACGATGTGATTCAAGTGTCAAGGCAAGAGTACGAGAGATGCACTGGGTGCAACCCCTATAAGGTGTTGAAGGATGGTCCAGCAATTGTACCATTGACTCAGAAAGGTGTCTTCTATTTCATTAGCAACTTCTCAAACTACTGTGCTCTTGGGCTCAAGGTTTCAGTGAAGGTGCATGAGTGTTCCACTAGATCTCCACAAACTCCATTGCCATCACCTTCTCCACTTCCCATTCCTCCATCTTCACCGCCCGCACAACCTCCAGTTACAAGGAATGGATCTAATCCATCAGTGCCAGATATAAGCCCAGCGCCATCCCCTTATGCCTATTCACCAGAAGCTGGTGCTCCCACTTACAAGTCTATGGCATCAGCACTTAGGAGGTTCGGTACAAGTTCTCCCGATATCCTGTTTGGCTGGGCTTTTGGATTGTGTTTGGTGGTATTTACCATTCTTGGATGATCTAGGAAATTTAGATTGAATTGGGGTTTAATATGAGAACTATTGACTTCAAATTTGATTCTTTAGGGATGTGACAACTTCTTGTTCCACTAGCACTATTCCAATGAGATTAGAAGTTTTGAATTCTGAATTAATTTAAGATCTTTTATTTTTGAATAATTTTACCTTAGATTTTCTGTATTTCCTTGGTAGCGAGCTGTTTCTGTTTAGTGGGAGAGGGCAAAACAGCCCACTTATATTCAAATTTCTATGCTACCACTGTTATTTTCTTCTCTGTGAACTTAATCATACTCGGAAATGTGTACTTTGGTTGGAAAGATAAAATTTTATTCTTGTGCAAATTTGAGTGGGTGTAAGATTTTTGGTGGGCAATCAAAATTAATATGATTTTTTGATAGATAGAGCCCATTGATTTGGAGAAATTATTCCATGCTTTGGTCATCACGTAATGCATATAGTTCGTATACACTACTTAAAATATGAACATATATAATGTGGATATTTGTAAATATTAATAATCACAATTTATGAACATTGATGTTAACAATGTGTAGATGTTTACATAAGGTGATGTGTACACATCATAGTGTACACCAATATTTATCTTATTCCATACGACGTTTCATGTCCTGGATCGACAGGTAGAACCCGTAGGAGAGTATAATATAGGAGGCATTGAATAATTTTGCGAGTGGATTTGACCCTTAAGCACCCATTTTGCTAACTGATTAATGATTATTTAGCTGGTATTCTCTCATTTTCCTTAGACACTTTAAGCACTCAGGATTTAAGAAAGAGAGGCACTCTATTATAAATTCTGTTTATAATTTATCCTTCACACTCGGGATACAATGAACAAGGTAATTGTATGCTTCGAAAATTTACCAAAATATTAAAAACATTTTTCCCATTGTGTCTAGTAAGATTAAATTCAAAGGAGATGTCAAAAAGATAATTAGGTCCATTGTCTTTTAATTGAGAGTGCTCTATATAACTGTCGTGCAAAATTAAGAAAGAATAGCGCCTAAATATGCAGTTTTTTTTTTTTTTTTTTTTTATTAAATCAATGCCATTTCCAGCGGTTTCCATCTCCACGATATGTCCCGAAATCATGTGTTTTTTCCCTAAATTACGTTTTTATTTCAATGCCATTTCCAGCGGTTTCCATCTCCACGATATGTCCCGAAATCATGTGTTTTTTCCCTAAATTACGTTTTTATTTCTTGCTTTGAATAGTGCAATAAATTAATTCATTAGTTGTGTGTTTGGATGAAAAATTTGCTAAAAACATAGAATTTTACAAATGATGGGATTTACATCCCCATCATTTAAAATCCCATCATTTTTAAATTTATTTCTTTGCTTGTAATGTTTACAGAAAATTTAAATTTTGGAAATTGTAAAATATCTAATAATAATAATAATAAAAAGAAAGTTTATTGAAGCAAACAAATGTTAACAAAAGATAGTAAAATATAATATATTACAAACTTTATATATAAGGATCAACGACGTTGTATATTAGCATATCCAACCCTTTGCATCTTCAATAAGATAGTAAAAGATAATAAATTACAAACGTTGGAACTCTTCTATGAAGCAAACTCTCACCGCAACAATCTTTTTAAAAAGTTTAGGTCCGTTGGTTCAAGCATCTTCTCAGAAAGCCCGACTAGATGCCGGTGCAAATGGCTCCCAAATGCCTTGTTCTGCCACCATATCGCCCAGAAAATCAAGCCAAGTCATGCAAACCTGCCTAGCACAAATGGGTCTTGTTCTTCCAAGTGAGTTTTTGACAAAAAAATCAGTGACCCTATGACCTCTCCTGGCAACCTTGTGCTCTCCAAGGACCAGATCTTGCCCTTTTGTGCACAAGGTTTGATTTGGTTGAGAGTATAAAGAGATTGAAACAAATCTGGAACTCTAAACATGAAGAGAAGAACAGAAAGAGAGAGAGAGAGAGAGAGAGAGAGAGAGAGAGAGAGAGAGAGAGAGAGAGAGAGAGAGAGAGAGAGAGAGAGAGAGAGAAAAAAAAAAAAAATAAAAAAATATATAATATAAATATATATATATATATATATTGTCGCTCGACAGAAATTGTAAATTACGTTTGTTTAGAAAGGATTTTGAGCTTGTATTTGTGGGTTACAAATCCCAGCAATAAATCTTTCGGGTTGCATTTGGATACTTGGATTTGAATTTGGATTTGGATTTTAAATCAATAGATTTGAAATGCCTTGATTCCAAATCCATTGATTTTAAAATTTCTTGTTTGGATCCATTTATACAAAGGAGAATTGAAATTTAGAATTTTGATACCTATAAATTAACCAAAATACATAAAATTACCAAAATGACCAAAATAACCCAAAACTTTAAACCCCGAAAACGTATAAAAATTGAAACCTCTAAAATGACCAAAATACCCCTAAAATCATCAAAATAATATTAAACCTCTAAAACAACCAAAATACCCCCTAAACTTTTTTTTTTTTTTTATCAAAATGCCTCTAAAATCACCAAAATACCTATAAATTGACCAAAATACATAAAATCACCAAAATGATCAAAATAACCACGAAACCTCTAAAATGACAACAACAAAAAATCCCCAAAATCCTGTAAAATGATCAAAATACCTCTAAAATCACAAAGATAATCAAAACAACCCTGAAAAGTAGATAATGGCCAAAATGCCTATAAAACACCAAAATGACCAAATTACCCCTAAAATCATTAAATAACCTCAAAACCTTTAAAATTACCAAAATACCCTTTAAACCACTAAAATGATCAAAACACCTCTAAAATTACGAAAATACCTAAAATTGACCCATAACATAAAATATCAAAATGACCAAAATAATTCTAAAACCTCTAAAATGATCAAAATATTCTCAAAACCTATAAAACTGACTAGAATACCCCTAAAATCTTCAAAATGGTAACAACCCAAAAACCTAAAAAAATGCTAGAGAGAAAATAAAGAAAAAAACTCTAAAACTGCTCACTGCTTCTAGGCGGCACTGTTGCCCTCTTTTTACTGCTGGAGCATCTTCATTTAGGGTCCAAAAGAGAAATAATCATGTGTGGTGTGGTAGAAAAAAGGGCATGCAATTGGTCAAAGCAAGCTTGTCACGTGAACTCATTAATGAAGCAATGATCCGGTGCATTGCGGCAACAAAGGGACATGCAATCCACGGCAAGCTCCCATGAATTTCAATTAAAGCTCTTTTGAGCATTGATCCAGTGTGATGCGGCTAGGAAAGGAGAGTGTGAGCTTGTTAGCCATGTGGGCCTTGTGGGCTTGTGGGCTTTTGGGCTTTGATTTTCTATTTTTTTTTTCTTTTCAAACATTAATTTGCACCTAAAACAAAACATAAAATTTAGACTTTATAAAATTAAAATATCGCATACAAATAAATTATTTTTATACAACGCAATGAAATAAAATAAATGCAATGATTTGCATACAACTAAAAATAAAATGCAAAATAATTCTATTAAAAACCTTAGAAAATAGGCTTAATAAGTCATATTTCATGACTTATCATGTAAGCACACAAAAATTAAAGCATAAGGGTTAAAGAACTAACCCGCATGCAAAACAAAATTAAAATCAAGTATGTGCTTCACAACTTATGTGGTTGTGACCTTTGTGACTCAATGACTTTAAGGATGTGTATACAATTTGTGAGTTGTATGGGCAATCCTAAGAAGTGTTTGAGTATGTGGGTTGGTGGAAAAATAATTCCAAACCTAAGTTGTAAAGATGATGAAGGGTGAACCAAATCAAAATGATTTTTTCAACCTTCAAAACCTTTAAGACTTTTGGAGAGGAATTTTGGTTTAAGAAAGCTCAAGTGCAAATATTTTCCAAGTCTTGGTTCTAAAGATAATGAAGGGTGAGTTAAATCTAAAAGATTTCTCAACCTTCAAGAGTTTTAGAACCTTGAAGAGGAGGGTTGACTTCAAAGAATTTTTCTGCTCAAAACACTCTTGAAAACTCTCCCTATTTCTCTCTAATTTTTCTCTACACTTTCCAACCCCTTTGCCATGAAGACTATGGTTGTATTTATAGAGAAAGGAGGGTGTGGAAGGGTCAAAGAGGGGTGGAAGGGGTTGCTTTTTTGCCCCCCACCAGTTGCCTCACGTGCATGCCAACCATGCTTTGTCCTCCTTTGCTGAAAAAAAGTGTAGAAATAGGTCTAGGGACACAGTGCCGGCCGGCACTGTGTTTTAAAATCCTTATGCCGGCCGGCACTAGGATTAAATTTTTGAATGCCGGCCTAAAAATTGGAGTGCCGGCCGGCACTGTTTTGAAAAATTAGAGTGCCGTCCGGCACTCCATTTTGGGTTATTTAAAACATTCTTTTTTTTACTTTTGTCAACTTACCTCTTTTGGCCATACATTGTGGAACGTGCATGGGCAGAAAAACTGATTTTTCTACCCTTCCAAAAGTATTTTTGGCATGCATAAGTAAAATATAATCCTATGTATGTATGCATATTTAAGCTAACGCGAACCCGAAGCGTTAAAACTTCGATTAGCGATAACTTTCTCGTTTATGGTTCGATTTGAGTGCATGACGCGTCATTTTGATCGTGTTGATCTAAAGACTCATTTAAAATTATTTTGGTGTCAATTGGTCGTCCCGAGAAAAATCGGGCAGAAACCCTAGAAATGCACGAATTTCCGTGCCGAAACGTCCGAAGTCCAAATCGAGTGCAAGTCGTGTCGTTGTGATCGTGTTGATTTAATGACTCATGTGAATGTATTTTTATATCAATCGGATGCCCAGAACAAACTGGGACCAAAAACCTAAATGTGTACAGATTTCCGTATCAGGATCCCTTTTTTGGATTTTTAGTCCATAAAGCTTCATGCACGTTATAATTGAAATGTAGGTGGCAAAATTAATAAGGTGTCTACAACTGTGTTCTGTTTTTGTTTTACTTTGCTATGTTGTTCCATTTCGATTTCATTTTGATATAACTGTTGGAAAATAGAACCCCATAAATTATTATTGTGAAATTTCGAAACCCAGTACCCACAGATGACACACCTAATAATACCCACCCACACTTTGACAGCTCAATGCATTTAGATTAGGTTTTTTTTTTTTTTTTAGCTCGATCATTAATTCTCTTAGGTTTTTAAAATCTTACTTTTTCTAAATATAAATATATTTTTACCAATTGTTACCAAATAAGAAAATAAGCTTTTCAACGAGAAATTAATCTAAATGCAGGCCAATTTTTTAAGTTATAATTATACTTTTGTCCACTTCCAACAAATTATTAAAAACCTAATCCAAACGTACGTGTTCAATATTTAAATACAAAAATGTCAAATAAGATATTTGAGACCTCGTTGGCAGATAAAATTGTATCTACATCTCTCAAATCACTATTGTGTCATGTTGCCAAGGGGGCACTTGACTGACAAGAGTTGTGCTCAGAATTGGAACTGGCAAGTTCCGACATAGTGGACTAGTGGGATGCAAACTTAATTATGGGGGTTGATGCAATTCAGATGGAAGATGCCCACAATAAGAAATATAGCAACTGGACCATGTCAGTTTCTTTATAATCCATTAAAGCATATGGAGCAAGAAGACACAGCTGGCAGCTGAGATACTCTTTTGGTAACCCCTACTTGAACCTGACCCAGCATAAAAATAAAAAATAAATTTTAAATGCATTAGTGGTCTTTAAAGATTATTCATTTAGCGATATTAATCTCTAAAGTTTGAATTGAGCGTAATTAATCTCTAAAGTTTCAAAATTGAGCGCTATTATTCCTCCTATCAAATTCCATTAGTTTAATTACTTACATGGCTATCAGAAAGACAATGTGGCATAATTTAAATTACATGACAATTTTTTTTTAATATAAGATTACACATTAGCATTTAGACTTGGATCATTTAACTAAACCAGATCCTTCAAGAAAATCCATTTAACCAACCTATATGCGTTATCAATAACCAGGGGCCGAAATCAGAAATTTAATCTAGAATGGACACCTTTTGATCTCAAACTTTAAATGAAATAATATGTATATATTTGTGTACATATAGTTTGATAAATAATATCTCCATTAACCCCAAAAAATGCTAAAAGATGATATACATTGTGTATATAAACAAAAAGTAACAAAAAAGAAGCTTATTATAACCTTTTTACAATTGATAAACCAAATCTAAGAACAAAAACACATTGCACATGGACACATGGTACACACACTTGATACACGGTCTACTAAAAAAAATCAACTAATAAACTAAACTAACCCAACAAAACTAACCACACAAAATCAATTAATAAAATAACACCGACCAAAATAAATACAACAGTGCCTGCGCGTAGAAAAAAAAAACTAAGGTTATCAATTTCATACCCGAGGCCATACGGTTTGGCTAAAGTAACGATATTTTTCGATACCTATCAATAACGATGTACCATTTCGAGATTAATGATATTTTATATATTTACAAATTATATATTTAACAAAAGTTTAAATAACTTGTTAAAAACTCAATAATATATCTTCAAGGGTCATTACAATTACAATACCCACGTGTAGCTTGACTGCTTCACCCAACAGACAAATCTAACCATTAGTGCATGAAAAAACAAAAACAAAAAAAGTAAGGTGCATGCATGTGTGCCTTGATGTTGGCCACAGCCAACAAAGAGATACTGTTATTTTGCACAGCCCAGGAAGAGCTCTTATCAATCAAATAGAGAAAGCTAGAGAAGAAATTTAAAGAAGATTGGAAAGCAAACTTAGAAAATGAGCAGGCAGATGCTCACGAGACGGTACTTGCTAGTCCGACCAAAAGAAAAAGGTATTGGCTGCTGGTCTAGGTGGCTGGTGAGTGTGGCATCGTGGCTGGTGAGCAAAGAAAAAGATTATGGTGTTCTGGCTAATTTTTCAAAAGAAAAATAATTAAGGGTAGGCACATGTCCACTGAGATCACAAGCTGGCTCTACCGACGACGACAAGAGCAACAAAATAAATAAATAAATAAAAAATCTCCAAATCAATACGACCCTCTCAACACAATGGGCATGTATCTACGTATTCTCACATATTTATAGATACATATTTATACATACACGTCAGTTATAAATTTGTCCCTAAAATCAAATCTTAGCTACGGCAATATTGACTACGAGTCTTTTTTTTATTTATTATTATTATTATTTTAAATGAAAATAGGGTTTGTATGTGTGTTGCCTGTGAACCCAAGTCCATATATTGCAATTGCGAGTTTAGGACACGTCTATGTGTCCATCCATGTGTAAAAGATGTAAGTTTATAGTGTCACGTCACGTCAATCCATACAGGGAAAAAATAATGTTTCACGTGCTATTTTATTTGCCTTCAATTTGATGGCTAAGTTGATCCTAAGACAAAGAAAAATAGCACGTGAAAGTCATTTTAAGTGACTAACATGCACGGATCAACTTAGTCAATATTATCCTCATCACTAATATCATGCACATCACGTAATACTCATATTATACTCCTAACCACAAGCAATACATGGTCCCTATAATTTTATTCTCAAATCTCAACAAACTCCGATTTATCATCAAGCTTCTTAGTCTCAAGAAAAGGTATCGGGGTTCAAATCCTCATAGCATATCCTCTTACTTACTATAGCCAAACAAAAAAAAAAAAATCGGATTTTATTGTAGCGCATCGCGTTATCATATTATATATATATATATATCACTTTTATCCCTTTCTCCAATTCAACACCAAGCAACCTATAATATGATCTAAACTCTTAAGGTGTCTTAGTTTATTAACTGTGTCTTGAATTTAAAAAAACACACACACACACACACAAACACAAATTTAGAAAGTCAGCAATGTAGCGTCACAGTAATCAAAGTGCATGCCACCTTCCTCGCCGGCATGAACTATTCACAAATGAACCCCGTGAAAATCATTTTAAGTGACTAACATGCATGGATGCACCCCATTAAACATAGGGCCGTGAAAGTCATTTTAAGTGACTAACATGCACGGATGCACCCCAATAAACATAAGGCCGTGAAAATCATTTTAAGTGACTAAGGGCATTTGCAGCGGAACCTTTAAACTATAGTTTTGTCAAAATAGAGGATACTGTAGCTAAAAAATGATAAAATTTGAGTCCCAACCGGTCTTTATAATAGCATTTGGTTTTACACGTTACTACAGTAACATGTAAAAATACATGTTACTGTAGTAACCTGTATTTATTATTTTGATTTTTTATATTCGCTCTTTTCTCTCCTCTCTCCTCTTTCTCCTCTCTTTTCTCTCAGACCCGCTCCTCTCTCTTCTCTGCTCTGCTCTCCCGCTCCTCTTCTTTTTTTTTTCTTTTTTCTTTCCTTTTCTCTCAGACCCGCTCCTTTCTCTGCTCTGCTCTCCCGCTCCTCTCTTTTTTTTTTTTTTTTCTTTCCTTTTCCTCTAAGCGTGGTGCTACAGTATGGGTTATGGGTTTGGGGTTTTCTGATCTGTTCTCTCTCCCGTTTTTCCCCACAACAGCCAGTCAAGATTGGGTTTGATTTTTTTTTTTTTTTTTTTTTTTTTTTTTTTTTTTTTTTCTTTTTCTGCAAAGTCTGTTCTGCAATGGGAGATGGATTTGGGGTTTTTTGGATTTTAGTTGTGAGCTATGTGGTGGCCGGAGTAATCGATTTGGGGTTTTTTTTTTTTGATTTGTGGGTATGGATTTTGGGTGAAGCAGATTCGGTGGTGATGGGTTTCAGTTTCTTGATGGGTTGTGGAGTTTTGAAGGCAGATGGAGTTGTGATGGGTTTTAGTTTGCTGATGAGATAAAATTCAATGAATTTGATGAGATAAAACTCAATGGGTTTCGGTTTCTTGATGGTGTTGTAATGGGCGGTGCGCGGTGGTGATGGCTGTTTGTGGCGGTTGTAGGTGTGTTGGTGCTGTTGATTATAAAATAAATTTAAGATTATTTTAATAAGATGTATTGTAAAATAGAGAATGAGATGGGAGGTGTTTTGTAAAACTGGATAGCTAAACTAAAAAAGTAGCTTTTTGAAAATATAAAATAGAGAATGGAGGAAAAACGGGTTGGGAATGCTCTAACATGCTAGGATGCACCCCATCAAACATAGGGGTGAAGTTAGGAAATTATTTTGGAGTGGGTTGGAAGTATTCAATAAATCTCGACATTACGAGAAAATTTAATTTAATAAAAAAAAATAAGGGTAAAATACATAAACCATTCTTAAGGTTTAAATTAATGACAGAAACTACCAAAACTTTTCGAAAATATCCAGTTTGTCCCATAAATACAAACAGTTTTAGAGAAAAAGACACAAATAGTAATAAGTGTTGTTTGTGCTTAACCGAAGAACTAGATATTTTCGAATAATCTTAGTAGTTTCTGTCATTAGCTCAAATATCAGAGGTGGTATAGTATTTTCCAAAAAAAAAAAAAATCAAAATCAAAGTTAAAATTAAAACTATTTTTTATACAAACAAACAAATAATATTAATCAAAGAAGCATACACAGCTTGTACACCCACAATCGCAAAGTGATAAACATAACATCACTCATACTTAGCATAATCAATAAATCAACACAAACATGGTAAACACATGCAAACAACACAAAAATTTTAAATATCAATATATTTTTTTAGTCACTCTATCACTCACTTTTATACATGGTTAATAGGAAAATAAAAAGGTTCAAGGTTTTAAGATCAGACTATAGATCATGGAGATCATGATGATGCCATAAATAATTTGATAGACAATTAAATATATTAAATTTAAAAAAGAAAATAGTAAAATTGACTAAATATATATAATCTAAAATCATTCAGCTAAATTTTAAAATGCATTCTTCCATTTCATACATAAAACAAAAATACTAATTATAAATGAACACATTGTTAAAAGTTGAAAGTGTCACGTCACGTCACGTCACGTCAATCCATATATTATACAGTCGTGACAAAGAAAAATAATGTTTCACGTGCTATTTTATTTGCCTTCAATTTGATGGCTAAGTTGATCCTAAGACAAAGAAAAATATAGATAAAATAAATGCATTAATAATTAATGCAACAAATACTAAAGTCGAACATTTTCATTTTTTTTTTTTCTTCTTTTTCATGGACGTATCTCTCACCCTTCTCAACACATGCATAATCTACACACGCTCTTCACTTCCTCTCCTTATCAATATTATCCTCATCACCAATATCATGCACATCACGTAATACTTATATTATCCTCCTAACCACAAGCACTACATGGTCCCTATAATTTTATTCTCAAATCTCAACAAACTCCGATTTATGATCAAGCTTCTTAGTCTCAAGAAAGGGTATCGGGGTTCAAATCCTCAGAGCATATATCCTCTTACTTACTATAGCCAAACAAAAAAAAAAAAATCGGATTTTATTGTAGCGCATCGTTATCATTATATATCTATCACTATATATATATATATATATAATAATTATATATATATATATATCACTTTTATCCCTTTCTCCAATTCAACACCAAGCAACCTATAATATGATCTAAACTCTTAAGGTGTCTTAGTTTATTAACTGTGTCTTGAATTTAAAAAAACACACACACACACACACAAACAAAAAATTAAAAAAGACAGCAATGTAGCATCACAGTAATCAAAGTGCATGCCACCTTCCTCGTTGGCATGAACTATTCACAAATGAACCCCGTGAAAATCATTTTAAGTGACTAACATGCACGGATGCACCCCATTAAACAAACATATATACATCTTAAAATATCACCGTTAACAATAATATAATGGTGTAGTCCAGATTTGGGATTAGAGTAACAGACAACAATTAGCCACTTTTACAGCTCACTCAGCTACTGTGATTAATCATGCACCGTTAACAAAAAAAAATTCACTATTTGCTGAGGTGGCAAACTGTGATTAATTAGTGTAATCACTTTCATTTGAATCACTATTGACTTTACTTTTATTGTATGAGCATATCGTCGATTACTAGTTCCTATGATTCGAATACACATCAATTGTCGGGCCCCGCTGTTATCCGCTACATTTAAGTGGGTTTGAGGTTGAATCATATCATTTTTTGGTTGGCTCGTTCAATGCAAAGGGGCTAAGTAAAAAAAAGAAATATTAATATTGTTTGTCCAAACACAAAAAAAAGAAACCTACAATTGTTTTTTTTTCATTCCAAAGATATCTTTCCTTTTATTCTACATTCTTATCCCGAAATAATGAATTGAGTTCGTATAGGCATTTTGGATGCCGCTATTGAAATAGCCTTTCTGGCTACATTTTCTGCTACTCCGCCCATTTCATAAAGTATTCTACCTGGTTTAACGATAGCTAGTTTTTGGAAAAATATACACAAATAGCGTTAAGTGTCATTTGTGCTTAAAGAGCAAATAAGATCTTTTTTGAAAATTTAAACTCTTAAGGTGTCTTAGTTTATTAACTGTGTCTTGAATTAAAAAAAAAAAAAACACACACAAAAAAAAATTAGAAGCAATGTAGTGTCACAGTAATCAAAGTGCATGCCACCTTCCTCGTTGGCATGAACTATTCACAAATGAACCCCGTGAAAATCATTTTAAGTGACTAACATGCACGGATGCACCCCATTCAACATAGGGCCGTGAAAGTCATTTTAAGTGACTAACATGCACGGATGCACCCATTAAACATAGGGGTGAAGCCAGAAAATTATTTTGGGGTGGGTTGAAAGTATTCAGTAAATCTCGACGTTACGAGAAAATTTAATTTAATAAAAAAAATAAGGGTAAAATACATAAATCACTCTTATGGTTTGAGTTAATGACAAAAACTACCAAAACTTTTCGAAAATATCCAGTTTGCCCCTTAAGTACAAATAGTTTTAGAAAAAAATACACAAATGGTGATAAGTGTTTTTTGTGCTTAACAGAAGAACTAGATATTTTTGAATTATCTTAGTAGTTTCTGTCATTAGCTCAAATATCAAGTGGTATCAGTATTTTACCAAAAAAAAAATTCAAAATCAAAGTTAAAATTAAAACTAATTTTTATACAAACAAACAAATAATATTAATCGAAGAAGCATACACAGCTTGTACACCCACAATCGCAAAGTGATAAACATAACATCACTCATACTTAGCATAACCAATAAATCAACACAAACACGGTAAACACATGCAAACAACACAAAAATTTCAAATATCAATATATTTTTTTAGTCACTCTATCACTCACTTTTATACATGGTTAATAGGAAAATAAAAAGGTTCAATGTTTTAAGATCAGACTATAGATCATGGAGATCATGATGATGCCATAAATAATTTGATAGACAATTAAATATATTAAATTTAAAAAAAAAAATAGTAAAATTGACTAAATATATATAATCTAAAATCATTCAGCTAAATTTTAAAATGCATTCTTCCATTTCATACATAAAACAAAAATACTAATTATAAATGAACACATTGTTAAAATTGAAACACACTCACGTTTTTTTTTTTTTTTTTACTAATCACAAAAAGATTCAAAAGGGCAAATCATCAACTTAGAATGTATTCTCATTACATTAACAAAAAATTTTGATGCTGTAATTGCCAGGGGAGTGACTTTTGATAGGATGATTTTTGGTGCTAATTTGATATGTATCTGGAACTCGTGATTATGCTGGAAATCTTTTAGATCCTCAAAACAAAAAGAGGAGTTAGATGCCATCTATATTTGCTATTCACACACTGTCGAACTATTGTTAAACATAAAAATATCAAACCCAATTTCCAAGACACACCACAGGCAGCCATTCATTCTTGGCAGCCAGACAGTGGGTCACGGCGGTGGATCAAGCAGATGCTCACGGTCAGTGAGTTGATATGCGATTTGGATTTAGGATTTGGGATTTGTTTGCACATTTGGGTTGGGCAAAGAGACTGGTTAGAAGGGCTTAAAGAGGGGAATGATTTTAATTTAAACTGGGCTAAATTAAAAAATATATATATTATACCGGGATAAATTTCGTTTTAGAAAAAAGTTTGGCTGGGCAGTAACCCAGTCTAGTCCACTCGTAGTTACGCCCCTGATTAAACAAACATATATATATATATATATCACCGTTAACAATAACATAATGATGGAGTCCAGCTTTAGGATTGGAGTAAAAGACAACAATTAGCCACTTTTACAGCTCACTCAGCTACAACAATTAAATACAATTTTTTTGTTTTTATTTTTGCAATTATAGTATATGATATATGGCCCTAATCAATTTAAGTAGCTCTAATACTTTATGATCATTTGAATAGATTTATTTGTATTATTGTATAGTATTAGTTGAGTTAAAAAATAAATTAGTCCTAGGCCTTGTCCCTTACTTCTTTCATATCTTTTTTTTTGTTTTTTTGATAATGTTCTTTTAAATCTTTTTAGTAAGACGTGTGCTGTACTAGTGCATGGCATCGGAAACGTTCCATTATGGGCGAATCGGTCACACGGATCGAATATTAAATTGATAGCCACATAGACATGCTACAATTTTTTTCTATATAAAAAGCCATTCTTCCCTTCATTATTTCTCATTCAAGTTTCAACCACCACAATACCTTCCATTCCATTATTGCATACCGTTTGTCTCCTTTATCATAGTGCACCTTTTAGTTCACAAAAAACACCAACTCAAACATTCAAACATCATGGGTAGCCTCGAGCTCGATCATGATCATGATCATGAAAACAATTCTCAATTTATCATTAACCCTCTCGACCCAACTGAATTCAGGAGACAAGGCCACATGGTCATTGACTTCATTGCAGATTATTACCAAAACATTGAGAAATACCAAGTCCTAAGCCAAGTTGAGCCTGGTTACCTTAGAAAACTCTTGCCAGAATCTGCCCCCAACAATCCTGAATCAATTGACACCATCCTCCAAGACGTGCACAAACATATTATACCCGGGATCACTCATTGGCAGAGTCCTAACTACTTTGCCTACTTCCCTTCAAGTGGTAGCATTGCTGGTTTTCTTGGAGAAATGCTTAGCACTGGCTTCAATGTAGTGGGATTCAATTGGATGTCATCACCAGCTGCAACTGAGCTAGAGTGCATTGTCATGGATTGGCTTGGAGAAATGCTTAAACTACCCAAGTCTTTTCTCTTCTCTGGCAATGGTGGGGGTGTATTGCAAGGGACTACTTGTGAAGCAATTTTGTGTACACTAACTGCAGCGAGGGATCAAATGCTAAGCCGAATTGGGAGAGAGAAGATGGAAACTTTGGTAGTTTATGGGTCTGATCAAACACATAGTGCAATACAAAAGGCAGCCAAAATTGCTGGAATCAACCCGATGAATTTCCGAGCTATCAAGACAACGAAATCAACTTCATTTGGGTTATGCCCAAAGTCTCTAAGAGCTGCAATTGATGCAGATGTTGAGGCTGGTTTAGTCCCATTTTTTCTTTGTGCCACAGTCGGTACAACTTCAACAAATGCCATTGACCCAATTGGGCCATTATGCGAAGTAGCCAAAGATTATAGCATATGGGTTCATGTTGATGCTGCATATGCTGGAAGCGCTTGCATTTGTCCAGAGTTTCGGCATTTCATTGATGGCGTTGAAGGTGCAAACTCATTCACTTTGAATGCACATAAATGGTTCTTTACAACTTTAGATTGTTGTTGCCTTTGGGTTAAAGATCCAAGCGCCTTGATAAAATCACTCTCAACAAATCCAGCGTATTTGAGAAACAAGGCCACCGATTCAAAGCAAGTGGTGGACTACAAAGACTGGCAAATAACGCTAAGTCGAAGATTCCGAGCCATGAAACTTTGGCTTGTGCTTCGAAGCTACGGTGTGGCTAACCTCAGGAACTTCTTAAGAAGCCATGTCAAAATGGCCAAGCTTTTTGAACAACTTGTAAGCCTTGATAATAGGTTTGAGATTGTGGCACCTAGATATTTTGCTTTGGTCTGCTTTAGGGTTTTGGCTAGGCCAAATGTTAGCAAGGTTTATGAGAATGGCACCGTGGCTAATCATGACGTGGAACGTGAAAATGAGCTAAATCAGAAGCTGCTAGAGTCGATCAATAGTTCAGGGCATGTATACATGACTCCTACTGTGGTTGATGGGGTATACATTATAAGGTGTGCTATAGGTTCGACCTTGACAGAGGAAAGACATGTGATCATGGCTTGGAAGGTTGTCCAGGAGCATGCAAATGCTTTACTCAGCAAATTCTAAACGTATCAACAAAACCTTTGTGTTTAGTTTGCTTTACTTAGTACCTACTAAAAGTGTTAGTAGGTGATTTTCTTTCAAACGTGCATTTAAAAATAAGTGTGCATGGGAAATGGCAATATGATTGCATGCACAATCTATGTCTAGTATTTAAAAATAAGTGTGCATGTGAAGTGGCATTATGATTGCATGCACAATCTTTGTCTTGTGTTAAGTCTTAATCGGTCTATTCATGTGTAAGACATTATTTTCATGTCGTTCTATTTCAACAAATTAAAATATAACGTGTCTACGATTATAATTTTGTGCATAATTTGTGGTCAGGACATCTTGTGAGTGGTTAACACTCATTCCATCAGGATCCACAGACCCATCTGTATTTTTCACAAACCAGTACAACAGACTTCAACAAATTGTGCCAATGTTATAGAAAATTATATGATCCTAAACTTATTCTTAAAATATATATTACAGTTTACTTGAGTATATGGTTATACAATAGGTATAAGTAAGATGCATGTTCACCATTTTATATTTTTAGCAACAAAAAAAAAAATATTCACCATTTTATAATCATTCTTCAATATCGTAGAGACCTTTTCAAGTAGACCGTTATGAGATTTCCACCATTTTTTCCCATATTGGATGGATTGGGATGTTCATGGGCCCTCTTGCCAGCATGCCAGTCCAACCAAGGTTCCATTTATGAGAATATGTAACATGAATTACGAATTTTTATAGGGTTTCTAGGAAAAATTTATCATAAAGGATTTTATCCATTCATTTTTATACGTCTGTTTTACATTTTGACCACTTAATTTATAGCTTAAATAGTTTCCAAAATTATATTAGTCAATATTTTATTAAACATTGATGTTGTGGTCAAATCTAAACATCTCATTTTTAATAATGAATGGTTAGAAGGTGGAATTACCTAAGAACTCTACGCTATATCAATCCCTCCAACATGAGGGTTAATTACACTTAGGTCCTACTATGTACTGGTATTGATTTTGATAAAATATGTGTGTTTTGTGATAAATGTTATGTCCGTAGTGATAAATGTGTGTCTATTGTTGTAAAAATAAAATGCGTAATTCCGGTAACATTAGTAATATTTGTGTGATAAACTTAATTTTGGCTACAAAATACATACATTTTATAATAACTGACACACATTTTATCAAAACACACACAAATTGTATAATTTTTTACACCTTTGACGGGATAGTCCCGCCGCGGGACCTAAGTATTTCCGCCAATATGATAAGTTGTCTGTTTCAAATAAGGATGGAGCCAAGAGGTCAAGAGAGGGTGACTGCCCCCATGGACTCTAGTTTCTGAAAGCACTAAGTCCTCCCTTGAGGTCTTTCTACTGAACCATTTGTCCTTCTTGTGGTGGCTATGAGTTCAACAAAAGTGTTGAAGTGGAGATTTTATTGGCCAATGCTATGTTTTATGCTGAAACAAATGCACCCTAAGTAATTAGTTTTTTTATGATATCAATACAGATTGGAGGCTAGACAATTTGGAATTAAAACTAAGTTAAGCCTTTTTATGATATCAGTGATTAGTAAAGCAATATTATCCAAGGAACAAAGTTCTTTAGTCTCACACCAAAATATGAGGAATGCTAGAGACACAACTTGTAAATGTGATATGTTTTAATTGGAGCAACCTTACTTTTACATAAACTCCACTACTAAAATTACTTCTATCATGTGCCAATTACAACAAGTTATATTAAAATTGTGAAACAAATTGTGAATATGTTTCTAGATTTATTGGGCACAATATTGCTAAGTAAAATGTTCCAAGAATATATTTTCAAAATCAAAACTTATGTCAAATCCACACCTTCCTTTATAGTCAAAGTTTTTATTACCGAATATATGTTATTTTATTTTTTATTTTTGATAATCTACCGACGGTCATTGAGCTGCCAAATGCCTCTTTTACCAATTAAGGACATTAACTCAGGCACTTCGAGGTATAGTAAGACAAAGAATTTTGGATAAAGTTATATTGCATTCATTTTTTTTTTTTAAGTATCTAGATCTCTTCGAATAATTGACTATTTCCTTGAATGTGTGTAGTCTGCTCGTCTTTCACATATCATATAATTATATGGAGGAACTTCTTGAGAGTAAGATTATAATATGTGATTATTAGATTTGATATTTGAACTACAATTAAGCGTTAATTGGTAAAACTTGTGGAAAAAAAGCACGTTTTTTGTCAATTGAACGTTTGGATAATTTTAATCTAAAAACTCTTGTTTCTAGTATAAATGAACAAAAATAACTTAATTATTAAAGTTATTTTAAAAAATATATATATACTTAATAAAATGTTTATTTTACAGACTAAATTATTATTTTATGCCTAATGTATATATATTGGTTGTGAGGCAACCACTACTTCAACTATTATGAACTTTATTTTTTCCACGTCTCATGTCAACATCAAATCTTCCTCATCATATAATGATTTTTAGTTTCTACTTCCCATGACATCACAATGACAATACCTACGTTATAATTATAGCACACTTCACATCAATTTGTCCAATAAAGAGGAGAGAAACGTAAAATGGTGGATGAGGATTCTTGGAGACAAAGATAAGTGCGTGTTTGGTACACGCAACTGAAACCATGATTCTGGATTCAAATCCAAAAAATTACGGGCCTCACGGTAAAAAATCTTGTTTGGTACAGAGGATTTAAATGAGGATTGAAATCCCAACTTGAATTTTATGTGGGTCCCATGACAAATTTGAGTTCACCCCTTCAGCTGTTTTTGAATCCAAGCCGGATTCAAATCCGGACTCAATTTTTTTGTGGGTCCCAGTTTTTACCGTTGCTGGCCCACACGTTTCTCTTTTCTCCCAATTTTCTCTCTCTCTCCTCCAGATGCTGTGCTGCTCCTCACTCTCTCGGCCATTACAATTTCTTCGAGAACACCACATACGGCCACCATGGCCGATTGTTCAAACTTACCCATGGAAAAACCCAATTCAAGCTAACAAATCACCCAAAAGCCAACACAACAACACTAAAAAAAATCTAATCCATATCTCTGTAATGATCCAAAAAACACAACAAAACCCAGCACAACACCATCAAACCTTTCTGCTTGTACTTGGCAGTGGTACCGCCACTCTTCTTGGTCTGGGTTATTGTCCCAGTGAGAAAGAGAAGAAAAGGGGAAAAGAAAAAAAAATAGAGAAAGAAGAGAAGTGAAGAGAGAGACGGTGAGAAAGAGAACAAAAGGGGGAAAAAAAAAAGAAAGAAGAAAGGATAGTTCAGGAAGCAACAAGAAGAAAGGAAGAAAAGAATAGAGAGAAATGGGGGAGGGGGGTTGTATGTCTGGTGGTGGGGGAAAAGTAAAAAGAAAAGGAGGGTGGGGGTACGTGGATGGTGGGGGAAAAAAGGGGAAAGAAAAAAGAAAAAAAAAAAAAGAAGAAGAAGAAGTGGTGTACGTGTGGTGGGGAAAAAAAAGAAAGAAAAAAAGAAAAAAAATAATAATAATATAATGTTAAAAACTAAATCTAAAAACCAAAATTATGTACCAAACACAATTTTTTTTTTTAAATTATGATTTCAGTTGTGAAACCAAAACTATGTACCAAACAGAATTTTTTTTACAATCTTGAATTCAAATCAGGATTAAAGTTTCAACTTCAATAAAGTAAAAAGTCACGAAACCAAAACAAAAAACAAAAACACGTACCAAACAGGCCCTAAGAGGCTGAAATCTTGAAATTTGTTTTCGAGTTTTCACATCACGTGGCGGACAAAACAATATCTTTTTGTTTTTTTAAAAGTCTTAAGTGACAAAGAAAAATAATGTTTCACGTGCTATTTTATTTGCCTTCAATTTGATGGCTAAGTTGATCCTAAGACAAAGAAAAATATAGATAAAATAAATGCATTAATAATTAATGCAACAAACACTAAAGTCGAGCATTTTCATTTTAATTTTTTTTTTCTTTTTCATCAACGTATTTTTCACCCTTCTCAACACCTGCATAATCTACACACCCTTTTCACTTCCTCTCCTTATCAATATTATCCTCATCACCAATATCATGCACATTACGTAATACTCATATTATCCTCCTAACCACATGCAATACATGGTCCCTATAATTTTATTCTCAAATCTCAACAAACTCAGATTTATCATCAAGCCTCTTAGTCTTAAGAAAGGGTATCGGGGTTCAAATCCTCAGAGCATATCCTCTTACTTACTATAGCCAAACAAAAAAAAAAAATCGGATTTTATTGTAGTGCATCGTTATCATTATATATCTATCACTTTTATCCCTTTCTCCAATTCAACACCAAGCAAGATGTTAGTGTTACGATAAGAAGATTTTGCATTTGAAAAGCATTAGTGGTAAATGGTAACAGTTTTCTATTTGTGAGGAGAGGAACTGAAAGAGTGGGACTTTAGCTTAGAATTTACATTTTTAAAAAAATGTTTTCAAAATTGGTTAAAAATTAGGGGCTTGTTTGGTATATGTTTTCGTTTTCGTTTTCATTTTCATTTCCTAACTTTTTTTTAACTTTTCAAATTGAAATTTGAAACTTGTTTTTTTTTTTTTTTTTAAATTCTGTTTGGCACCCTATTTTCTCACATGTTTTCAGTCATGTTTTTATTTTATTTTTTATTATGGGTAAAACTTAGGTACAATTTCTTAGATTAGGTACATTAGGTTCCCCAATTGAATTTAAACACATAGTTGTATTGACCGATAAAACACAAACAATATTACCTTTTCCAAAAATATTTAAATTCAATATAGTATGTATTATCCTTTTATTATTATCCTACAAGAGAGAGAGAAAAAAAAAAAAAAAAAAGTCATGGATATTTATGTGTAAAATATTAAAAAAATATTATTATATTTATTTTATGTGTAAAAAGTAAAATGAGATAAAAAAAAAATAATGAAAACAGTTTATGGCTGTTTTGAAAAAGGGCATGGGACCCAAAGAAAAAAAAAAAAAAAAAAAAACAAATTGTTTTCAAGAACAAAATTGAAACTAGTGTACCAAACATAAATTTTTTTGTGGGACCCGCGAATTCTGTTTTACAAACATAGAAATAGTTTTGTAAAAGTATATACCAAAGAAACTCTAATTTTGAAAAGATTTCCAAAACGTGTTTTTTGATATATTTTCTAAAAGAATATAACAAATGTATCCTAAAATTTTATTTCAAGTCCTTCCTCACAACTCAAACCACAAATGGGTGCCGAGAATTACAGCAAAGGCTAACGAAGAAATAAGATCATGAAAAAAAATTAAAAATGCAAATGTGTGCGATGGGATTTGAAGGCACGATAGCTTTTATTTACAAAATTGTCACTGTGCTTTTGTTAGTTACCAAATTGGTGTTTGCACAAAAAAAATGAATAAACATGTTTAATTTGTATTTTTTAAACAAACCCAACCAAACTAGTTTTGCAAAGTGGGACTCACCACATTTTGTTTTTAAATTATGAAACCAAATTTTAAAATGAGCAACCAAACAAGTCATAATCCCTTTTATGAAGTTGATAAGTGCTTGTAATGCATTTTGGTCGAAAAAGACAAGGTTATATAAGCGGTCTAGGTCAGTTTACCCATTACCAAACTGAGCTTTTAGCTAAAACACACTTTTTGGTTCATTGCCAAAATGTTTTTTTCAAGCCAAATCAGGAAAAACTTCCAACTTTTTAGAACTTACCTAACCTCGTTAAAGATTTTCCAAACGGGCATCTAGTGGGCATGTTTATTGTTTTGCACGTTTGGGTGAGCTAATTGTTCACTACAGAACGCTGCAGGTAGCAATCACTTGTTTAAATTCTTTTCTGAAAGTGGGTGAGATCTTGTCTCTTATATTTATCAACCTTTACTTTGCCATCCATGAATTTGGTAACTAAAGAAAGAGAAATAAATTCATCTTAATGGTTTGACTATGACTGTCAGTGATTCCCCAAGAAGTGCAGGTGAATTATGAATATGACTGAAAGAAAGGAAGGACTGAAAAAACAAAGAAAGAGAGATGATTTGCTATTAATCTCCAGATATGGTGAATAATTATGAATATGACTAGAAGAAAGAAAGGGATATATAATAACAATAAAGCTTTTGTTTCAAGTTCATTTGTTTAATGTTTATCAAAAAGTTCATTTGTTTAACTTAAAAAAAAAAAAATTCATTTGTTTAAGCTTATACGTTGCTTTATTTTATAAGCAAACTTATATATGATTTTTTAAAACTTCACAGTTCACACCTCTTTTTTTTAAGCTGAATTTTTATCCAACTTATTTTTCTTCTCTTTTTTTTTTTTGGAAGAAATCCATCTTATTATTCAAGTCAATTAAATCAATAAATTTAAACTATTTCAAAGACACTAAAGCTAAATATAGGTTGAATTTTTCTTTATACTTTCCATTTAAAATTTTAAAAGTTGATGAATTAGGTTTTTTTATTTTTTATTTATTTGCTAAAACAACTCATTTCATTAAATGGAAAGAGCAACATCTCTCATCCAAGGAAAATTATTCAGTACTCTCATAACACAAAAAATAGATTCTCATTCCTCTCATATGAATGATTGGTCACACCATGAATTTGATTAATGAGACTCATCGTTTATGTAAAATGAGAAAGTACATAATTGTTATGTTTCAAGAGTATTGAATAATTACTCATCATCCAAGCTTCCATCACAAAGGGAAAAAGAAAATCCTTATTACACCAAACCAACAAAAGGAAAGATGTTATTGAGAAGCAAACTAAACTTAAATAAAGCATGAGCTTCCAAGTTTACTTCTATATTTAGCCAACGAAACCATCTCTTTAGCAGTTCCATACAAGAACCATAAAAATCAAAGCACCAAAATTACCCATAGACGAACTATTCACGAAACCAAAGGGAGAAAAAAAGAGGTGTAGTCCACTGTCCACTTTATAAGGCTCTATTTTTTTTTTTTGCTAAGACCATTTTATAAGGCTTTGGTTCACAGCCTTTGGAAAACTTCATGGACGACTTGTTACATACTTTAAAAAAAAAAAATCGTCCAAAATGAATTATAAGTAATGTTTGAAAGTCAGTTATTATTATTATTATTAATTCAAACAAAACAAAAAATCCCTTAATTGTACGTGACTTATGCATTTCTATTTAGCATGGCCAAAGCGAAAAAAATCTTTAAAAAATAAATGCAATAGTATTTCGGTACTTGAACAAGCTCAGCTCTTGAATTACGTCGTCACATAACATACTAGCATGGATTGGAATCTTCTAGAGTTCCTAGGGTACTCTAGAAGGTAGAGTTCTTTAAATGTCAACCTTTCATTTGAAATAAAGGGTTAAGATGTTGCCACATCATCAATCTACTACTAAAAACCTAAATTAATATTTCAAATGCATTAAAACACTTCTCAACTGCTCACGTTTATCAAACACTGTTTATCTTTATTCTTTTGTTTTGTCATTTCTCTCTTTTCTCTAGAGCAAACATCAACACAACAAAAATTATGTCATTCTCTTCGGTAAAATCATTAATCCAAACACTCTTTTTCATTCTTAAATTGTTCAAATCTTTTTAACTCATAAATGGAGCAAACATACCTTGTATCCATTGGCCTTTCAACAATTATCCATAGGCAATTTTAAGAGGTTGAATTTAATAGATCTACCATTTGGGAATAAAAAGATTGAGAAATTTGTAAACAAAGAAAAAAAATACATAAAAGAAATAAAAGTTTCTTCTCTGACAATGAAATTTAACAGTAGTCTTTTAGATTTTAAGGATAAAAATGGCAGTGTTGTTGTGTTAATGTCTACTACAAAGAAAATAGATAAACAACAAAACAGAAAAGTAAAGAGAAGTGAGGTTTAATAAACGTTAGCAGTTTTTTTTAGAATAGATAAACATTAGCAATTAAGAAGTGTTTTAATACACTTAAAAATCTAATTTAAGTTTTTAGTAGTGGATTGATGATGTGGTAATGTCTTGACCATTTATTTTAAATGAAAGGTTGAGATTTTAAAAACTCTATCTTGTAGAGTACCCTAAAAACTCTAGAGAATCTAAATCCTACTAGCAGATATGCAGTATGCTACTACGCTCAGTCAAACTTAATTATGAAGTTAGAAATTTATTCAAGGGATTAATTGATTGCTAACAATATTTTCTAATCATTGACCTTTGGATTAATCATTAAATAAAGGGAAAATTACACTTTTACCACCCTTAACTATCACCCATTTTTCAATCTCCCCCCTAAACTTTCAAAATGCACAATTTACCCCCCAATTGCACTCAATTGCACGGCCGTTAGCCCCTACTACCAAAATCTTGTTAAAATAGACAGAAAAATGAAACACTTGAATCAAAGTTTAGGTGGTGGACTGGGGTTGAATCAAAGTTTGAAATTTCCTTGGGTGTGAGTAAATTTGTGAATTAAAATAAAGCAGAATACAAAAACCATCATTGAAATTTGAACTAATGACAAGCACTATCAAGATTTATAAAAATATCTCATTTCAGTACAAACAACACTTAACAGTTAACGGCATTTGTGCACTTTTCTCCAAAAATAAGTTGTGATTTTTAATAAACCAAAATGTGTACGGGATTTTTTTTTGAATGGTTGATATTTTAAATAACAACGCGATAGATATAACAAATTTCACAAAAAAAAAAAAAAAAAAAAAAATCACTATTTGCTGAGGTGGCAAACTGTGATTAATTAGTGTAATCACTTTCATTTGAATCTCCATTGACTTCATTTTTATTGTACACCAATCACAACTTATCACCTTAACAGTTGTGAAAAAATTGTGAAAATTGTTATATTTTTAGATTTATTGTATTTTGAATTAGTTCAAACAAGTCTCTTGCAAGCTTTGGTATATTTAAAATTAAAAATTAGTTTTTGGAAAAATATACACAAATGGCGTTAAGTGTCATTTGTGCTTAAAGAGCAAATAAGATCTTTTTTGAAAATTTAAACTCTTAAGGTGTCTTAGTTTATTAACTGTGTCTTGAAAAAAAAAAAAAACACAAAAATAAAAAATTAAAAAAGAAAGCAATGTAGCGTCACAGTAATCAAAGTGCATGCCACCTTCCTCGTTGGCATGAACTATTCACAAATGAACCCCGTGAAAATCATTTTAAGTGACTAACATGCGTGAAAATCAATTTTTTCTTAGGTGCTTAGCGCCCAGTCTTCGGGTCATTGACGTTGCGTCTCGCCGAACTGTACATCCTGCACCGCAGAGGGTATGGCCCATTATCTTTATCCTCCCTGGGCTCACCCCATTAAACAAACATATATACATCTTAAAATATCACCGTTAACAATAATATAATGGTGTAGTCCAGATTTGGGATTAGAGTAACAGACAACAATTAGCCACTTTTACAGCTCACTCAGCTACAACAATTAAATACAATTTTTTTTTGTTTTTATTTTTGCAATTATAGTATATGATATATGGCCCTAATCAATTTAAGTAGCTCTAATACTTTATGATCATTTGAATAGATTTATTTGTATTATTGTATAGTATTATTGGAGTTAAAAAATAAATTAGTCTTAGGCCTTGTCGCTTACTTCTTTTATATATTTTTTTTTGTTTTTTTGATAATGTTCTTTTATATCTTTTTAGTAAGACGTGTGCTGTACTAGTGCAGCGCATCGGAAACGTTCCATGATGGGCAAATGGGTCACACGGATCGAATATTAAATTGATAGCCACATAGACATGCTACAATTTTTTTCTATATAAAAAGCCATTCTTCCCTTACAGGGACCTAGTCAGGATTTTCCATGAGTGGGAACCGGTGTATCAATAAAATTTTTTTCATAAAAATCCAAAGTAGTATCTATATTGTATTAACAAAACATTAACAACTTAAAACATACAAAATAGCTATTCTTAATACATCACAATGCATTTTTTGAGGAAAATTAAAGTCGACGAGTTTTTTACAAAAATGAAATCATCTATGATGGAATTCGTACTAAACGACTCAGCAATTTCTCTTTCAATATATAAAAGCAAGGAGTCTCTTAAAAAAGTGGGTTTGGATTTAATTGATTAGCTATTTAATTTTTTTCCCTTTTCAATATATAAAAGCAACGACTCAGACCACTGTAACCCTTAATTATTTAATTTAATTGATTAAGGGTCCGTTTGGATTAGCTGTTTCAAAAAGTAAGTTATTAAAAAATAACGATTTTAAAATATACTTTTTGAAAACATCATTTTGAAAATCACAGTTAAGCATTTGGTAAAATTTATGAAAAATATTATTTTTGTGAATTGAGCATTTTGATTATTTCAATATAAAACTACTGTTTTAAATGTAAATTATCAAAAAGGACTTAATTATGATTTACGATTATCATTTTTTCTAATACACTTTATACTAAACTTTGTAATGATAATAATAATAATAATAATAATAATAATAATAATAATAATAATAATAATTAATACTAATAACGTGGGGAGCTTGTTTGAGATATTTTAGAACTTTCATTTGTACAGTAAACTTTCATTCTCCACCATGGATAATAACAAAAAATAAATAAATAAATAAAGTTAAAAGAAAGATATGTTAGACCCACAGTAATATTTTGGAACCACATATTGGCACTACAGTGTCAGTAAACAATCACTTTCCCTACAGTCAACTGCAGCAGCAAGCTTCAGATCAGTAAAAAAGAAAGAAAAAAAAAAAAAGGAAAAACTGCAGCAAGCTTGCAACTATGCTCAACTGCGGCGATCTTGCAGAGCTCGCACAAGATGCAACTGTGCTTCGTTCTTGCGCTGGTGTAGTTTTTTTTTTTTTTTTTTCCACAGCTGTTGCAGCTTGCATCAAGAAGTGGCAGGCTGATTTGTGGGTAAGTTTTTGATCAGTTATTTGTTGCTGCTGTTGTGACTTGGGCTGATTTGTTGGGATGATTTTTACTGAGTTATATATATATATATATATATATATATATATATATATATATATATTTGTGATTTGGTTTGTTAGATAATTTTGATTATTTTGTTTTGGGTTAATTTTTTTTTGTTGAAATGGACCCAAAAATAATGTTAGTAGGGGCTCAAAAATTATGTGAGTGGGGCAAATTAAATTTTTATACCTACTCTAACCTAT
The DNA here is from genome assembly GCA_907173295.1 of Fagus sylvatica. Taxonomy (NCBI): domain Eukaryota; kingdom Viridiplantae; phylum Streptophyta; class Magnoliopsida; order Fagales; family Fagaceae; genus Fagus; species Fagus sylvatica. The sequence goes on along the minus strand of OU015762.1, from coordinate 20,579,156 downwards.
TTTTTGTAGAGCCAGCAGGGCCAAGGCCCCCTTTGGTCCCCAACTGGCTCCATCTCTGGTTATAATTATAGCACACTTCACATCAATTTGTCCAATAAAGAGGAGAGAAACTTAAAATGGTGGATGAGGATTCTTGGAGACAAAGATAAGAGGCTGAAATCTTGAAATTTGTTTTCGAGTTTTCACATCACGTGGCGGACAAAACAATATCTTTTTGTTTTTTTTAAAAGTCTTAAGTGACAAAGAAAAATAATGTTTCACGTGCTATTTTATTTGCCTTCAATTTGATGGCTATGTTGATCCTAAGACAAAGAAAAATATAGATAAAATAAATGCATTAATAATTAATGCAACAAACACTAAAGTCGAACATTTTCATTTTTTATTTCTTTTTCATCGAACACACGCATAATCTACACACCCTTTTCACTTCCTTTCCTTATCAATATTATCCTCATCACCAATATTATGCACATCACGTAATACTCATATTATCCTCCTAACCACATGCAATACATGGTCCCTATAATTTCATTCTCAAATCTCAACAAACTCAGATTTATCATCAAGCCTCTTAGTCTTAAGAAAGGGTATCGGGGTTCAAATCCTCAGAGCATATCCTCCATACAAATCAAACACCACAAGTGGTCCCCAAGTGGCTCCGTTTCTGTTCCCTTCATTATTTCTCATTCAAGTTTCAACCACCACAATACCTTCCATTCCATTATTGCATACCGTTTGTCTCCTTTATCATAGTGCACCTTTTAGTTCACAAAAAACACCAACTCAAACATTCAAACATCATGGGTAGCCTCGAGCTCGATCATGATCATGATCATGAAAACAATTCTCAATTTATCATTAACCCTCTCGACCCAACTGAATTCAGGAGACAAGGCCACATGGTCATTGACTTCATTGCAGATTATTACCAAAACATTGAGAAATACCAAGTCCTAAGCCAAGTTGAGCCTGGTTACCTTAGAAAACTCTTGCCAGAATCTGCCCCCAACAATCCTGAATCAATTGACACCATCCTCCAAGACGTGCACAAACATATTATACCCGGGATCACTCATTGGCAGAGTCCTAACTACTTTGCCTACTTCCCTTCAAGTGGTAGCATTGCTGGTTTTCTTGGAGAAATGCTTAGCACTGGCTTCAATGTAGTGGGATTCAATTGGATGTCATCACCAGCTGCAACTGAGCTAGAGTGCATTGTCATGGATTGGCTTGGAGAAATGCTTAAACTACCCAAGTCTTTTCTCTTCTCTGGCAATGGTGGGGGTGTATTGCAAGGGACTACTTGTGAAGCAATTTTGTGTACACTAACTGCAGCGAGGGATCAAATGCTAAGCCGAATTGGGAGAGAGAAGATGGAAACTTTGGTAGTTTATGGGTCTGATCAAACACATAGTGCAATACAAAAGGCAGCCAAAATTGCTGGAATCAACCCGATGAATTTCCGAGCTATCAAGACAACGAAATCAACTTCATTTGGGTTATGCCCAAAGTCTCTAAGAGCTGCAATTGATGCAGATGTTGAGGCTGGTTTAGTCCCATTTTTTCTTTGTGCCACAGTCGGTACAACTTCAACAAATGCCATTGACCCAATTGGGCCATTATGCGAAGTAGCCAAAGATTATAGCATATGGGTTCATGTTGATGCTGCATATGCTGGAAGCGCTTGCATTTGTCCAGAGTTTCGGCATTTCATTGATGGCGTTGAAGGTGCAAACTCATTCACTTTGAATGCACATAAATGGTTCTTTACAACTTTAGATTGTTGTTGCCTTTGGGTTAAAGATCCAAGCGCCTTGATAAAATCACTCTCAACAAATCCAGCGTATTTGAGAAACAAGGCCACCGATTCAAAGCAAGTGGTGGACTACAAAGACTGGCAAATAACGCTAAGTCGAAGATTCCGAGCCATGAAACTTTGGCTTGTGCTTCGAAGCTACGGTGTGGCTAACCTCAGGAACTTCTTAAGAAGCCATGTCAAAATGGCCAAGCTTTTTGAACAACTTGTAAGCCTTGATAATAGGTTTGAGATTGTGGCACCTAGATATTTTGCTTTGGTCTGCTTTAGGGTTTTGGCTAGGCCAAATGTTAGCAAGGTTTATGAGAATGGCACCGTGGCTAATCATGACGTGGAACGTGAAAATGAGCTAAATCAGAAGCTGCTAGAGTCGATCAATAGTTCAGGGCATGTATACATGACTCCTACTGTGGTTGATGGGGTATACATTATAAGGTGTGCTATAGGTTCGACCTTGACAGAGGAAAGACATGTGATCATGGCTTGGAAGGTTGTCCAGGAGCATGCAAATGCTTTACTCAGCAAATTCTAAACGTATCAACAAAACCTTTGTGTTTAGTTTGCTTTACTTAGTACCTACTAAAAGTGTTAGTAGGTGATTTTCTTTCAAACGTGCATTTAAAAATAAGTGTGCATGGGAAATGGCAATATGATTGCATGCACAATCTATGTCTAGTATTTAAAAATAAGTGTGCATGTGAAGTGGCATTATGATTGCATGCACAATCTTTGTCTTGTGTTAAGTCTTAATCGGTCTATTCATGTGTAAGACATTATTTTCATGTCGTTCTATTTCAACAAATTAAAATATAACGTGTCTACGATTATAATTTTGTGCATAATTTGTGGTCAGGACATCTTGTGAGTGGTTAACACTCATTCCATCAGGATCCACAGACCCATCTGTATTTTTCACAAACCAGTACAACAGACTTCAACAAATTGTGCCAATGTTATAGAAAATTATATGATCCTAAACTTATTCTTAAAATATATATTACAGTTTACTTGAGTATATGGTTATACAATAGGTATAAGTAAGATGCATGTTCACCATTTTATATTTTTAGCAACAAAAAAAAAAATATTCACCATTTTATAATCATTCTTCAATATCGTAGAGACCTTTTCAAGTAGACCGTTATGAGATTTCCACCATTTTTTCCCATATTGGATGGATTGGGATGTTCATGGGCCCTCTTGCCAGCATGCCAGTCCAACCAAGGTTCCATTTATGAGAATATGTAACATGAATTACGAATTTTTATAGGGTTTCTAGGAAAAATTTATCATAAAGGATTTTATCCATTCATTTTTATACGTCTGTTTTACATTTTGACCACTTAATTTATAGCTTAAATAGTTTCCAAAATTATATTAGTCAATATTTTATTAAACATTGATGTTGTGGTCAAATCTAAACATCTCATTTATAATAATGAATTGTTAGAAGGTGGAATTAACTAAGAACTCTACATGATATCAATCCCTCCAACATGAGGGTTGCACTTAGGTCCTGCTACGGGATTGGTGTTGATTTTGATAAAATATATATGTTTTGTAGTAAATGTTGTGTCTGTAGTGATAAATGTGTCTATTGTTATAAAAATAAAATGCGTGAATTCCGGTAACATTAGTGATATTTGTGTGTTAAACTTAACTTTACTACAAACTATATACATTTACAACAAATGACACACATTTTATCAAAATATACACAAATTTTATAATTTTTGACACCTTCGGCAGGACGGTCCCGCTGCGGGACCTAAGTATTTCCGCCAACATGATAAGTTGTCTGTTTTAAATAAGGATCGAGCCAAGAGGTCAAGAGAGGGTGACTGCCCCCATGGACTCTAGTTTCTAAAAGCAATAAGTCCTCCCTTGAGGTCTTTCTACTGAACCATTTGTTCTTCTTGCGGTGCCTATGAGTTCAACAAAAGTGGTGAAGTGGAGATTTATTGGCCAATGCTATGTTTTATGCTGAAACAAACATATACTAAGTAATTAGTCTTTTTATTATATAAGTACAGATTGAAGGCTAGACAATTTGGAATTTAAACTAATTTAAGCCTTTTTATGATATCAGGATTAGTAAAGCAATATTATCCAAGGAACAAAGTTCTTTAGTCACACACCAAAATATGAGGAATGATAGAGATACAATTTGTAAATGTGATATGTTGTAATTGGAGCAACATTACTTTTACATAAACTCCACTACTAAAATTACTTCTATTATGTGTCAATTACAACAAGTTATATTAAAATTGTGAAACAAATTGTGAATATGTCTCTAGATTTATTGGGCACAATATTGCTAAGTAAAATGTTCCAAGAATATATTTTCAAATTCGAAGCTTATGTCAAATCCACACCTTCCTTTATAGTCAAAGTTTTTATTACAGAATATATGTTATTTTATTTTTTATTTTTGATAATCTACCGACGGTCATTGAGCTGCCAAATGCCTCTTTTACCAATTAAGGACATTAACTCAGGCACTTCGAGGTATAGTAAGACAAAGAATTTTGGATAAAGTTATATTACATTCATTTTTTTTTGTTAAGTATCTAGATCTCTTCGAACACCTAACTATTTCCTTGAATGTGTGTAGTCCGCTTGTCTTTCACACATCATATAATTATATGGAGGAACTTCTTGGGAGTAAGATTATAATATCATTAATATGTGATTATTAGATTTGATATTTGAACTACAATTAAGCGTTAATTGGTAAAACTTGTGGAAAAAAAGCACGTTTTTTGTCAATTGAACGTTTGGATAATTTTAATCTAAAAACTCTTGTTTCTAGTATAAATGAACAAAAATAACTTAACTATTAAAGTTATTTTAAAAATAAATATATACTTAATAAAATGTTTATTTTACAGACTAAATTATTATTGTATGCCTAATGTATATATATTGGTTGTGAGGCAACCACTACTTCAACTATTATGAACTTTATTTTTTCCACGTCTCATGTCAACATCAACTCTTCCCCATCATATAATGATTTTTAGTTTCTACTTCCCATGACTTCACAATGACAATACCTACGTTATAATTATAGTACACTTCACATCAATTTGTCCAATAAAGAGGAGAGAAACTTAAAATGGTGGATGAGGATTCTTGGAGATAAAGATAAGAGGCTGAAATCTTGAAATTTGTTTTCGAGATAAAGATAACAGATATGCAAAACTGTGAGTTTTGCAGTGGCCAAATCGACACTGGTTCCAAAGGCACCTGTTTCAAAGCATATTCCTTTAGGTCCCATTAATTTAGAAGATCTCAAATAAATATGAATCCAGTCCAGATATGGGATTTGTTCCTTTTTGTTTTCCTTTTTATGTCTTCAAGCCAGTTGGCTTCCTTATATTTGGTTCTGATTCTTTATATTATTTGTTGATTCATAAAAAATAAAAAACATTGGAAGATACATCACAACGTCGATTGCAAGATACATCACAATGCTGATTCACTCTTCGTAGCGTTTCTTTTTAATTGGTTCATTCCATTGCCATGTATAAAATTCCTCCATGTCCGATTTTGGTCTATAAAGTTAAGACAACACTCAATAATTCTTCAATTAATTGTGTGTTTCGTTCGTTAAGGAATCTCACATAAGTTAGATATGAGAGTTGTGTTAGTAGTCCTATGTATAAATAGGACACCTTCACAACACATTGTAATCATCCAAAATATCATACAGAGAGAATATAATAAAGATGTAATTCATTGGCTACATCCTGTGGACGTAGGCTCACATAGCTGAACCGCGGAGCCCCCAAGAATAGAGAGAAAATACCAAGCAATGCTGGTATAGTAGAATTTAGGAGAATAGTTAAGTAGTGAAGCTCTGCTTAGTTAATAAGAATAAGGTAGTGAGGAAGAGTTCTTGAGCAAGTAGTCAAAGAACTAGAAGACGAACTCATTTCTCACGAAACTCCAATCATTAACCAAGGCATTCAGAGCCTTTTCCTTTGGTGATTAATAGACAACTCTGTTAGAGAGATCAGTTTGAGAGACCATTGATAAATTGTTAGCTTGCAACAAGCTCTTTAGAGGCTAGGTATAGATCTTCTCAATAGTCCATATTAACCTCCATGAATGATTTATAATCATGACACTTATTAGGTTTAGTTTGCATGTCTAAATCTCTATTTTATGTTTATTTTGTTTTCATGTCCTTTTTATGTTTCAATGAATTATGGCATGTCTATTTGATCGTGAGAACATGTTTCTCACTTTACCATATGCCTATTGCTGAAATTATGATATATGATTATTGTGGGGATTATTCCATATAAATTGGTGATAAACTTGGATTAAGGTGAGAACTCTTCTTTTCAATGAATGTTGTGCTCTAATTTCCTTATTCTAATTGCTCCTTGATTGTCATAGTTTTAGGTGTTTTTTGTTTGTTTGTTTGTTTGTTTGTTTGTTTGTTTGTTTGTTTGTATGTTTAGAGATTTATTTTATAAACTCTTTCAAGAATATCAAGTAATATAGAGGAAAGTCAGTCATTAGGCTGGGCGTTTTTGGGTGTCTAACACCTTCCCAAGATATACCTTAGCTCCGGACCTAGTAAAGACTAATCATTTTGTGCATTAAGTCATATTTATGGTTCCTGAACCTATAAACTAGATGGCGACTTCTTGTTTATCTGCTTACAACCCTAAAAAGGTTCAATAGTACGAACGACCCCCTTGAGGTGCCCCGACGGTATCTCACAGCCTCCTTTACCAATTAAGGACATTAACTCAGACATTTTGAGGTTTAATAAGACGGAGAATTTTGGATAAAGTTATATTACATTCATATTTTGCTAGCATATGTATTCAAATCTTTTCGAACATCTGACTATTACCTTGAGTGTGTTTAGTTTGCTCATCTTTCACACACCATATAATTATATGGAGGAACCTCTTGGGAGTACGGTTATAATACGTGATTATTAGATTTGATATTTGAACTACAAAAAATTATAATCACGTATTAAAAGTTTATGTTAATTACAGTAAACCCTCTTGTGGTTAGGTCGAGTTTCATTTTGCCTACCCGTGGTTTAAAAATGCCACTTTACCCACCTGAGGTTTAAAACGTTAGCGGCCGTTACCCACCTAGCCCCTTTCCATTAATAAAAACAAGTAAAAAAAAAAAATGGATCAAACTTCACATTAAAACAATTTTTTTCCAAAAATTGAAGAACATCTAGGGTTTCTAAAGAATGCATCACTGATTCAACACTGAAGAATGCAATCAATGTGGGGAGGTCAGGCTTGGTACAATCTGCCAAGACTCAAATGAAAGGAGGTGTATGTTGTTTGTTGAATCTAAATGCAAAACATGTATACATATATCACAAAAGATTTCATGGCTTTAAGTTCACAGATCATTAAGCCCAGTACATTTAACACCTGAATATGTCATATAAATAAACTCAACTAATCATCCTGTTCTTAAGTAGCGAAAATAAAATGGCCGACTTTTACAAATTGGAGAAGAAACATTGTTCTGCCTATTCAAAAGACACCCAAATTTTACTTGAAGAATTGTGATAAAAAAGAATAGGGGTCTATTTGTTTCGCTGTAAATTTCCGTAAAATATTTTACTGTGTTTGGTTGCATTTCTGAAAAAAAAAATTCCGGAAAACATTTTCCAGTATTTTTCGGTGTTTGTTTCGTATGTAAATTTTTTTCCAGAAAAAAAAACTATTTTTTAACTTTTTAATTTTTTATCTTTTCCAAAGTAATTCATTCCATGGCTTCTTCTTTTTTCAACAATTCATTTATGTATACAACATCCATATCCCAAATTTTAAAGGTGACCAAATCAGGGTTCCATGTTGAAGAAATTTTCCAACCAAAACTTTCGAAGCCTATCATTCTTTGTCATAGGTTGTATACATCCATATTTCTATAGTGTGAAATCATAAGTATCCTTTTTTGTTATTTTGAAGGTTTTAGGGTTATTTTAGAGGTTTCAGTATTATTTTAGTCATTTTAGAGGTTTCAGTGTTATTTTAGTCATTTTAGAGGTTTCAAAGTTATTTTGGAGGTTTCAGGTTATTTTTGTAATTTTGGTGGTTCCTGGGGGTATTTTGGGTATTTTATGAGTTCCAGGGGGTATTTGGATCATTTTGGTGTTTTCAGGATATTTTAGTCATTTTGGTATTTTGGAGATTCCGAAATTATTTTGATTATTTTAGAAGTTTTAGGGTTATTTGGATTATTTTTTAAGTTTCGGGATTATTTTGGTCATTTTGGCGTTTCCGGTGTATTTTGGTCATTTTAATATGTCCGAGTATTTTTGTCATTTTTTAGGTTCTGAGGTTATTTTGATCATTTTGGTGTTTTCGAGGTTATTTTGGTCATCTTAGGGGTTTGTTGTTATTTTGGTCATTATGGTGTTTCCGGGGTTATTTTGGTCATTTTGGAGTTTTCGAGGTTATTTTGGTCATTTTTGGGGTTCAAAGAGTATTTTGGTCTTTATGGTATTTTCGGGGTTATTTTGGTTATATTAAAGTTTTCAGAGTTATTTTTGTCATATTGGAATTTTCGAGGTTATTTTGGTGTTTTCGGTGTATTTTGGTCATTTTGATATTTCGGGGTATTTTAATCATTTTGGAGGTTCCAGAGTTATTTTAATCATTTTAAAGGTTTCTGGGTTATTTTGGTCATTTTTGAGATTTTTGAGGTTATTTTGGATTATTTTAGAGGTTTTAGGGTTATTTTGGTCATTTTGGAATTTTCAGGGTTATTTTGGTCATTTTGGTGTTTTCGGTGTATTTTGGTCATTTTGATATTTTCAGGTATTTTGGTCATTTTGAAGGTTTCGGGGTTATTTTGATCATTTTAAAGGTTTTCGGGTTATTTTTTAGATTTTTGAGACTATTTTGGTCATTTTGGAGGTTTCAAGGTCATTTTGGTGTTTCCAGAGCATTTTAGTTATTTTTTATATTTTCGGGGGTATTTTGGTCATTTTGGTGATTCTGGTGTTATTTGGAGATTTCAGAGTTATTTTGATAGTTTTATGGGTATTTTGGTAATTTTGGAGTTGATGGACTAGTATACTCAATATTTTCCGAAAATTGGTTTACGGAAAAAATTTTCGAAAACCAATTTACGGTTGAGGAGAGTAAAATTTTACGGTTAAAATAAGTTATTTTCCATTGACCTAATTTTCAAGTGTGGCCAAACACCTGAAAATAAATTATTTTCCGTAAAATATTTTACGGCGAAACAAACACACCCTAGAATACAAAAGGCACAACAAGAAACTCATAGAAGCACTTTGCCTATGTGCACTTGGTTTCATCCCACGCTTGACAAACGGGGAGTCAGAAATTTCTGCCCCGTTCCTGCATCTTCACTTGATTATCACAGATGAGCAAGATGATACTGTACTACTCTCAGAATCACTATCTTTGTCAACCAAACCTGATCTTATTTTTCGAGATGCCTTCACTACATCAGAATGTTCCCTTTCAATGTCAGAATTCCTAGACCTGCGGGATCATCTACTTTTTTCCTCATTTGGCCGGACTTTTGAATTACTTAAAGAACGATACCTTTCCTCCAGATTCTTCTGCACATCATTATCCTTTTCTATCGAAGACACGGAATCAGACACCCCACGAACATTCACCAAATTATTGATAACAACAAGATTTTTAGGACTTCCAACACAGGGATGCCTACCAAGGAGAGGCTTTACACCATTTTTTGAAGTTTGATGTTTTTACTAATGGTAAAGTAATACTTTTTAAACCACGGGTAGGCAAAGTGAAACTCGGCCTAACCACAAGAGATTTACTGTAATTAACCCTAAAAGTTTATAACCTTACTCCCTAGAGGTTCGTTTGGTGAGCTATTTGAAAAAATGTGTTTTTTAAAAACACCAATTTTATAATGTGCGTTTTAAAGATACGATTTCGAAATTCACATTTAAACGTTTGGTAAAACTTGTAAAAATGCATTGTTTCTAAAAATTAAGTGTTTAGATAATTCTAAATCTAAAACTGTTGTTTTTAATACAAATGACAATAATGACTTATATATATTGTTAAAGTTATTTTAATAATAAATATAGGGTAAAACTTAGATACAGTTCCTTAGGTCAAGTATATTAGGTTTCTAGTTGAATTCAAATACATTAAATTTAAATATTCTTGGAAAAGATAACATTGTTTGTGTTTCATTGGTTAATGCAACCATGTGTATGAATTCAATTAGAAAATCTAATATACCTAACCTAAGGAATTATACTTAAGTTTTACTCATAAATATATACTTAAAAAATGTTTATTTAGCATACTAAACTACTAATGTACCGTACATAGAGCCTATTATATATTGGTTGTGACTTGTGAGGCAACCACTAGTTCAACTATTATTAACTTTATTTTTTCCCCAATTCCGCCTTCATTCGAAGACCGCCCCATCTATGAAGAGGGAAAGGGAAGTTGTAGCAGTGCTGTCAAGTTTGCGATGGAGATTGGTCAGATAGACGTTGATTTGAGGGTGAAGCTCTTCTGATGATATCAATATCAATGACAAACAAGAGTCCTTTGCCCACTATGGTCACATCATTGCTCAGGCAAAGATTCGGCCACTCTTGTTCCTTTTCGCATGTTTTCAGCTGTATTGATAGTTGTCTTGTGGTTGGAGAGTGCCCCACTGTTTCTTGTAAATTTGATCCACAAAGATGATTGAGATTTGGTGTAATTGTTAGGTTAATTATAATTATGTAATTGTTTTCAATAGTTGAAATTAAAAGTTAAAATATTCACTTTTAATCTCAACCTTTTGAATAAAAAAAAAACTTAAACTTAACTTTTTCACTTTTTGATCTTTTATCTTTTTATCCTTACACTTTTTGAATTTTAAAAATAACAATTGCACCAAATCTCAATCTCACAAAGATCAATCCTTTATTTCATTTTAATGAAAGTTCGTATTAGTTTTTCTCCAAAAAAAAAACTTTATTTTTTCCAGGTCTCACGTCAATATCAACTCTTCCCTATCAAATATTGAAGCAAGTATTTGGTATATCCGCTGTATATGACTTCTCTCTCACAAGCAAAGTGGGACCCAAAGCATAAAATCCTTTTTCCAAATATTGTAGTTTCTGCTTTCCATGACTTTCCTACACGTAAATAGTGCAACTATTATGATATAATTAGGAAAATTATATTTTCACACTAATCTTTATAACAAAAATTAGTGTGAAATTTTGGATTGAGATTTCATATAATTGGTATTGCATGCAATACCAATTAAGTGGTTGAGATTGAAAGTTAATTTCTTAACTTTCAATCTCAACCACTTAATAAAAAATTATTAAAAAATTTAAAAAACAAAAAGTGATAAAATTAAGAAATTATGAGAAGGAAAAAGAAATTACACCCATGCAATACTTTTTTATTATTGCATGAAATGACAATCCTGAAATTTTGTTTAAGGCCTATAATTATTACACTTCACATCAATGGTCTAACAGAATTGGTGGATGACAATTATTATTGAAGACAAAGATAAAAGGCTGAAATCTTGAAATGTATTTTCACTTCACGTGAGGTCAAAACAATATCACAAAACAATGTCTTTTTGTTGAACCCACTTATTCGAAACGTCTCCAGATTCTTCTCACTCCCCCACCTCACTTGTATAAACATTTTCCATGAAGTGAACCTACCATGTCTTCTCATACCTATTCTTGAAAAAAGTTTTCTCGTACCATGTTTCTTTTTTGGGTAAAGCATGTTTGTAAAACTTATCCTCTATTCGAATGATGATGATAGCATGAGCATATAAATAATAATATATTGTCGAATATGATTAGGAGAACATATCTGAATTTATTGATGAAATTAATTGAAGCAATAGGACATCTTCTATTCTCTTACTCTCTTGAGTTCAAGTCTAAATAGAATTGGTGGATGACAATTATTATTGAAGACAAAGATAAAAGGCTGAAATCTTGAAATGTACTTTCACTTCACGTGAGGTCAAAACAATATCACAAAACAATGTCTTTTTGTTGAACCCACTTATTCGAAACGTCTCCAGATTCTTCTCACTCCCCCACCTCACTTGTATAAACATTTTCCATGAAGTGAACCTACCATGTCTTCTCATACCTATTCTCGAAAAAAGTTTTCTCATACCATGTTTTTTTTTGGGTAAAGCATGTTTGTAAAACTTATCCTCTATTCGAATGATGATGATAGCATGGGCATATAAATAATAATATATTGTCAAATATGATTAGGAGAACATACCTAAATCCATTGATGAAATTAATTGAAGTAATAGGGCATCTTCTGCTCTCTTACTCTCTTGAGTTCAAGTCTAATAAGGAGACTTCAAAGTGACGGTAGGTTAGAGTGAGAGCAGGGACCCCTATAATGCTATCTTTATATGATAAATATAGAGCCTTAATGTAAACCCTAAACCCATAAAGGATTTACCCAACTTAGGCCCACACATTAAAATACTTATGTCCTACATTATTAAAATGTAGCTAAGGTGCACCAAAACCCAATAAATAATATATGATCACATTAAACTTAATGGGTTTTTGCTGGTCAACTCTCTATCATACGGGGCATCCTATCAATTCGGTTTTTACACAAAAGAATGCTGCTCACAAAATAAAATCTTACATTCTCCCACTTGAGCAGCATAAGTCAAAGGATTTTTTTTTTTTTTTTTTAAAGAAGAAAAAATTGACTCTCCGAATTGATAATACTCTATGTGGCCACAATCCTAACAGAATGCCCAAGAGAGTAACACCTCAAACTTTGTCCTTAGTTAAATGAAAACATAAGTATCCAATTATGTAGGTCAATACATCCAAAATTGATATAAGACCATACATAGTCAAAATACTTACAATTCCATCAACTCAGGTAATATGGTATGGTTATGTGTGGTATAGAAATTACATGCAACTGTGATCTCCATGCCGATTTCCATAAGGTCCGACAATATGTTCTTATCAAGAACCAATAATGCTTCCTAAGAAGCTCCTTAAGACTGGCGAAAACTTTATGTCTCAAGTAGTAGTACTTTCACTCATAGGTCCAAGTCTGTATACCGTATAAGTTAACTGCCCTGCTTAAAGCTAAAACATGCTTTAAGACTTTTCCTACCATAATAAACTTACATGTGCACACAAAATATGGCAAATAACATAACACGCATAGACAATGCATAATCAATATTCTCGAGAATGTAAATCGACTTAGCCAAAATAATAAACTGTAATTTAACTTAAACAAAAACATAACTCCCACTAACCAAAAACATCAAAATTTTCAACCAACCCCATATGAGTACATATGAGTAACATGCTCCTTAAAAATTTAGGAGGCAATCCTTTGGTTAGGGGATCAGCAATCATCTCCACTGTGGCTATATGAACAATAGAAGTTTGCAACTCTTGAATCTTCTCTTTAACAACCAAATACTTGATGTGCATATGTTTTAATCCAGTTGACCTTTTATTATTCTTTGAGAAGCAAACCGCAGCAGAATTATCATTGTAGATTGTCAAAGGCTTAGAGATGGAATCCACAATCTCTAACCTTGAAATAAATTTCACAACCAAAGAGCCTGTAAAATTGCCTCATAACAAGCTACATACTCAGTTTATCTCCTTTAACAACAGAAACGTCACCAGCTGAACACATACTCATATTAAACCTTTCAAGAATTCTATTAATATAGTACTTTTGAGATAGAACGAAGAATGCCATGAGACCTGTCACAATAAATCTCAATGCCAAGAGCAAATGAAGCTTCACCAAGATCTTTCATCTCAAAATTATTGAACCAAAACCTTTTAGTTTCATGCAGCAAAATCCAAATCATTGCTAGCAAGAAGAATATCATCAACATAGAGCACCAAGAAAATAATCTTGCTCCCACTAATCTTCAGGTATATACAATGATCAACAATATTTTCTTTGAAACCATATCTGTCATAAAACTCACCATCCGTCCTGATCTAACAACCTTGATTTCCTTTTCCCTTTTAAGTTCTATTTCAGCTTTATAAATTTTGAACATATCCAAAGCCTCAGATTTTTCATGTATGAGAAAAATGGCAGGTGTAAATGGTCCACAAATGTCAGTATGAATGATCTCCAATAGCCCCTTATTCCGGGTAGCCCCTTTCTTCCTACCTCTCGTAATTTTCCCTTGAACACAATCAACACAAGTCTGAAAATCTGAAAAGCCAAGAGAATCCAAAATACTCTGAAAATATGAAAATTCGAGAGAATCCAAAATACCATTTCTAGTTAACCTCTCCATTCTATCTCTCGTAATATGCCCTAAATGTTTATGCCATAACATCGAAGAAAATTCATCATTAACACTTTTAGATCCTATAGTAGCAACCACATTATGAGAAAAAATGATAATTTAAATCCAGATCTAACTTGTATAAGCCATCACATAAAGTACCAGAAGCTACCTCACAAGAACCAGAATAAAAGAAAAATCTTTTATTACTAAAATGAAATACAAAACCACTAGAATCCAATTTAGAAACAGAAATTAAACTGCGTCTAAAAGAAGGAACATAAACAACATCATCCAAAACTAAAACACCACTAGAAGTTAAAGGTAAATTATCTACTCCGATGAATTCTACTAAAGCTTTCTCTCCGTTGCCCAAATAGACTGCAACCTCTCCATCATTTGGCCTCCTCTTGCTTTTGAATCCCTGCAAGGAATTAGTAATTTGAATAGAGGCACCAGTATCAATCCACCAAGAATTCAAAAGAACATTCACCAAGTTAGATTCAAAATGGACAAGAGCTAGAGGGTTACCTTTCTTCTCAAGCCAATTCTTAAAACGGTTACATTCTTTCTTAATATGTCCCTTCTTTCGGCACCAGAAACACTTTCCTTTCATGTCCTCATTGTTATGCTTGAGCTGGGGTTTGGAATTGTTAAACTTGCCACCCCTATTTCCATTTTGATTGTTTTTGTTGCCCTTATAAAACTTTCTCTCGCATTCACTATGATTATGGGTCACCATATGGGCACTCTCAGTCTTACTCTTTCGCATCATCTCCTCATGTTGCACCACAATTGCAGTCATCTCATCTAACCCCCATTCACCCTTCACAACATTATAAGAGGTATTAAGAGCGCTAAACTGATCTGAAGAGACTCAAGGATCAACCACACAAGGTAAGAATCAGGTATGTCAACTTTCATATCCCTCAATCTCATTGCAAGATTAGTCATTCTCATGACGTGTTCATGAATCCCTGTAGTACCATCATAAGTAGTGGTGGTCAATAGGCGCATGTAATTACTCTCTCTGCTTTGTCAAAAACAACAAATTTCTTACTCATAGCAGCAAGATAATCCTTCGCATTGTCACACTGAGGAATGCTATTCTTGATCGTCTTGTCCATAGACAATCGCATAATCATCATACATAACTTGTTAGATTCTGCCAATTTATTAAAATAGGCCTTAGCCTCAACAGAACTTTGAGAAGTGATCGCATCAGGCTTATTAACCTCTAAAACTAAGTCCAACCTCATGATAGCCAAAACAACGTGCAATGTCTCATTCCATTCCTCAAAGTTTGTCCCATTCAATGTCTTGATAGAAGACAAATGCGAAGAAAAAGAATGGGTATCCAAGGCTAACAAAATATGAGATATTTAAGCTCACCAAAATTGCATATGTGAACAGACTATATGCACATTAATGTTTCATTAAGAAATTTATTCAGATTTGTCAGAGTAAACCATATAAACATAAATCTGACAAGAGTCCTAATGCATCATTAGGATCTGCTTTTGGAGCAAAGACCATAATATGCCACAGGGCCTCACAAACAAGTGCAAAAGCTAAATATACTGACGACAAAATTTTGAAGAGTTCAACACCTTTGGGGCAGAAGAATTATTCTAAATTTTGGCATCCATACATTTACTTAACCCCATTGGAAATTCCACCAAGTAAAGACCCTCTTAAGGAGATAATCATTACCCGTCTGAACCCCAATGCCATTGCAATCCAAGAACAATTAATAATGATAAAACATTATAAAGAATTCAACAATTCTCGTCGACCTTAATGGTATGCCCACTGTGTGGAAACATAGTCATCCAGCCCTACGAAAACCGATGAATCTTTGGATGCATCAGAATATCCATAATGTCCAACAAAATATTTTTAGCAAGTATACAATTTTTTTTTTTTTTTGAAAAAACAAATTTCAGAAAATTTCAATGACAAAAATCATCTCCAAATTGTGGATAACAAATTAAATATGTATTGGTTATTGACCTAGACTATTAAAGTTGTAGAAGTCAGGAACCATAGGCTACTATAGTTGCTAGGACTATTTTTCATTCTTTATTCCAATTCAGTGTTGCTAAGATTATTGAACAAACTAAGTTCAATCAAATATGTATAAAAAACACTAGAAAAGCCCCACGTCGTATGAAATTGGTAAGCTTTCAAATTGGTCACAGTATACTGGTCCTCAAATCGTGGACCGCTTTTGGTTTGCTCTTCGCACAATACCAATAGGTCACATGTAAGACCTAATTGACGAAATACTAAGTGCAATATAGTATACATCATAATTCAATTTTGAGAAAATGCCATCATTGTAGTCAAGAGGAGTATTTCTCTGTATGCTTAGCAAGTATATATAGCCAATAATAATATAGTGCTTCAGCGCTTTTATTAGGGTGAGAATATAGCCATACAGGTCCTATTTCTATTGAAGTAAAGATCAAACTACAACAGTTTCAAAGAATTTCCTAACCAACAATTTTAGTGAAATCCTTTTAACTGGGTGAGCTTGGTCAAATTTCCAATCGTGGTTGGAATTGTTCCGGAAAGTTTGTTATTGAAAAAGTGAAGCTCAAAAATTTGTTATATTAACACAACAGTAACATATAACAAACCGAATTTGAGAATAGCCATATCAAATAGGAATTGATTAATATAGCAGTAATATATAACAAACCATATATATGTTAATAACTTAATCAAATCGTCAAGTATGTTTCAAAATAAATATCTCACGGCAACTAATTACTTTATGAATCAAACCATATTTATATGGCCGGCAATATGAATAATCATATTCATGGTTTTTCTTTTAAACAAACCTAAATCTTTCAATCAGTAAAATAATCGAAAAACAATATACTATTGCATAGCCCATATTGTGTGAAGAATTATTTTCCTTATAAAGGTTCATTCAGGATGCAGAAGACAACAAGTACTTAGTAGGAATAAGGCTCATTCAGAATGAAGAAGACAACGAGTACTTAGTAGGAGTATGACCAACACTGAAGTCTGTGCTGACAAGCGCAGATATAATAGGAATTGATGCACCAACGACTCTTTTGGTGTTCAACAATGAGGTTGGCTTCTCTAAAAACCAACATTGATTCCCTTTGTAAAACGGGAAGGCCCATCAAGTTGGGCCGGAGGCATCAAGGCCTCATCCGGACTAAAGGAACAGAGACCGGCCAGTTTGGGATAAACGGAGACCAGTCGTATTGGGGGATGGACAATACTCCCCTCATTCCTTGAACGGAAGCCTTTCTGAAAGTGGAGAGCGGATGTTCACGAATCACGACATCCCAAGAGCTTAAATAGGGTGGTTGGGGCATTAATAATCCCTGCCGAACACAAATCTCGAGACGCCCGTCCCGTGACAGTCCAACTGAATTCATTGAATGCGCAAGGAGACAACCGCTGCTGTGCTCTGAGTCTTTGTCATATCAATCTTTCAAAGGTTGTCACAAGTCACATCATCCTCAGAGTGAGTGCCCAACAGCTAGTGACTACCAAGTGGGGTAAAACTCTCTATAAATAGAAGAAAAGTGAGAACCATTGAGGTACGTGCATGTTCAATATAGAGCTTATACACTGTGTTATTTCCCTAACACTAAAAGAAGTATCTAATTTGATCTTCGGAGGGTGATCGGCGGTTACCGCTACCATGTCTAAAGAGCATCTTATTTCTCTTGCAGCAAGATCCTCAGTCATCTTTTATACAAGCCAGATATCTTCTATTGACATTCTTAGGTCTATTATATTACCAAAAATATTATGCAACACACCCATGTATGAGCATGATTGCTTTGATACCAACTATAAAACTTATCCTCTATTCGAGTACATGATCATAGCATAAGCATATAAACAACAATATATTATTGGATGTGATTAGGAGAACATACCTGAATCCATTGATGAAATTAATAGAAACAATAAGGCATCTTCTGCTCTCTTACTCTCTTAAGTTCAAGTCTAATGGGGAGATTTCAAAGTGACGGTAGGTTAGAGTGAGAGTAGAGACCCCTATAACACTATATTTATATGATAAATATAGGGCCTTAATGTAAACCTTAAACCCATAAAGGATTTACCCAACTTAGGCCCACACATTAAAATACCCATGTCCTACATTATTAAGATATAGCTAAGGTGCACTAAAGCCCAATAAACAATATATGATCACATTAAACTTAATGGGCTTTTACTGGTCAACTCTCTGTCATATGAGACATCCTATCAATTCAGTTTTTACACAAAAGAATGTTGCTCACAAAATAAAATCTTACAATGTTTTCTCCTACCTAAGCTCCAGAGTCTTCTTAAGTTCAACTACTCCAAGATTTTTGTAGGTTTTGTAATCTTTGGTTCTCATTTTCTCTCTCTTATTTCATCTTCTTCTTTGATTCCCAGCCTCCACAAAGTCACTTTCTCATAAACGTCAAAAATTGCATTTTCAAATACGTTGGGTTGAGCTTCAATTTTAAAACATCAATTTTGAGCATTTTAAATACACAATATCTGACAAACGTTGGGCCAAACAAACCATTTTTACATTCTTAATGTAAAAAACGTGATTTTCATCCTTAATAATGGAGTCAAACTAACCCAAATATTTTTAGCACGATCATATACGTCGTGATAGAGATTTTAATTGGGAGATAATAATATCCTAATATCTCCATTGTGTGGATTTAAAATATGATTTCTGTCACATTAGATTGTATACTTGGTACTAAGTTAAGTTTAAATGTGTTATTTAAAGAATTATGAGTAACTTGAAATCTAACTTAAGCTCGACACCTCAGCTCCCCAAACTCAACACATCTCACATTATAGTTGATTTAAACTATGATTTGTATCGCATTAGATTGTATACAAAAATTATAATGTGACTATTATATCTCACGTATCGTGACAAACGTAGGGACAATTTCTCGTAATTTCAACATAAATTATCACTGGCGAGCCAACTTATGACCTATGCCCACCCTCAATTTTTTTCTTTAAAAAATTAGCTAGAACACCATCACCTTCTTCATCGCTCACCAGCCACCTAGACCAGCAACCAATATCTTTTTCTTCTTCTTCTTTTTCTTTTGGTCGGACTAGCAAGTACCGTCTCGTGAGCATGTGCTTGCTCATTTTCTAAGTTTGCTTTCCAATCTTCTTTAAATTTCTTCTCCAGCTTTCTTTATTTGTTTATTTGATTGATAAGAGCTCTTCTTGGGCTGTGCAAAATAATAGTATCTCATTGTTGGTTAGGATTTTAAGAACTTCATTATTAAACGAGTAATGTTAGAGATATTACTAATTTTACTACAAAACATTTACAAACTAATGTAGCATTGTAGGTGGAGGGTACCATATCAGCAATTAAAATACCATATTAACATGTCAGCATTAACATTTAATGTTAATAAAATCATTAAAATCACCCTAAATCTAAAACCCATGCCCCCACGACTAGCTCACCGTCGACGTTCACCCACCGAACATAGTTGCAAAACTGCAATTTCTGCATTGACCAAATTTGAAAAAAAAAAAAAAAAAAAAAAAAAGTTTTTTTTTTTTTTTTTTTTTTTTTTTTTTTTTTATTAAAATTCAAAAATACAGTTCTAAGTTAACACGTCATTATTAATTTTTTTATGAATCAACAAATATTATAAAGAATCAGAACTGTTATAAAATAGCAAGAGTAATAGCAAAAGCAATGAAAAAGAGAAACTCTATTGAGAAACTTTCTTATTTAGTGGTCATCCATAATAGAGAGAATTCTCTTATGGAATTCATAGTTTTCTTTTTATCATCTTACAAAACTAAAACCATATATATATAGTGATTAGATGATAGGAGTGCTTAAGACATTGATAGGAGTGATTGAGTAATGTGATAGGAGTGGTTGAGCACTCATTCATGCTTAATTAGTTCATAACACTTTCCCTTGGATGACCATTCACTAAGAATATGCCTCGTTAAAACCTTACCAAAAAAAAACCCAGTGGGATAAAAACCAGTGGCGAAGGAAAAAGAGTACAGTATTTTTGTGAACCTTTAAGTGCTTTTGGATTGCCTCATTTAAACCTTGCAAAGGAAAACCCAGTGGGAAAAAACCATAGCGAAGGAAAAAGAGTACAATCAGCACATATCCTTCAGAGTATTTAGTCCCCCTCATGAATACAAAGATCTTTAATTGTCAATGAAAAGGTCCTTATGTTGACGCATGCCAATATTATGAACAATCTTCTGGAATGTCTAAATTGTCACATGACCATATCTACTCGACATCAATATCACCGCTCTTCTGGAGAATATTAGGTGAGATGTGTTTGTTTCATGAATTGCTACATCTTTATTCGCTTGATACATCTTCATGCAATAGCAGTGTTATCACATGTGAATAAATTTTGTTTCTAATCATTCTTTAGTTTGGATCAGAAAGATATCATGCGTCTGCATTTTCTATTAATTTTGGATTTGATTAAGTGTAATTTGCAAAATACATCAGAATATCAATTGCACTAATGTATGGTACTTCAAGACCATAAATTTCTTTATACTCTTCTTGAGGGCGAAAATGGTTCTTCTTAACATCAAGTGACCAATCAACCATTGAAGTAATCAAAGGATAAGTTTTATTCATATGGAAGTGCTTAGGACTTCCTCTGTGTATCTGTATCGGTGAACAAGAATTCCATTTGGAAAGTGTTCAATTTGCAAGTCAAGAAAAAATTATATTTTACTAAGATCTTTCATCTCGAATTCATTTTTTATATAATTAGCGGTTTTTGTGAACTCTCCAGGAGTTTCAGCAATATTTAACATATACCGCAATAATAGCAAATCGGGATTCTCATTCTTTAACGCATGGACAAATATGGATTCTTCTTAAATCCTTAAAAATATTTACTAAGGCAATTGTACCACATGCACCCAGATTGCTTTAAACCATATCAGAATTTTTGTTACTTAGTATAGTATATCCTTCAGGGATTATATGCTTCAGGCATTTCATATCCTTTAGGGATTATATACTTCAGGCATTCCATGTCCTTCAAGGATTTTAAATTATATGCTTCAAGCATTCCATATCCTTTAGGGATTTTAAATCGTAAGCTTCATGCATTCCATATCCTTCAAGGATTTTTAAATTATATGCTTCAAGCATTCTATATCCTTCAGAGATTTTAAATTATATGTTTCAAGCATTCCATATCCTTTAGGGATTTTAAATTGTATGCTTCATGCATTCCATATCCTTCAAGAATTTTTAAATTATATACTTCAAGCATTCTATATCCTTCAAGGATTTTAAATTATATACTTCATGCATTCCATATCCTTCAAGGATTTTTTAAATTATATGCTTCAAGCATTCTATATCCTTTAGGGATTTTAAATTATATGCTTCATGAATCTTTGTTACTTGGTAGGAAAAATCCTTTAGGGATTATATGCTTTAGGCATTTTAAATCCTTCAAGGATGTTCAATAATTCATATAAATATATATGCGCATATCCAATCTACCAAGTTAATCAAAATTCTGAATAAAATTGTATTAATTACAGGAGTATATATTTCTTTATAATTGTACTAGATTTCTACTGGAAACCTTATTACATAAGTCATACTTTGTACTTCATAGTACAAATACCCACATGTATCTAAACAGGCATTACACATTTAGGTGTATGGACTACAGGTCCAAATATTTCATATTTTACTCATGAGTTTAGATCTATTTGAATTCCACATTGGCTAATAATTTCTATGTCGACACTTTTCAACGGTTTGTGGTTCAAATTCACCATTATTACTACGAGTAATATTGAGAGCAAATATATTGTCGACAATAAATTTATTTCTATCCTATATATCTCCTATTTAAATAATATATAGAGATCTCGAAATTTCAGGTATCAATTTCTCTTCAGGAGATTCCACTTCAGGAGTTTCCTCTTTTGGAGGTTTATTTTTAGGAGATATTATACACAATTTTGGATAGAATAATTACCTTATTGCCTATTTCATGGGTATAGCCTCTTCATGGATTGCGACTTATTTTTCTCTTCCTGGGATTTCTTTCTTTAGCACCGACAGGTCTTCCATGCTTCAAGCGTGCTTTCAATTCATTTGCTGCTACATTAATTAATTTTCCTTCAGGGACTTCAATTTGCGTTGGAGTATTAGCAGCTAATCTCTTACTGTCAGTGAATACATCCGGTAATTGGTTTGCAATACCTTGCAAATGAATAATCCTCTAAACATATAGTTCACATTATTTTGTATGAGGATCAAAGTGAGATAACGTCAAATCATTCCATATGATCTCTCGTCGTGCTTTTGGCATCGAATTTTCTCCCCCTAATTGTGAGAAGACTTTTCATTAAAGTGACAATCTTCAAAATGTGCTTTAAAAACATCACCAGTTATTATTTATGGTAAGTAGTTGGCCTGATACAAACTAATGATGCAGCATGTAATATAACATGTCCCTAAGCAGAAACATGTAATTTTGTTTTCATAAATAAATGACAAGCAATCATTTGAAGTCCTTTAATAAATGATTTTGCTAAATCATTTTGGGTATATGTATGAGCTACAAGATATTCTACATCAATTCCAATTGACATGAAAATGCTTGAAAAGTATATTCTGCTGCATTATCTAAACGAATTTTCTTAATTGAAAATTAGGAAATTGTGCACGTAACTTAATTATTTGAGCATAGAGTCTAATAAATGCAACATTCCTAATAGAAAGTAAACAATCATGTGACCATCTAGTTGATGCATCAATTAAAACCATAAAATACCTGAATGGTCCACATGATGGGTGTATAGGTCCACAAATATCATCTTTAATTCTTTCTAAGAAAGATGGAGATTCAAAAACAAATTTTTTTTTTTTGAAAAAGATGGTCTAGTAATAAGTTTACTTTGAGAGTAGTTACAACATGAATAGTCACTTGGTAAAAAAAATCTTCTGGTTCTTTAATTGATGTGAGAGTTCTCAATGATTCGACGCATCATTACAAATCCTGGATGTTCAAGACGATCATGCTAAAGCATGAAAATCTTTGGGTCAGAGCACTTCTGGTGCACTACCACCCAAAAGAGAAAACATGTAGTTTTTCTAGTATGAGCTTCTGGCCTGAAACTATTGAAATGATATAAAGATATTCTTTACTACCTTTATTGTTGGTTTCAATTATGATAATTATCATAATGTATATCTTTAAAGCTGAGTAAATTTCTTCTAGATTTACAAAACATTATCAATATGGATCATTATCCCCTTTGGTAACATAAAGTTTGCTCTTCTGAAGCCTTCAATTTATTTTACTAATATCCTGAGAAATCAGAACTATCAAAATGAGTAATGTTTTCTCCTTTTGGGGAATCAAAATAATCCAAAAGATCTTCTGGATCACTATGATAGGGATCTTCTAGATCACTATGATTTTCATATTTTAATGGATCTTCTAGATCACCATGATTTTCATATTTCAATGGATCTTCTGGATCATGTTTCAAAGGATCTTCTTGATCACCATGATTTTCATGTTTCAATGGATAAACATAAAATCTTTCCTAAGAGAATTAATTTAATCGGATTACTTTACTCATACCGAGTTCTCTATGAAATGTATAGGAATGATTCTCTTGGAGAAGTTTCATGAGTATGTTAGCCCATTGATGTACTTAACAAATTCAAGTATAACATTTCCATATTTTGCACATGATCTTTAAGAAGATGGTATTAAATCTCAATATATGCAATTCAATGAGATTCCTTAAGCATAACAAAATATGATCAAGAAGAATATGTTAACTAGTATGGATATTCAACCAAATTATTAATTATCCATTTGTATCTTAGAGGAAATCAAATGAGTGATATCCATTTTATTTAGGATATCAAAATAACTCATATGATCTTTTGGATCAATCTGATCTTCTGGATCAACAAAATTTATTGTTAATAATTTCACTTCAGGTGGTAAGGTATAATATCCTTTTTGAGAGAATATTTGAGTACATCCTTCTTGATTTTGTTCATACCACTTCTATGTCCATGATCCTTTAATTATCAAATGAGGTTTCATTCACTTCAGGGAATGGTATATAACTGGTCGGATAGAACTTGTGGATTTTTAGTAAAATCTTATTATTTTGTTTAACCAATAAAAGACAATATTAGTTCAAAGTTCTTGCGTTCTTGATATTGTTACTCCAGGAGCACTTTTGAGACATGATATGTAATATCTGATTTTCCTTTTTCCAACATGTCTTCTTCAGAGATTTTCTCTCACATAATTTTAATTGTGAGCTCATTTAGAAAGTGCAAAATTTTACTCACTTACACTTTTTAAAATTTTGCAACTTCAGGTGCATTAAGTGTAAAGTTGTATTCACTTGCACTTTTATAATTTTGCAACTTCAAGTGCATCCATATCTATAATGAGTTCTTGTAAGGTGCAACTTCTGGTTCATCCATACCTCTCTTAAATCATTTCATAAAATTAGGAGATCTCTTATTATAAGGTGCTCAATTCTTTTAATCCATCATATAGGTGACGAAGAATAAAAATCATTACTTTTACACGATCCTGCTGGGATGCGTGGTTGTCATCTTAATAAGCTTAAGATAAAGATACGTGTCACAAATAATTAATAGATATGTATACAAAATTAATAAACATATCTCACATAAGTATAATGGGATTGCATAATTTATAATTGACCATATTTGATAATATCATTAGATATAATATCTTTACTATAAAACCCATAGGATTTTATAATCCATAAACATAAAATTTATAGACTATAGATCAAGATAATAACATATAAGTAAGATTATCAATTCTTAAGAATAAAACTTATAGATCAAGATATAGCAAAGATATTAAGATATCAATTAGTATTTAGATCAAGATATAGCAAAGATATCAAGATATCAAGATACTAATTCTTTAAAGAAAAACTTACAGTGGGTTGAAGACAAAGTGAGTACAACTCCTTTCTTAGGATTTGGTTAGAGTTTCGTGCTGATAACGTGTTATAAAATAGCAAGAGTAATAGCAAGAGAAATGAAGAAGAGAAACTCTATTGAGAAACTTTCTTATTTAGTAGTCATCCATACTAGAGAGAATTCTCTTATAGAATTCATAGTTTTCTTCTTATCATCTTACAAAACTAAAACCACATATATATAGTGATTAGATGATAGGAGTGAGCACATTATAGGAGTAGTTAAGACATTGATAGGTCATAGGAGTGGTTGAGCAAATTGATAAGAGTGGTTGAACACTCATTCATGCTTAATTACTTCATAACAAGAACCAAATATAAGGAAGACAGCCGGCTTGAAGAACAACACAGTAAAACAGAAACCACTCTGAAAGCAAAACAAAAAGGACCAAGCTTACCTAAGAAACTAAGCTAACGTTACAAAAAATCGCCCAGGATTAGTAACAAATCCCAAATCTGGACCGGCAATATCCATATTTCTTTTATCTCTTCTAAATTAATGGGACCTAAAGGAATATGCTTTGAAACAGGTGCCTTTGGAACCAGTGTCGCCTTGGCCACTGCAGAAATCACAGTTTTGCATATCTGTTCGGTGGGTGGGCGCCATGGATTTCAGATTAGGTGATATTTTAAAATTTTAATGATTTTATTAAAGTTAAATGTTAATGCTGACATGTTGATATGGTGTTTTATTTGCTGAATATGTACCCTCCACCTAGGATACCAAATCAGTTTGTAAAGGACTAAAGCTCTTGTAGTAAAATTGGTTATATCTCTAATATTTCTCTTATCAAACTATGCTAATAAAACACCTCCCTCAAAACCGTGAAGGCATTGCATACATGTACCTTATTATGCTTGTGGACAAGTACTAGATCGATCTTCATTATTACAAAAACCCTTATTGTGATTTTCCCTCTAAATTAAGATTTAAAAGATATAGTAAACATGGTTAGTAGATCTTGCTAGAGATTTTGATTGGGAGATTGAAATATCCTAATTGTGTGGACTTAAATTATGATGTGTCACATGTGACTATGTGAGCATTTTAATGATTATAAACCTTAACCACAAAGCCATATCAATTAATAATAAAAAAAAAATGGTTAAATATATTGTTGGTCCTTAACGTTTACTTAAGTTGCACGTTTGGTCCCTAACATTTAAAACGGACAGAATTAGTCTCTAACATTTCAAAATCGTGCATCATTGGTCCTTCCGTTAGTTTCCGTTAACTTGGTGTATACATGGCTAACGGATTGATGACGTGACAAATTTTTAATTGGGGTGACATTTTTTTTTTTTTTTTATATCATTTACAATTAGGATATGACATGATATACCCATTTAAAATCAACCCAACCTAAATTGAAATAATCCCACCTGAATAGAGAGTTTAAGGAAGAAATAATTTCAAGTCTGATGAAGTAAAATCAATAAGGATAGCTTAATATTAATACTAATATTAATATTAATACTGAATACTAATGCAATTTTTGGTATGAAATTCAAATTTTCTTAGGTGGTAAATGAGCTAGCACAAGTTCCAATCAGAAATGGACACGCGTGACTAACTAATGGCAAAAACCTAAGCCAATGAAATGAAGACACGACAAAATAAATGGAATCAATCAGAAAGAAACACGCGTCGTTAAGTCTCAATAGCCTCACAGTTGACATCTGGCAATTGGGATTAAGCATGTTGTAGAAATAAAACACGTTCTTGAAAACTCTAACTGATCAAGTAGTGGGCCACGATCGAGGCAGTTATCAAGCAATGGATACTATTTATGTGGGATTTGAAGAGCAAATCAAGGCCAAAAGACAACCGTCAAAGATCAAGTTATAAATAGAATACTAAAGCATTCAAGAAAAAAGACCACGAACCCCCAGAGAATCCTAAGAGAACTTTTGAGAGATCAAAAGAGAACATTTGAAAATTATTTTGAGAACTTAGAAAGCTTTTACTCATGAGAACTTTAGATTTTAGGTTTGTAGTCTTTTTGAGAGAACAGTAACTTTGGAGAAAGTGTGTTGTGATTAGTTAGTTTACATACTTGTAAGTATTCCCTCGACTTAGTGAATATGGCTTAGTGAATATCTTTATTTTCTACGTGATTGTTACTACATTTCATATGTTTGTTAATTTGATCTAATTACTCAGTTTGACTCTCTTATTTCGATATGGATTGTTTAATGCTCCTAAGGTTCAACTTGATCACTAGGTCTACCATGTTGCTCTTGTTTTTGGGTTTTCTTGATTAATTAAGCTATTTACTTTCCTTGCACTTTACTTTCCTTAACTTTATTTTTCTTATTTACTTGCATTTTATTTTAAAAGTCCTTTGGGCAAAGGTAGTTATTGAGCCTATAAGCCTTTTAGATAGTCAGATTGTGGTTAAGTTTGCTTTAAAACACTAGAATCTTTGCAAGTTCAGTTATTTATTTTCTTCAAACATATTGGCGATCATTCTTTATAATTTCTAGTTTGGCAACATACAGCTGCAATGGGAGAAAAATCTGCATCTTTTGTTACAATTGCTTGGGATTGCGAAGCAAAACCTATAAAAGCCTCCATCAGTACTAATGGATTTAGCACAGGAACATGGTATTTGAGGAAACAGTTCTTTACATTTCCCACTTAGTTCCTCGTTCATCAATCATCTACAAACACAGTATACGTGCAGAGTGGTTAGTTGATATCATATCATTTGCTATATCAACATTGGCCTTGTAGCAAAAAAAAAAAAAACATTGGCCTCAAGACCCAATGAAATTTTCATTGCGGCCATTCGGATTTTCCTCATCAGATAAGCATCTACAATAATCAAATTCATCCATCTTATAAATACGGCTTGCTATACCTTACCTCCACAATATTCTCATCAAGAATTGTGACACTTATCCAAAGCAGAATAAGAAAAGCCAAGCAAGAGAGGCGAGAGCGATAAAGAGGGAGAGGAGAGAGATTGGATTTAATTTTAGGGTTAATTTCAATTCGAGTTAGGTTAATTTTAAATGGGTATGTCATGTCATATCCTTTTTTTTTGAGAAAAGATAAGAAGATTTCATTAATGAGGAATATCATAAGGTAACAATGGATCTAGTTCAGGAGGACAGGAGTCCCTCCAGACTAAAGAAGTAGTACAATGAATGGCTCGACAGCTAGTGCTTGGGCAACTACATTCCCATTGCGCTTCACGTGAAGAAAAGAGTGATGTAAGAGACTGTTTGCAAGAGATTTGGCGTCTTCGATGATTAGGCCAAAGGCTGCCTGGGAAAACTCATTACCATTGAGAGCATCGGTGATGCGGGTCGAATCGCCTTCAAACTCAACGGAGTGGAGTCCCAATTCAAGAGCAAACTGGACCGCTCGCCTCACTGCTAAGGCTTCGGTAGTGTCAACTGATTGTGGATATCTTATTTTATGCAAGAGAGTGGCAATGCATGTGCCTTCCTGGTCCCAAACTACAACCCCTATTCCTGCTTCATCCAAGCTGTCAAAGATCGCGTCGTCGTAGTTGATCTTATGGAACCCCCGGCGTGGTTTTGACTATCCTACCTGAGGAAGCACTGTTGGCCTTGAGCCGAACGGAATGTTGGTTTGACAAGATCCAAACTCCTCCAGGAATCCTCTTAGGAAAGAGGCAATGCGATTGGGTTTCTCTGTTGGTTTGTGCACCCTGAGCTTGTTCCTACGGTTCCAGAAAGCCCAGCACATTGTGCTGAACAAAGCTAGAGCCCCTGAAGATTTTAGGTCCGAAACTTGACTCCAAATATCCAGTGCGTGTTTGGTACACCAGATTCAAATCCGGATTCTGTGATTCAAATACAAAATCACTGGGTCCCACACCAAAAAAAGATGTTTGGTACATGAGTTTTAAGTGAGGATTGAAATCTCAACTTGAATTTTATGTGGGTCCCATGCCAAATTTGAGTTCAGCCTTTCACCTGTTTTTGAATCCAATCCGGATTCAAATCCGGACTGAATTCATGTGGGTCCCAGTTTATTACCGTTACTGGGCCCACGTTTTTTCTTTTCTCCCCATTTTCTTTCTCTCTCCTCCAGAAGCTTCTCTGCTTCTCTCTCTTGCTCTCGGCCATTACAGAGCTTGACGGAGAGGAATTTCCCCAGGATTTGTATTTGGGAATCCGATGGAGAAGTAGCCAAGGTCGACCTCGCACAGTGTGTTTTAAAGGAAAAAAAAATAGAGAAAGAGAAGAATTGATAGAGAGAGACGGTGAGAAAGAGAAAAAAAAAAATAATAATAATACACTTGCCTCAGTTACCATGGCCTCAATGCAATGCCACAAACCCAATAACGAATGCTGCCAGCCAAAAAGCCAAGACAACTCGCTTGTCCACAAGGCCGCCGAGATGGTTAGCAGCGCATTGAAAGGAAATCAGAGACAACATGGACACCTTTTGCTTTAGCCCAATAGCGTTTGCAATTAACACTTCTTATAATATTTTTGTCTAGCCAAATGCTTTGCAATAGCACTGCATTTTTCCATTTAGGAGAAACAGAAACCCAAGCACCTGTTAAAAGAGGAAAGTATAGTATATCCAGGGGGGATGTATGTTTGGTGGGGGAGAAGTAAAAAGAAAGGGAGGTGAAAAGGTGGTGTACGTGGGTGGTGGGAAAAAAAAAAAAAAAAAAAAAAAAAAAAAAAAAAAAAAAAAAAAAAAAAGGAGGTGTACGTGGGTGGTGGGGAAAAAAGGAAAGAAAAAAGAAAAAAAAATAATAATAATATATATAAATAAAATTAAGTCTAAAAACCAAAACTATGTACCAAACATAATTTTTTTTTTTAATTGTGATTTCAGTTGTGAAACCAAAACTATGTACCAAACAGAATTTTTTTTACAATCTTGAATTCAAATTAGGATTAAAGTTCCAACTTCAATAAAGTAAAAAGTCACGAAACCAAAACAGAAAACGAAAACACGTACCAAACAGGCCCTCAGTAACTCTGTTGCTTCAGTTTTTAAGATCTCTCCCAACCAATCTTCTTTAGCCCAGGCTGACTGGAATTGTGGGCATCTCTATACCACATGAAGAATGTCTTTAGTGGTTGATTGACAAAGTTCACAAACCGAGTCTATTAAAATGTGTCTTCTCCTCAGGTTGAGTTTTGTAGGCAGAGAATCCTTGAGAGCTCGCCACATGAACATTTGAATTTTCCTTGGAACCTGCAAAGACCAAACCGATCTCCAGATAGTATTCATTGGGTTTGTGCTAGAGCTGCTCGGCATTGTCTTTAATTCTTCCTCCACTAGGAAGTGGTACCCAGATTTAACCGAATATTGGCCATTAGTGGAGCTCGGCCAATACAATTTGTCCTCAGATGGACGCGAGTTGAGGGGGATGTTCTTGATGGCTGAGGCGTCGTAGGGCTAGAAAATGTGGTCTAATAACGCAAAGTCCCACTGCTGAGAGTTAGGGGTCATCAATTCAGATACTATGCTATTCAAAAGAACTGCTGGAGGGGAAGATATAATCTTTTTGTGGTTTTCCTTTAACAGCCACCGTTGGTTCCAAATGTTGATAGACTTACCGTCACCAACTCTCCAAATCACTCCTTTGAGAATGATATCCCTCGCCTTCAAAATGCTTTGCCAAGCATATGAACCTCTCTTTCTGGGGCTTGCATCCAATATAGTGCCATTCGGAAAGAATTTTGCCTTGAAGACTCTATGGAATTGTGAGGAAGGCTCTTGTAACAACCGCCACACTTGTTTGCCAATGAGGGCGTCGTTGAATTTTCAAAGCTCTCGAAAGCCCATTCCCCCTGACCTCTTCGGATGGCATAGAGTCTTTCATTTAACCCAACTCACCTTGTTGAGGTTTGGCTCATGACCCCACCAGAACTTGCGGATCATGGATTTAAGGTCTTGGCATAACCGATTTGGAAGCTTGAAGCAGCTCATAGAGTAGGTTGGTATGGCTTGGGCTACTACTTTGATGAGAATCTCACGCCTTGCTTGAGATAACACTTTCTCCTTCCAACCCTTCAATTTACTCCAGACCCACTCCTTGATTTGGGAAAAACTAGCACTGCGATTTCTCCCAACCAGAGAGGGAAAACCGAGGTATTTTTCATATTGTCAGATGATTGGTACACCCAAGGTGGTCTTGATGGCATCTTGAGCATTCAGAGAGGTTCCTTTGCTAAAAAAGAGAGTGGTCTTGTCCCTGTTCACCTGTTGACCAGAGGCTCTCTCATAGATGGATAGAATCTCTTGAATTGTGGCACAGTCACCCAAGGTAGCTCTAGAAAAGAGCAAGCTGTCATCTACAAAAAAGAGGTGAGTAATCTGTGGACCCCTACAGCAAAGAGATTTGCCCTGTAATGAACCTTCAGCTGCAGCCTGAGAAATAAGGGAGTGGAGCCCCTCTGCAACCAACAGAAACAAGTAAGACGATAGAGAGTTGCCTTGGCGTAACCCCCGAGAGGGTTTGATGAACACATGAGGTTCCCCATTAAGTAGGAGGGAATATGACACTGAACTAATGCAAGACATGATTAAGGCAATAAATTTGTTATGAAAGCCCATTTTCCCCATGATTTTCTCCAAAAAGACCCACTCTACTCTTTCATACGCCTTACTCATATCAAGTTTTAGTGCCATTGCACCATCTCTGTCTATTTTAGTTGAGTTCATGTGATGAAGGGTTTCGAAGGCAACCAGGATATTATTCGTAATCAATCTACCTGGAACAAATGCACTTTGGGAATCCGATATAATGTTGGGGAGTATTTGTTTGAGCATATTAGCAATAACCTTAGAGGCTAGTTTGTAAATGACATTACATAGGCTAATGGGGCGAAATTCTGTTACCTTCTCCGGATTCCTCACTTTAGGAATGAGAGTGATGTAAGTATGATTAATAGAGGAGAGTACCTGACCTGAGTTAAGGCAAGAGAGGACACCTTTAGTGATGTTGGGGCTAACCACGTGCCAGAACTTTTGGTAGAATAATGGGGGCAGTCCATCTAGGCCTGGAGCCGTAAGGGGGGCCATTTGCTTAAGGGCTTGATCAACTTCACTAGCACAGAATTCCCTTGTCAAGATGTCATTCATGGTCTAGGTAATAGTGTAAAGAACATACCTCACTGCATTGACAATCTAATCTGGAAGAGAGGATTGAAATATGGAGTCATAGTATCGGGTTAGAATGTTCATAACTTCTTCATTGTTTTCTCTCCAGGTGCCACCTTCATCACGTAGGCCCACAATGCGATTACGACGCCGACACTGGGAAGCTCGGCCATGAAAAAACTTCGTGTTCTGGTCTCCAACTCGTAACCAATTTGATCAAGACCTTTGTCTCCATAGACGTTCTTCCTTGCCGAGAAGGGAGTTTACCTCCAGTTTAAGGCTTTTGATTGTATTCATGGCACCGCCTCGAATGGCCTCCAGCTCAACTGCCTTGAGGAGCTTTCTCTTCGCTGCAAGCTACTTCGAAATATTTCCAAACTTACTATGGCTCCAATCACCCAAGCCTCTCTTGCAATTTTTCAGTTTTTGTGCTACTTTGAACATCGCTGTGCCTTCAACTCGACTCTCCCAAGACTCCTTGATAGTGTTTTCGCACCCCTCATCACTAGTCCACACTTCTTCAAATCGGAAAGGTTTGCGCTTTAGTTGGATTGTAGGACGCTTTTGTGGTCAGAGTTGGTGACGTCCATATGCTCCACACGAGCTGAAGGATTACGCTGCAACCATTCCATGTTGGCTAAGCCTCAGTCAAGGCGAACCCATGTAGTATGAGGGGGGTCCCTATTGTTGCACCATGTGAATGGAAAGCCATGGAACCCCATATCAAGGAGGTTACAATCATCAATGGCATCTTTGAAGGCTTGCATTTGTCTATCAGGGTGGGGTCTGCGGCTTTGCATCTCTTCATTTTTGATAATCTCATTGAAATCCCCCATACAACACTAGGGGAGAAAGAGTTGGCTATGGAGCCTTCTGATGAGATTCCATGTGGCCATCCGTTTATGAGTAGCAGGTTCCCCGTAAATGAAAGTAAGGCGCCAAGCATTGTCTATACCTGGGTTAATAATAGAATCAATGTGATTACAAGAGTAACTTAAAACAGATAAATTTAGATTATTATTCCAAAACAGGGTTAAACCTCCACCTTTATTATTACTTGGAACAACAAGTTTATTATTGAAATGTAAACGACAACAAAGTAATTCTAAATGGTCTTCATTCGACCATGTTTCCACGAGAAACACCATCGAGGGATCTTTTACCCGCACTATGTCTGCAAGTTCATGAACTGTACATGGGTTCCCAAGCCCACGACAGTTCCAACCTATGCAACTCATTGGTCCCGGCGAGGCTGGGGGCCAACCATCGCCGATAAATTCTCTAGGGGTGAAATGCGTTGGACCTTCTCTGGTCTGCTAGTTGTCTCAATATCAAAGTTTATGAGCATCACTTCACAGTGTCTTTTTTCTGCAAGGTATATTGAGGGAACTCCAAGCCCATTCCCTTGGGCTCTGGCCTTTTTCTTCCATGAACCCGTTCCAGATTTGGAAGCCTTGGCCGTAGGCCCATTAGTCATGTCTTGGAGTGGGACCCGGTTGACTTTGTTGGGGGAGTTGACCTCAGAAATAATGATACATGGATCCACACCACGTGGGGGGGAGGGAATATCTGCCACATTTAACATGTCCAAGTTCTCATTAAGGAAACCTATTCTCTGTCAATTTCCCTTAGCTGTTCCTCAAAGTTTGCTTTGTATACCTTTTTGTTCTGCGAGATTTTTGGAGCCAATCCCAGATTAATCGTATTGTCCTTAGGGGGAGGCGATGAGCCCTTAGGGTTTGGAGCCTTAGCCACCGAACTTAGCGGATCTGCTTTCTCTAGAGCGGTTTCGTGGTGTGCTTGTGGCCGACTTGCACTGAATTGGGTCCTGCCACCAACATGAACTTCTACCTTGCGGTTGGGTCTGTCTAATTCTGCTTTCAGCCATAGGCCATAGCCCTAGTCATCCTTAGTGAGGTTTTCATGGTTTCGGAGCCAATACTCGCAGTCCTTGTCATAGTGGGTGAGTACGCCACACCAGTAGCAGAAGTTTGGGAGCCTTTCGTACTTAAAGGAAACCCATCCCTCACACCCCTTAGTCAGTCCGATCTTTCTGCCCCAAGAAAGAGGTTGAGTAATATTGATACGGACACGTATTCGCAAACCTCTGCCTCCCCCCATTTTTGCATCCAAGCCAGTAGTCTTCAGGACCTCACCAATTGTTTCACCGAGTGATTCAGCAACTTCTCGTTTTTGACTCAAGATTGGCAGGTTTTCAATGTGAACCCAGAAGACAGCATGTTTGAACTTCAGGGACTCCAACTCCATGTCTTCTTCAAGGTGGCGAAAAGCCACCAGATGTTTGTCATATGACCAAGGTTCCAGCAACAATTCCCTTTCCAAATCGGCCTTCTTTTCAAATTCGAATAGGACTACATTATCACCCACGTCCCGCGCCGAGAAACCTTTATCAGCGCACCATAGGGGCTTAAAGGTTTTGGTGATAGCCTCCACGTTGATAATCCTTCTAGTAAAAAACTTCGCGGCGAGGGTGTAGGTTTCACTTAGGGATGAGGGGGCCAAGTTAAACTTTTCACCCTCACTGTCTGTCAGCGAAAAGCGTTTCCAATGTCCCTCTAACTCTTCCATGGAACTTGAGTGGAAAAAGTAAAAAAAAAAACAAACAAACAAAACTCACAGATGGGGGACAAGGATCATAGGAGGGGACCAGACCAATCCTCAATAAACGATCCGTCCTACCAGGGTAGGGAACCAGGCTTGTACTAGACAAGGACGAAAATTCTACAGGCGGCTAGGGTTTGAGAGAAAACCACTAGCGTTGAGAAACCTTTTGCAATATGCATGAGTTGATCATGTCATGTCATATCCTAGTTGTAACTGAAAACAAATTTCACCTCAATTAAAAATTTGTCACGTCATCAATCTGTTAGCTATGTATACATCAAGTTAATGGAGACTAAGAAAGAACAAATTGTGCACTATTTTGAAACGTTAGAGACCAATTTTGTCTGTTTTAAATGTTAGAGACTAACAATGTACTTAATCCAAAAAAAATTCTCAACTTTTCATTTAAATCTTCATCTGGTGACAAACATTGGGACTTTCTTGTAATTTACATCACAAATTATGAATTAAAAAAAAAAATGAAGGAAACAAGACACATTTTACTTCAGTTGGAGAAAAATTATGTCCTTAATAATTAATAATAGAGTAAATTACATTGATATTTTTTTTTTTAGGAAAACTAGACTCGTTACATCCTATTTTGGAAAATTAACAATCTGCTCCTAAATTTATAAAATAATTAACACTTCGTCCCTTTAAAAAAAATAATAAAAAAAAAATTGTTTAACTAATTCTGAACAAATGAAAGTTAAAAAGAAAAATTATATTTTTATTATTTTAGATTTAGGCGGAAAATATTCTTATTAAAAAAAAAAATAGGAAAAAAAATTAACTTTCTTTTTCTTTACCCTCACAATCTCCGTTAGTTTGCAATTCCGAACAAAACAGTAATGAAATTGGTGTCTCTCGTACTTGAACAGAACGTGCAGCGCTTCTTATAATCTCTCTCTCTCTCTCTCTGCACATTTGTAGGTCTCTTTCAGCTGAGCTCAATGGATGATTCGTTGACAACTGTTCTCAGAATCCAAGCCTCCATTGCTTTATTCGATTCGATTGCAGGTACTATATTTTTCACTCTTCATATCGTTTCTTTTTAATTGGTTCATTCCATTGCCATGTATAAAATTCCTCCATGTCCCATTTTGCTCAATAAAGTGAAGACACACTCAATAATTCTTCAATTAATTTTGAGTTTCGTTGACCCTTTATGCTTAAGCACTAACCTTTTTGTTTTTATACCAGCCTAAACACTAACCTGATACTTCATTTGATTTATGAGATAAAATTTAGATTTGGAATTTACTATTTTCTTAGCACTTATTATTATTATTATATTCCTTTTCTGTAGCTGTTTAAAATACACATTTCTGTTCAGTTAGTTGAGAGGTTGCTTTTGAATGCTTAAATATTGAAGCCATGTTATTTGCCAAAAAAAAAAATCACTTTCTACTGTTAGATCATGAATAAATAAAAGGGTCATATTCCTCTTGATTAGGCAGCTCCCCTAATCTTGTTTGAAGTGTAATATTATTATTATTTTTTTGAAATTGAATGAATTTATTACTCAAAACCAAAAGGCAAGTCCGTGACAACCTTTATTGTTAGGAAATAGTGAATCTAATCATTTGACCATTATTCTAACACTCCCTCGCACGTGTGAAATAGTTATACTGTGTACCGTTGGTAAATCTCTTACATCCAACCAATGCTGGAATGAAGTCCCAGGACCATAAATAGCAAGAACAAAGAAAGACCTAAAGCATAAATGGAACATTGCCAAAGAATAGTGGTTGAATTCCCAAGTGAGATATGTGCCTCTGATTATTCTGAATTAAGCTCCTAGTGCAACCAAATATCAATATACACTCAGAGCAACACGGCTCTTTTCATTCATTGACATTTTCCTTTCCTTGAAAATTCTTTGTACCACCAAACTCAATTCCTTGTCCCAAACACTCTTTGAACTATCTCACATAGCTAAAATCTCAGACCAAATGGCACCAGACATTTTGATGATAGATGCTGTTTAATTTCACTAGAATTATCGAGTCAACACTTGTAATAAGCAATGATATTCTTATCCATTCGTAAATCTTAGTGTCTGCAACCTTATTTTATTGCTAGCCTAGATTGAATGAATACGCTGGTTATATTTGTGCATTACAGGCCATGGGACTGAAGGCAATTTTTTCTTTTGCTCTTCCATGTTGATTTGGAAGTGATCACACCTTTATCAGGTCTTCAAATGCTATTGTCTTTAAGCCTCACTTTATTGCAATAGAAGCCTTTATTAGCTCTTAAGCTTCTAAAGTATATAGGCAACTAGCATATATGTAGATGCTCTACCCCTTTTCCTAACATCAGCCACCATAACTTTCCTTGGGTCCTAATAATATGGTTCCTTTGCCAAGACCTGTTGACAATTAGCAATCATTCCATAAATAAGTCTGCTGTGCACCCCAGTCAAACGTTTTAGAGGCTGTTTTGTGTCTGCATTTTCCATTCAAAGATCTTGGTTTGATTTATTTATTTATTTGTCTGCATGAATGATTGCATTTTATCTTCCCCTCCCCCAAAATATCTACCTGTCAGGCTGTCACTCACCCCCCGCCTAAAAAACATGATGTAGAGCCTTGTAATTAATTATTTAATTCTCTCCCTCTAAAGATATGTGTCTAAACTTCCACAAACAGCCTTTACAAATTCTTTTGCTATATGTCTTTTCATAAATTTGTGATTTTCATTGTTGCTACCCAAGACTCAAAGGTTGATCTGTATACAAAATTGTTTATTTTTTGTTATTTAATATGAAGACTATCCATATATACTAATTTATGTCATTTTTTAATCCCAGCTTTTGCTATTGCATGTTGTCACTTAGCACAGCTCATCTACTGACAATGAATTTTGCTTCTACCATTATAGATCTGGTTGTTATCTACTTCCCTGTTAAAAAGTCACAGGTGATGATGGTTCAGTATTTCGTATGCTTTATTAAATTTTTTTTTTGCAGTTCCATAAAGATCACTACACCAAGCTCTACATCATAGGGTACAATAAGGAAGAAATCTTTGTCATGATGTACTGAATGATTTTGACTTGCCTTGGAAAGTTGAGGTAGTAAAACAAAATTATATTTCCATTAATTTTACTTGCATGTTGACATTGATGTGTTAAATGTTTGATTTTTCTAGATTTTTATTTTTGGTGATATGCGATGTTATCAATTCATACTTTTTTCTTTATTTATTTTTTATTGTTAAAGCATCTAATAACTTCACTTGTGTTAGTGTTTAGTGTTGTGTATTTTGCTCATAGTTGATCCTAAACCCAGAAAAATGAGGAGGGTTGTAGTAGGTTGACAAATAACGTAAAATTTAGCCACTTTATTATGAATGGAACCTTTACAGACACACATTGAGGCGCTCCCTATAAATTCATGTAGTTGACCCTGATTAGCTTGTTGTGAATCCATAATCGACCCCAAAACTTTGGAAGTAAGGCTTTGATATTGTTGTTGTATCATTAAAACATCTAATCCAAAAACTAAACTAATAGATAGAGAGATTCAACTAGCATGTAAACCTCATTTGAAGGCAACACTCAACTAATGTGTAGACTTTTCTTAAAACCTTCTCACGTCCAAGGCCAATGGAAATAGTGTTGGAATATATAAAGGCTCATTCCTAGGAGACTAACCCTAGACTAGCCCTAAATTAACACCAAGTATTGGACTTGGGCCTAGACTAGGAATGGGCCTCTATATATTCCAACAAATAGAACCCAACTGAAATATAGACAAATATGCCCAACCAAGCCTGTGATTGAAACAAAGCAAAACAAGCTTGGCATTGTGGAGTTTAAGAACAAGCAAACCAGATAAATGATATCACGTTAGTCTGTTTAACCCAAAAAGCTTAACATCCATGCCTTGAATTTTTTACTTTTTACAAGTGTCTCAACATGCAATTTGATTTCTTTAACCTTTTTTTTTTCAGTTGAACTTGCAATGGCATTAATGAACATTGACATATTGTCTAATTTCACAATTACCACCTTAGGACACTCTGCATATCAAACTAGCGCCCCCACCTTCCCCCCCCCCTGCCCTCCCCCCCCCCCCCACCCCCCCCCCCCCCCCCCCCCCCCCCCCTCTTTTTTTATTAATTTTGAGCTTAATTCTATAACAAAAAAAAAATTACAAATATATCACAAAACCCGAACCTTTTGCTGCAACTAAACTAAAACACACCTATTGATCAAAAGTAAAAGACTAATTCTACTCAAACCACGTAGAACTCTATTCTGCATTGTATTCACCCCCCTATCCTTGCTCTTACATCGTGCCTTATGGCATACATAATAGCCTCATCAGATTTGGTTTGACCGTCATGAAGCCTTGAGTTCCTCTGCAATCAAATTTGGTATGTTGAAGCTGACCAAGCGGCCCTCAAAGCATGGACTTAAATGAATTCCCAAGATGTTTACAGATCCTCAATGCATTACATCCTCCCACTTTATCAATTGTCTCTCACTATACAATATCTAAGCACTAGCCTCCAAATTCTTCTAATGAAGGAGTAATTGAAAAAAAATAAAAAATGATTCCTACTTTCTAATGTACTTCTAGAAAGCAAGCACAACACATCACAAACATACCCTCATTCGATTAGGTTGTCACAAGTCCTCCAAACTTTTTAGCATGCCAACTTGCTAATAAAACCATGCTTAGGAATCGAAATTCAAAACAGGACACCACACAAGCCTCCACCAATTCACCTTGTTTTGCTTGAATCTAATGACTTCCCAAATTGTCTTACAAATTGACTGGATCAAACTAGCCTTGAGGTCCGCAGGAAAGCATAATTTATATATCAGAAACAAGAGTGACCAACTTTGCAGCATATCTATAAATTTTAAGTTATAGAAGCTTTCTTAGTTTTATTTAAAATGTCAGTTATCTTTGGCTCTCTCTTTCATAGTCATGTTTTGTTCACCTCTCTTGCTCTCTCTTAGTATTTTTTTTTTGTTTACCATAAAATTTTATATTTGTATATTTAATTTTAAAAGTGGAAATATCCTCAAATTTGCATAAAGTTCATAACAAATCTATAATTCTATAAGTTTCATAATTAATTGCACAAGTTAGATATATAGAAGGCAGTACATATTGTAGAGATAGATAGGCTAGAAGAAGAGTGTGAGAACTAATGCATCAAATCTCATAAGAACCCTTCAGTTAAGATGGGCTAGAAGGAGGGAACTTGTGGATCAAGGGTAAGGGTAAGGGTTATTGTTACATCAATAGTGCCTTATTTGTTTCAATGTGAAAGAATGTACAGTGAAGAAAAATGTTTGTGATCATGGATAGTCAACTTATCCTTGACTTCTAAGTAATTTTATATAAAAAGATTTAGATTAAGTGAGCAGAATAAAGTTTTATATTCCATATTCCAGCATGCAATTGGCTTCTCAAAAGAAAAGATGTTTTTTTTTTTTTTTAATCTTTGTTTTGGAGAATTGCATAATCATGATTAAAGAAAAAGCACATAATTCTTATCACTTTATTTTTTACTTTTTGTATTATTCTATTGAACCACATTAGTAGTCGATTCCAAAGTTTTGAGACTAAGGCTTGGCTGTTATTATTGTTGTATTGAAGGACATTAGTATGTGGAAGTTTTAGGCTTGGAATGATTGCCTTTTATCAGTTTATGGTCAGCCAGGAACCAAGAGCAATGGAGCCGCAAAAATGGTTTTGAAGAAGGTTTCCGAAATGCTAAGCATCCAACATGTACCATAGATTGGTAACTTCTTCAAGAGGGAACAAACAATGTACGTGGAAGTAATTAATCTTTCCATTGTGCATATTTTATGCACACAAGAGAGGATTTTTTTTTTTATAAATACAAATATTTTATCTAAAAAAAAATGGAAGTAATTGATCATAAGAAAATATAGTGATACTCAAGCAAAATTGTAGACTATATTCTACTAAGATCACTGAAGCTCGCTCTTCCTACCGTTTCTTTTGTTACACTCTAATAGTGTATATGTATATGCCTTTCAAGAATGTGTGATCAAATACTAAAATCAAATTTGTTACCTTGAAAGTGCAATTACTTTGTCTTAGTTGTGTTGCTGAATTGCCTATATTTCAAAACTGTCTCTTCTCAATAAAACATGTACTTAATTCCCTCTCTCTGTATCATGGGTTTCTGATCAAACTGAACATCTATTTTCCAGTACTTGATCAACCTGCCATTGGCCTGTTGACTTAGACATTGACCCTGTTGATTATCAGTGCACATTTCTTCTCTAGTTCATTCTGATTATCCATTGA
Organism: Fagus sylvatica; assembly: GCA_907173295.1. Lineage (NCBI taxonomy): Eukaryota > Viridiplantae > Streptophyta > Magnoliopsida > Fagales > Fagaceae > Fagus > Fagus sylvatica. Next base: position 20,537,918 of record OU015762.1, on the reverse strand, counting down.
AGAGGTGTTTATGTTTAATTATCAAGTTTGGGCAATGATTGTCTCACAGGAGATATATATTCATGATATTATCATGGATGTTGATGTCCACCATTTTTTAATATATATCCATAGCTAAGTGGCGTGTTAAACAATATTAACACGATATTTACTTGTAAGTTTATCTGTGTTTTGAATCATTTTGGGAGATAGATATTTATGATATTATCGTGGATGTTGACGTCCATCATTTTTTAATATATATCCTAACCTAAATAGCGTGTTAAACAATATTAACACAATATTTACTTGTAAGTTCATTGTGTTTCGACTTTTCAAGCGAATCTTTCTTTTTTAACATTCAAAAGGAAAAGATGCATTCACAAAAGGCAAGAAAATAAAATCTTACAAAGTAACACATCCAATTAATTCTCATACGGATAAAGAATATTGTACACAACTTTATCTCATCGTCTAATTATCTTGTCTACTAGTCGATTCCAAGGGGTCCACCACTGCAATAAGAGTTGTCGTATTTGGTGTGTCCCGACAAACTGGACATGTTGGGTGAAGCTTAATCCACGGGTCGATGCAATTGAGATGGAAGAGATGAGAACAGTGAGGTAACAACCGGAGCATGTCACTTTCTTTATAGTCCAACAAGCATATAGAGCAGCAAGAAGTTGTTGAGCCACCCTTCTTTATTTCCGAGTACATGAGCTTTGGATAGCTACTGAGAGTGGCTTCATCGAGACCCTGTTCAATAATTGTTACGGAATTTTGTTGAGTGATTGGCATAGAAGTGTTTGGGACTGGCTGAGATGGCCGGTTGTATGGGCAGTTCACACGGGTGCAAGCAAAAGTGATGAGTAAGATCAGAAAGAAAACACCAACTGAGAATATGATTCCATAGGTAAAACCACTAATACTATCTTCAGTAGTATCACTGGATTGAAAATTGCTGCTCATCTTCCTTGAACAATTTAGAGGTTAGAATGAATTTGGTGTAGGGTAAATCAAAGTTGTTTAGGACTTAGGAATGAAAAAATAGAGAGAAACCCACATATATAATAGATTTAGAATTTCTCACTCAGCTCGTCAATGTTTCTGTCATTTTCTGAATAAGGAATCTCCCCTAACATTAGCATATTACCAATTTTTATTATATATATATATATATATATATATATATTTTGGGGGATAAATTATAGTTTACCTCTGTAATTTCGCCTTGTCACTATTTAATCCACGAGGTTTTATTTACTACATACTAAAATGAAGCTAGTAACTTTCCATCCAAAATAAACTTCTTTTTTTCACACATGGGGGCATGTAAGAAATTTTAGACTATAGTTTTATACTACAACACTTAATCATGATGGAATTAGTAAGGAACCAGAAGGGGTCATGGCCCCAACATTTAAAAAGAAAAAAAATTAATAATATATATATAATTTGGGATCAAAATATATGTACTTAGTCCCATAAAATTCCAAAAAATAAAAATTGATGATATGTGAATATATGATAACTATATAATATTATATATAAAAATAACTAATAATATAGTAATATGTGATAACTGATGTCCGATGATATAGATAGTTATCAAAATATTATATTCATATGAATTTTGAAAAGTTAATATTTTAAAAAGAAAGATGTGCGGATGTGCCTTTGCTATGTTTGTCTGATTGTGGAGGAAATCAGCTAGTGTTTGTAATATTTTTTAATGGTTGTGTTTGTATTTTTCTTTTATTATTACACTAAGTTTGTTTTGTAATATAAATATATATTTTAATCTTAAATAGATTTTGCTTTGGATTTTTAGAAGGTTTCATTATTATTTATACTTTGGTTTCTTCCAAATTCAAATTCTGATTCCGTCCATGCACTCGATCCATTAACTCTAATGGCTATTTAAGTGTTTTAATAAACACTCTGAAAAAATAATAATAATAATAATAATCTTAGTGCTGCCGCTAAATAATAATCTTACAATTTTCGACAACTAAGTTCTAACTGAATTGTTCATCAACTGCATGGAATCAAGGAAGTAATAATCTTGCAAATGAAGCCCAATCCTCTAAAATCCCAAACCTTCTTTTTATGATTTGGCCCAAATTTGTGTTTTATTTTAGGCTTGGTTATTGTGTATTATAAATGGGCTGAAACAAACAAAACTTAGGCCTAAATCTGAAATAAACTAGCCTACACAGATAGGATTCATTTTAGGCTCAAAATCTGTTTCAGCGCACTCAGCCAACGAAGCCGACCCGACGTCACTGACCACTTTTCTTATATATATATATATATATATAACATTAAGTTATTAACAGAGAGACGACTTTTCTTTATTTTTGTTTCATAATTTTTTTCAATACATCTACTCTACTCAGTCGTTTCCTCAAGCTGCAATTGACTTGATCTGGTTTTGTCGGCTTGTGTCTTTTTTAGAAAAATATATATTTCATTTTGTTATAAAATAAAGAAATAATAAAACAAGATAAAAAAATAGTTTGAATGAAACTATGTCTGAATTTATTTCTTCAGTGCTCATCCATATATCATTGTTTTGTTGTTACAGAATACATAGAAGTGAATAACATAACTTAGGTAAACATTCCAATTTATAAACCCTTAATTTTGAAGCCAAATGGTGATTGGCTAGGAGGAGTGGCATTTTGAGTGCTGAAATGCTTAAGGCCGCAATTCTTCAAGTCTAAAGCCAATGCTGATGGCAATGATGCCGTATAAGACAAATGGACATGTTGCCCAATAAATGCTTTACAACACATTTGTAGTTATTAGGCAAATTATACACTGTATTTTACACTTTGTAAATGGGAAGAGAGTGACAGAGAATAGAATAGGTGACTTTGATTGCTACATTTAGTATTTACAAACGATTTTCTGTGTTTCAATTCGCAAAAATAAAAATTATTGTTTTCAGAAATTATTTTCAAAACAGTTTTTTTCAAAGAAAAAAAAAATCAACTAAAAACTGTAAGTTTGTAAATTTTCTTTTTATTCTCCAAATGAGCTTTTAAAAAAAAAAAAAAAAAAAAAAAAAACACTAGAAAACATATTTATGTTCAAAGCTTCCTCATCTCCAAAAACTGAAAATGATATGTCAGAATATAGGCCAATTCTTTGTCAAAAAATATGAGGAATATTACGAACACGATTGAAGAGTGACAATTAGTTATTCAATATTTCAATTGCTCTCTTCAAGCTACAATTGACTAGGGTTTTGTTGGATCTATGCATTTTTAATATTGGCCTTTGTGCCTTTCTTTACGTAGGTACTAGGTAACAACTAACAAGTCTTTTTCTAAAAGGATGTCATACTTTAATTGAACTTATCCACCTATAATCTGTAGTCAAATATTGGGAAGAAAATAACAAATAGGGCATCTTTGATGTACTCTCAGGAGTAAAAAACAAAAATCCTGAAACAACGAGAAAATAGGTTAGAAACTGCGTTATTCTTGATTGGTTTAGTTTATTTTTGTTTTTGTTTTTTTTTATTTAAATTTTGGGCTGCTTAAGTAAAATAGAAATCACTCGTGCCATATATATATATATATATATATATATATATATATATATATATATATATTATATATAATATATATATCATATCTATTTATAATATGAAGTCTTACAACCCAAAGTTGTATATTCCGTTTCGGCACCCGTTTCGGTTTGGCCATTGGAATGGAATATTTCGGTACCGGTCAATACCGGCGTTCCGTTTCGGGTTTACCGCAAATATATATATATATATATATATATATATATATATAAACTTTGTATTATTTGATGTTATTTGTCTTACCAATGTGATATTAAGACTTAAGAATTTGTATTATTTGATGTTATTTGTCTATAGTTGCTATTTTATTTTATATATTTATATATATATATATATATATATATATATATATATATATATATATATATATAATTATATATATATATATATATCTTTTCCATTTCTTTTTCTTTTCTTTTCTTTTCTTTTTTTCATCTATTTTTCTCCTAACACGGCTCCACCTACATGTCCTTATCCTTTAAGATTTTTCCATTTAACTTTTTCTCCTCCACACGTTTTCTTTGCTGTTCTCCTCCACACGTTTTCTTTCCATTTAAAATTCTTATCCCTGTAAAGAACGCCAGCACTAGCAGCTGAGAGCATAGGCCATAGGGGTCAACCACAACAATGTCGTGGTTAGCAAGGTCCATCGCGAACTCACTCAAACTCGACGACGATGAAGAAGACGAACATACCAATCCAAATGCCGATGCCACAGATCCAAAATCACCGCAGAAATCTATACCAGAAGCTGATCAACACCATCACCAACCCGATTCGCCATCATCGCCGTCAAATCAATCGCCACGTGGCGTCAAAGAGGACCTCTCGAAGATCACCAAAACCCTAACCCGTCAACTCTGGGGCGTCGCCTTTTTCCTCGCCCCTCCCCTCCCCCTGAGCCTGAGGACCTCTCGGAGATCACCAAAAAGTATTCTGGCCGGATTACGCATACCGACCGAAACGGCCGAAACACCCCGAAATTTTAGGTGGAATAGGGGGTTGTCTCGTACCGGTTTGCATACCGGATACGAGATTTTCCGTCCGTTCCAGCCGGAACGGAACAGAATATACGACTATGTTACAACCATGACAATGGTATTACGAGTCCAGTCACAATAGAGAAACACAGAAAAATAAGTACAGTATAGATAAATAAATAAATAAATTAATTAAAAAAAAAACACAACAGCTGGAGCATCAGCTGGCAGGATCCATGAAATTGCTATCTGAATTAGCATCTGGAGAGTCTTCTGACTGATATGATGCTTGAAAACAGGGGCGACGACATCGATCAAGCTTAGAACAATCCTACGATTACTGAGAGAACCACACCAGGATACCAAACGAACATAAACTCTCGGATCTCAGTCAAGCAACAGCAAATCTGGAATCCACGGAAAAAAAATAATAATAATAATAAATAAATAATCCTTTAAGGGGGAGAGAACCCCGCGAGGAGAACTTATAGCACTCACTTCTATAAGCTACCCACCAAAGGAAGCGTTGAAAGGGGGTGGGGGGGAACCCTTTGAAAGCTAAAAAAAAAGAAGGAAAAGGAAGAAGAGAACAAAAGGAAACAAGAAAAGAAAAAAGAAAAAAAAAAAAAAGTGGGGGCACGGCAGCCATGGAGGCTACCATGCCCCAAGTGGACTTAAAGTTTTTCCTCTGGGATGCAAAAGAAAATGGAGGAGAGAGAGAGGAGGGCTCCACTCATGGCATATCTAATATATATCTCTTATACTGAATTTGTAATATCTACTATATTTATACTTATTTTGGATATATTTCAACCCCGAATTATAACTTAAATAAAACATATCAATTAACCTTGATCTAAAACATAATCAAGATTCTTAGGTTAACTTTGTTCTTATTCAACCTTGAGGGGTAACTCAACTGGTCCGGTCTTGCGTGTACTTCTCAATGGTCATTAGTTCGAAAGGTCACTTACCCAAGGCAAAACCTTGTGCCTATCATGGTAAACATAACTAGTAGGGTGTTATGTGTTCCCTTGGGATTAATTGAGGTGTGCGTATCTACGGAACACTGGCCTAGACACATAAGGTTTATCAAAAAAAAAACTCTATGTTCTTATTCCTTGTACATATACCCGGCCATTACTTTTGTACATACAATTCATGATCCAAATAGAGATTTTCACAATCAAGAATTTTTGTTCATTTCCTTTATTATTATTTTTTATTTTTCATGATATCATAGTAATGTTCTTGTGGCCTTTAAAAGTCTCTTTTTGTCTCCTGGAGATTAAAACAAAGCATACTACTACTAATGGTGAGCCTCTCCTAGATGCCACTCTCTACCAGTTACACTCCGTTTGGGAGGAGGGAAATGAATGGAATGGAATGGAAAAAATATATATATATATATTTTAAGAATATTCTCTTCTTTCCCTTGTTTGGAAGTTTAAGTAGGAGGGAATGGAAAGTTCATTCCCTTGTTTGGGAGTTTAAGTGAAGGGAATGGAATGGAACACTCATTCCTTCCTATTCCCTTTAAACCCCAAATTTTCATTCCCCCCAAAATTGAGAGGAATAGGAGGGAATGGATTTCAGTTTAATGAATTTTTCACCAAAAGTCCCAAAATATCCTTAGTATTTTTGTAAAATCCTAAATTATCCTTATAGATTTGACCTTTTATTTTCTTCAGTTCACATTTATTTCTTTTATCATAAACCAGCCGCACCTTCAACTAGTTGTTGCTAACAATTCCTTTGTGCTATTGCTTCTCTCTTCAAACCTGTAACTTTTTTCTTCGAGATTAAATAGCTCTCCACTTGTGTGAGATTAAATATAATACGTTTATGTTTTGTAACCTATAGGCTGTATAATACATTGGGCAGCGTTCAGGTGATTAGGCAGGTCACGTAATAAACTATGAAAAACGCATTTTAGATTTTTGGGGGCAGAATACTGGTAATGGCCATGGATTGGAGGCCAATATTTCTAGAGCAGACCTATCATCCTATCCTATGCCAATATTGGCAAGTTTTCCAGTGTATGGATATTTGTTCCTATTGCATCCATGGTTTAAAAATCATAAAATAATTCAATAATATAACAATTTACACCAAGTCATATAAATTGTTACATATTATTTGTTCCTGTTGCATCCATGGTGTGGTAATTTTATAGTATTATTCCATAAATTAATCCTACATTTTATAAAAATAAAGGGTATTATAGTAATGTTATTATAAAATGATTCTTTTTCATTCCTTCTGATATTACTCCCAAAAAAGGTTATTTACATTCCATTCCATTCCATTCCTCTATTTTAAAACATCCAAACAAGATTACTTAGTTTCATTCCATTCCATTCCATTCATTCCATTCCATTCCATTCTATTCCCTTATAATTTATTCATTCCATTCCATTCCATTCCCCTCTAAACTCCCAAATGAAGCCTTAGTTGGTATCCTTATCTTTCTTACAGTCACGCGACCTAACATTTCCAACACTATTCACCCAGTCAATCAATTTATGGTTGCCTAAGATCTACTCATTATGTTCTTGTTCTTTGCATTTTGTGCTATGTCAAGGGGGACTCTCTTCCAAGATTCTCATTTTTCCTCTCAATCCTCCCTTGAGTTATGTGCCTACTTTGATGATGACTAGATTGTGATTGTACTGATGTCGTTCCACTACTGACTATTGTTTCTTGATTGGAACCTCTCATATTTCTGGGCATAATAAGAAGTAATTTGTTAATGCAATACAAAAGCAAAGTATTGAGCCCTCACTGATACCACGTTTGAACTTTTATGGCTTAGATGGCTCTTAGCTGATATGAGTGCTCCTCAGACCATCAATTTGATATCCTATCCATTGTGATGATCAAAGTACTATCTACATTTCTCACAACTACGTTTTCAACAAGCACCCCAAACACATTGAGATCATTTGCCATTTTATTTGTCACCTTGTTCAGCACAATAGCCTTCATTTGCAGCTTGTCTCTTCTAAAGATCAACTTCCCGATGTGTTTTCACTATATCACACCACTTGGCCATTTCCGAGATCTCATTTCCAAACCCAAGTTAACTTCCTTCGTGTCGCCTTGAGTTCTAGGGGGATTTTAGCATATCTAACATATCTCTTATACTTAATAATTTAATATGTAATATCTATTATATTTATTATGTATATATCTTAGCTCTTAATTATGGCTTTAATCAAACATATGAATTAACCTTGATTGAAGACATAACAAGGCTCCTAGGTTAACTTTCTCGTTGTACCTTTGTATATATGCCCCTCTCTTGTTTATAGACAATTCATACTGAATATAGAGGTTTTCACAATCAAGAATTCTTGTTCTCTTCCTCAATAATTTCTTTTTCTATTATCTGGAAAACATATTATGCTCAAAGCTTCTTGTTGTCAATGTTATGTCAGCAGAATAGGACCAATTTGTAGGGGGAAAAAGGAATAAGACAGTTTTTTCCCTTTTTCTTTTTCTTTTTCTTTTGGGAATGTTCAAAACCGAATTTAAAGATTGTGTTTTCTCAATTCTCATGTACAAGATAGGATATCAAATTGCTTACAAACTTAATTCATCCATAAAAGTCAACACCTCATGAATCTCTATACAAAGTTTTTGGTATCTACATAAACAAACTAAAATGATTTCAATGTTAAAATCCCAACCTTTTGTTCATCTTGTCAATCTCGTCGAGCCGCCAAGGGAACTACCTCAGCAAGAGGAGTTGCAAGAGGTGTTGGGACCGGTGAGTTCCGACATATCGGACACGAAGGATGCATACGTAACCAGGGATCAACACACTTGAAATGAAAGATATGAGCACAATCAGGTAACATCCTCAACATTTCAGTGTCTTTGTAGTCAGCCAAGCATATTGAACAGCAAGAAGGGGTTGAGTCTCCCTTCTGGAGCTTGACCTGGGAGTAGAGGAGCTTCGGATAGCTGTGGACAGTGGCTTCGTCAAGGCCTCGTTCCATGTTGTTTAAGTCTCGGTCCGTGGCCGTAGTGATTGTGGTTGTGGACGCCGTAGTGATTGTGGTTGTGGACGCCCTTGCCCTTCGGTGAGATGGGTTGGGAGGAGCTGGCATACGCATGAGGGTGCAGAAATAGGAAACTAGGGTAATGATTACGGTAAACACAAGAACAAAAAGGGAGAGAAGCACGCCATAACCAAACCCATCCATTTTTTATTTTTATTTTTCTGAGAGAGAGAGATAGCATGAGCTTCCAAGATCTGCAGGAGTTTACCATCTGAAGATTGTCAAGAGTGTGTTCCTATTTTCCAAAGGAGAAATTTTCTTCCCAACGTCATCTTTTGAACTTGAATTGTATAAGGAAAAAGAAAAATTGCACAAGTTACCTAGAGAGTCCTACCTTTTCAAGGGTGGGCGGTCTATTTGATTATTTATTTTTCTTCTGTTCTGAGATAAATTAAAAGACCAGGAACTTAATGAGTCATAACCTTTGAGAAGGTCTTCGGTCTACCACAAATACCTTCATACAAAATGTTGCAACGATTAGAAAACCAAAAAAAAAAAAAGTTTGAATCTGTACTACGACCAACAAAGAGATTATGTTAATCCATATATAAGCTATAAAACCTACTAGTTAACTACATTCTCTATATTTATTTATTTATTTTGCGATATCAGAGTTGCGATTTCGGTTCTAATTAGGGGTGAGCAAAAAACCACGAAACCCGACCTGCCCGACCAATCCGTCCGAACCATTCATCCGTCCGTGAGCATATATATGGACGGATACGGATACGGATTTTTAAAATATTCGGATAACGGATGTTGTATATTTGGTCGGGTAACCACCCGACCCACCCTGACCAAATAATTATAAACATTAAAAAAAAAACCCTAATAAACTACCCCACCCCACCCGTGACTTTCCCTCTTTCTTCTTTCTCTCATTTCATTTTCTCACTTTCTCCATTTTCTCTCAACCTTTTACTCAACTCATAGATTCACAGTCTCTCACTCCGATCTTCACAATGTCACAATCCAAATCCGTGGGAGTCGTTGGATTTGGGAGCAAATGACCAAAACACCCCACCCATGGTGGCCATTAGGAACAAGAAGACGAAGGAGGAGATCGGACCACCACGGCTGAGGACGGTGACTTGAGCCACTTGCCAAAGGTGGAGATCGGAGTTCATGAGGGGTCTTGGGACGAGTTTTGTACTTGGGTCTTATCTCACGCTCTCCGCCTCCCTCACTCTCTCAGATCTCTCACTCTCAACTGCCGCTGCCACTCTCCGACTCACAACGCCCAAGCCGCCGCCTCTTCAAGATCGAGAGTTTGAGATACTCTAAGTCTCTAATTGATTTGGAAATTTGTTGCTGTGATTTTTGTTCAGTTTTTTTGTTCCTTTTTGATAGGGTTTTGATTTGGGAATATATGGGTTTGATTTGGAATTTTTTTTTGTTGTTTTGGAATTTGTTTATATTTGGGAATTTGTGGCTTTGATTTGGTAAAGATTTGGAATTGTTTTTTTGCTGTTTTGGGAATTTGTTCATATATAGAATTTGTTCAAATCTAGTAATTATATTTGCCGAGAATGAGATTTGGTTTTTATTTTTAGGTTGATTTTTTTGCCATTCAGAATCTTCAGATCTGGGAATACCTGATCACCCGACCGAAACCGACCCGTTCAACCCGATACCCGATCTGCCCGATCCGACCATTTGTGTGGATGGTCAATGGATTTTGTTTCTTCAAACCCGACTCAGTCGGGTAGGATGAAAAATTAACCCCAAACCCGACCCGCCCGACCCGTGTACACCCCTACTTCTAGTGATCATTTTAGTTTGTTTATTGAAACGAAATATTTCCAATTTATTCTGGTGTATAGTTTTAGAGTTACCTTATAATATATATATATATATATATATATATATATATATTATTATTTGCACTAAGATCCCTTGAACTTTTATGTGCAGTAAGACTCTTTTACCTTTTTTTGTGTTAATTTAGTACTTAAACTTTGATATTGATGCAAATAGATCTCTTATGTCCATTCTCTATCGATTTTAACTTTCTTTTTTTCACCAAATCATTAAAATAAACAGATAATTAATAGACATAATGAGTTTATTAGCAAAAGTACTTAAGTATCCAAGTTTATGTACAAAAATGACACAAAAGAAAAAAAAATTTAAGTGGGTCTTACTGCAATAGTATAAAAATCCAGGAGGTTTTAGTGCAAGTCGACCAAATAAATATACCTAAGTCTTTATCACACACTTTTATATTATATCAAATTGTCAAACGAAAAAAAAAAAAATCAAAAACATCCCTAGAACTTTGGATCAAGTCAAACAAATCTCTAATTTGAAATTAGTAACCCTTGAACTTTGAGAATCAATATTGATACTTATATATGTCTAAATTTCTATGGATAAATGAATTAAATAAATGAAATTTAAAATAATTTTTAATTAAATTTTAGTTCAAAAATATATACTAAAATGTTTTTAACAAATAAAACAAAAAATGTGATAAAAATTTAGACAAAATAAGTAATTTGGATATTTCTCAAAATTCAAGGACTACTAATTTTAAATTAAAAGATTAAGAAGTCGGTTTGGTTTTTCCCCAAGTTCAGGATGTGTTTTTTATTTTTATATTGCCCAATTATCAATTCAAAACCTATTTATGCATACATATTTCCCAATAAAATATAATAAAAACAAAAACCCAAATAATACTCATTCTTAGCATCAATATTACATAACAAGGGAGGTTCATAATATCTCGTTACATAACAAGCTAGGACCCCATTAATTTATATTGAATAATAGAGCCAAATTCCATATCTCATTTACAATGTTTCCTCCCCCAAACTATCAGTTTACTCAATTGACACTCCAATTTGAATAATTGTATAAATATGCCTACTTACGTCTAAATTGGGCTTTAAATGAAAAAAAAATAATAAAAATAAAAAATTAAGTGTAATTACAAAATTATCTTCATTGGTTGCAATTAAAAACACCACAATTTTCATCTAATTTAATTCTAAATTTAGATGGTAGGGGTTATATTGATACAATTATCTTAAATTGTGGTGTCAAATAAGCAAATTGACAATTTGGGAGGACATTGTAAATGGGGTGAAAGTTTAAGATGAAACGGTGTAATTTCCCAAAAAATTATAATAAATAAAATCAATTGCTCAAAATTTCTCATGGCAATAATATAAATAAAAAAATCAAATTTCAAATTTTATATTCTAAGAAGGAAAAAAAAAAAAAAAAAAAAGTGGTTTAATGATTTGTTCATGTGCTGATCGAACTCATCATACTGGTCGAATTCAGCGGAATGGACTGCAACGAACTGATCAAACCGGAATGGACCAGAATTTATACCAATTGAAATAGGGGGTGATTGGTACTAGTTAACTGACTAGAGAAAAAAAATAATATATATAGGCTAGTGCTATTTCCGTACTATTGGTGCAAAAATATCAAATTTTGGTGTGATTTTATGTACCAAGATTTGATATTTCAACACTAATAAGGTAGAAATAACATATTAATATGGAAATATCATTTCCCTATATATATTAATTATTTCGGTTATATTATGACCGACATCCTTATGAGACATCCAGTAATATCACATGATCGAGAAATTATTCAGTGAATCACGTCATCCGTCTACCATTCCAATAATTAAATGACATGTGTCATAATTAACTAAATAAGACTTAGTCACCTTTTAACAACTAACCCCAGTTAACAATTAAATAACAATTGTTTGTATTATTTGTTCAGTCCAGCGAAACAGTCACCGTCTTTCTTCCACACACACCTCATCGACACCGCTATTTGTATTATACTATTATTTACCAAAGCCCTTTTCAATGGCCCGTCGCTCTCACCAAGCTTGTTGGAAAATCTCACATACCTCACTGGAGAAGCCACATTCTTTGGCAGAAAAAGCAAGAATCCCAAATATGAAAAGGCCTTCGGAAAAGCTCACATACCTCACTTAGCTCTCTAACTGCATTAGTAGTCAAATTAATTATTATTATTTGCAGTGCACTGATTCAAATGAGCCCCAAATGGGATTCTAGAATTGGGTATGAAACAAATGCATGCCCAGAATAATATTTTTTGTTGCATGCTCAAAGAAGCAAATGTTCCCAAGAAGCAACCACCACATCAAACCCATAACAGACCCAGTTCTGGACTTTTTTTTATTAAAAAAAAAAAAAAATCAAATCTAAAATCAGATCTCTTACACCTTGAAATGGTCTCATAAACAAGAGCAACCTCAACTTACCAGATCTCATACCCAAAATTTTTCAAGTACTCCAATCATAAGCGACAAGTGGAGGGGATTTCTTTTGCTCTGCCACTCATCTTGCCCACGGCCAGCAACTTGTTTCTCCTGTCGTACTGGACCCACACCATGTAAAACTTGGTACCCAGAGGGGCCAGCTAGATGTCGAGCGGGGGCAACGACCACGGTCTTGTTAGATCGAATGTCATTGATGTCATGACCCACTACTTGTCAATCGTGCCATGGTGGGATGTGTGTGGAAGAAGATGGTGGCTGTTTGGCTGGGCTGAACAAATAATACAAACAATTTTTTTTTTTAATTGTTAACCGGGGTTCTTCTCAACCCAAAAAAAAAATTTGTTAACTGGGGTTAGTTGTTAAAAGCAGACTAAAGTCTTATTTGGTTAATTATGACACATTATGACACATGTTATTTAATTATTAGAATGGTGGACGGATGACGTGGTTCACCTGGTGGACTGAATAATTTCTCCACATGATCAAGGAGCAAATGCCATTATCTCCCTTTATTGCAAAAGGTCTCTGAAGTCTGAACAGCACTCCTTCATAAGATTAATCATGAACACACACAGCATGCTACGTGTTCTAAACCAACAATTTAAGCAAGAAGAGTTTATTTTGGGGAAGGTGTCGGCCACGTTAGATAGTCAATATTCTCGTTTTATAAGAAACCTTCTATATAACCAATGTAGCCCATAACCAATGTACCTAACAAACCGCTAATGTTTATAAGATAAAAATTAATAAAAAAAAATTTTATTAAAGAACGGGAATTTTTTTGCAACTCGCAAGTTAACTACCAAACTTGCTTGGTGGAACCTCTTTACATATGAATATTTTCCCACTAAAATTCTACAAGCTACTTTAGTTTGGGACGGACATGGTTTTCTCTATATGTCAACTTTATTCAATCATGATTATAGAAAACTATCCCCTCCTTCCAACTATTCCATTATTATTTTTTTTAATGGAAATCGAGGAAAACAAAAAAGAAGATGTAAGGATATATTAATATTAGTATGACTTTATGAGATGATTCAACTATGACGACCCACATAAATTATACATGAAGTTTTTTTTTTGGCTAAACAATTATACATGAAGTTAGTATGACTGTATGAGATGATTCAACTATGACGACCCACAAATTATACATGAAGTTTGAAAAAGTTATATTTTATACGTATGATAGGATTTAAACTTATAGTGCAAGATGATTACTGTTAGTCTGTTATTAGATTAAGACATCATTTTAGAAAAATAAAAAAATAAAAAAAAAATTTATGATTGCACATACTTGACAACTTACATACATAACACATGAAACCAAAATATTACATTTTTCTCATTAATTTGGAAATATCAAATATCAAATATTTGATTTTTATAATTATTTTGACAAATGGGAAGTGGAGATTTGAATCTTAGAAATGTCTATTAGAAACACACGGAAGTTATTGTTGAATTACAAGGATCTTGGCACCAAATGTTTTATTGATAGTATGATCACCTTAATTAGCTTGTCATTAAAAAAGAAAAGACACTGAACCAATGTTATTATATTGAAAACTTCCTAACTGGTAGCTTTTTGTTCTTTCTTTTTTTCTTTTTTGGTTGTGTTTACTTGTAAGCATGTTTTGGATCACTAGTTAGCTACCATGTCGTAGTTATCTATGTAGAAAACTTCCGAAATAATCCTTTAATTTAGGCTTTATTTGATTACTTAATGGTTGGACTTGTATTGCCTCAGAACCTGTCATTTATTTCAAACCATTATTGGGTTGCTATTAAGGAAAAGAAAAGGCAAAAATATGGTTGCACTTTGCAAGTTGCAATCCAATATAATATTTAACGTAATCCCGATTTGTCGGCTCAGTCTTCTTAACTATAGATTAGTATCCAGTTGGCCTTTCTTGTCATAATTAAAAATATCTTATATTACGTTGCGGCGGCTTCTTAGTTCTATTTAAAATCTTTACTTCCATGACTTTTCTAATTGAACAAGTGAATACAGGAAATTCTTCTACCAGGCAAAACATTATTTGGAAAATACGCAATGTTTTCTTTTGTTTTTTAATAATATGAATCAAATTTGAAAGGTATGATTTCTCATATGTAGGAACCAGGAAATCATCATGTGTACAAAACAGCAAATCATCCCGATGATTTCATTTGTATTGCATAATAACTTCACGTCCAAGAAGGTACAAACCGAGTGAATTTTTACAACATTCATTCGATGTGAACTAAAAGAGAAAGGAAAAAGAGAAAAGACATCTGTTAAAACTCTATAGGTGTACATATGTCATTTAAAATTTTTAATAACGCGACAGTCTGTACACTATTACATTGAATCGCCTTCTCAATCTCGTCGTGCTGCCAAAGGAGCCACCTCAGCGAGAGGAGTGGTGAGGGGAGTGGCGAGAGGCGTGGAGGCCCGTGAATTCCGACACACGGGACATGTTGGATGCAGCCGTAACCACGGATCCACACACTTGCGATGGAAAACATGGCCACAATTCGGTAACAACCTAAGCGAATCGCTGTCTTTATAATCAGCCAAACATATGGAGCAGCAGGAAGCCATTGTTTCACCTTTGTGAAGCTTGGCTTGTGAGTAAAGCAACTTTGGGTAGCTACGGAGAGTGGATTCGTCGAGGCCTATGTCAATGGTCACAGCAGAATGATCATCTTGGGTAGTATTGTTGCGGTTCGAAGATTCAGAATTTGAATGCATGCGGGTGCAATAGAAGGAAGCCGCAGTGAGAACTATAATAACCCCAACCATGCCAAGGCTGAATCCGAAGCTATAAGCAAAGCCATGCGTGTTTTCTGAGTCAGCACCGGTATCCATAGTATAGAGATTTTCGTCAAAGGAATATAAAGCGATAGAGATAAGGCTAGTTATAAACGAAGGAATGAAATATGTGATAGCTGGGATAGTTGTGATTATAATCATGATCTTGCAAAATTGGGGAGTTGCTATCTGGACCGATTGTGTTTGTCCTGCTGCTACCTTAATTTCTAGCTACTATCTGAAGAATTGTCAACGCTTTCTATTATTTTGCTACTATCTGAAGAATTGTCAACGCTTTCTATTATTTTGCTAATAGGAAACAATACCTCAAAAAAAAAAAACAAAAATATATAATATAATAAAATCTCCCCAACTCTATCAATGAGAGGGCTGCTGGCTCTACGGATAATTACGGTTCACATCGATAACTTCGTACAGCGTGATACATACGACTCAACTGGGACTATTAATTGTTAAGAATATTGTTCTTTGCCACTAATCTTATTATAAAGTTGCAATGGATTATCTTTCTTTATTTATTTCCAAGAAAGGGATATAAAATTTTGTCGTTATCAGCTTTTTCTTATCTTACAATTAATTACTTCAGCCACGCGATCTCAAAAATTCAAAATCTTTTTGTTCTTGTTTTTTTTTTTTTTTTCAACGATCAAGAAGCATGCATTTGAAACAATTTTTTTTTTTGTTTTGTTTGGGAATGAATAACAAGGTTTTATTTGGGTATTGATTACTCATGATTGTAGACATCAACGTCCATAAATTTTGAATATTGATACTTACATTTAAGTAGTGTAAGTATAAGTGGTGTGGACAAATAATTATCATTCTAATTTTGAATATAGTCTACGTTGTTTCCCTTTCAATGTTCTTTTTGTTGCATAGTTGTATTTTAATTGTATGATGGATAGCTAAATTGTTTATATTTGTCATCGTATATACCTACCTGATTGGTGTCTGGACCAAATAGGTTGGGTGCTTATCACTCATTTCATAACTTAACCTTTGAACTTAGTGTAGTAGATGTAGATTAATTTGGTGCCTTATCCATGTAAAGTTTCGTAATTTTCTCTTTTAGATTGTAACTAAGGCTCCAAGCATTGTGCTTTTGTTGTTCTTTAGATTGTACTTAGGACATGCATAATGTCATGTAAAAAAAAAACTCTATTGTAATACTCTTGTATCATTTCTATGAATTAGTGAAATTTTGAGGCTTTTTCCTTAATTTTTTCCTTGTAAATAGAAATTAAGTGGAAACTCCAATATAAGCCCTTAATTCATGGGATTTATCAACAGTTGAATATCCACCGTGAGATTCGCTATTAAGGGATACTAATCATATTTGTCCCCTCGAGTAAAGTGTATGAAAAAAAAATGAAGAAGAAGATAAAATAAAAAGGTAGAGAGTGAAAGAGAAAAAGAGAGAACCCAAGAAATTAACGTGGGCTGACATTAAAGACCTATATTCATTGTAAAAAAAAAAAAAAACTCTTAACAGTTGCATCATAAATTCATAACTATTAAACTATATATGTTACATGAACCTATTGAATGATATATATATGAGTAACCTAGGGTTACAGCACAAGATTTATAAGAAGGATTAAGATTACTTTCACTATTAGTAAGTATTAGTACAATAAATCTAAACTACGATATATAATAGATGTGTCCTTGATCAAGATTGAACCTTAATATATCTAAAAAAAAAATTGTTGATTTAGTCTTAGACATGTAAAACTACTTTTAGGAGACAAAACTAGGTACAACTACTGTAACATTTTTTTATTTAAAAAAAAAAAAAAGCAGTTTTGGAAACACACGTGTTTGTACTCACTGTCGCAGATTATGCAACTTCTTGATGTTGCAACATAATTGTGGGTACATCATATTTGTGGAAGTTAAGCATAACTTTGAGTTATTATATTCAAGAGGGATTAAAGATGGTTAATTTAATGTGGCCAAGTGAGTTGGGCATATAACGAGACCCTTTTAGAGATGTTGCTATGTTGGTCCTTTTTTTTATATATAAGATTTGGTGTAGTATTCTCAAATTTTTCCTACAAGTAATCGATGGTCGCATTGCCCATTTACCAGTACAAACAAAGAGAATATTGACATGAGAGATGTGTGGTTTTCCACCCACTGCTTTCTCTACCCACTGCTTTTTCAACCAAATAACATTTTTTTTCTTTCTCTTTTCTCTCTGATCCTTTCTTTCCGCCCTATTTTCCACTCAACCAAACGACACCTTAGTGTCCTCTTGCTGTTGCAAATTTTATAATATTGAGTGGACTTGCATAACTGATTTTAAGACTAATTCTTTTAATATATTCTTTGAAGTTCTAGATAAGCTAATTAACAATAGCATAGGCCTTACTTTTAATCAAAAGCTGCAATGCTAGCACATGTTCTTACGGCTAGTAGAGAGTTAAATATTGTAAACAAAATTTGTGAATTAGACCTGAACGACCTGATCAACCAATACCAATTACCAACTATTACTTTAAGTGAAAGTAACCTTCCCCAGAAATTCATGTCCCATGAGTCGAGGTAGGCAGCCAGGAGAATTAACAAAACAAAGTAAACACTTAATTAATTATAAGCTCAAAAATGTGATTATGAAACTTCCTGACGAATGCATGTCCAAGAGTCAATGCTAGCAAGTTCTTGCATCAGCATGACAGCATATCTCTCTCTAATATTTTTGCTATTTTTCTTTTTTGTACTAGAAATATTATCGCTTCCCTAATAACACTAACTGCAATTTATTTTATTTCGTGGTGTGGCATAGAGAACTCCATTTGTCTAAATTGTATTAAAGAATTGACCCTTATATGCACGTTAATACGTTATAAGTTGTAAATGGCATGGAGTGAGGTATCTCTTTATTTAATTTTATTTTCAACTTATAAGACTCCTGCCCCAGCTAAAGCTCCCTTTCAGATTTCTAAAGCAATATGTGATGGATCCTCTGGCCCATGTATACGTTTGCGTGTACGTTATACTCGGCCCTACTTAATACAAAAATCATAGAAACATAGTAAAACAAAGCCAACTCATCATTTCAATTTTAATTGCTTCGAAAAATTATAAAAACCAAGATGGCATTATTAAAGCCTATACTTTAGTTCTATAGTTTATTATCAAAAATAAATAAAAGCCTGCACTTTAGGCTCTGTTTGTTTCGACGTAAAACATTTTCTATCGTAAAATGTTTTCAGATGTAAATGATTTCCAGGAAAACGTTTGTTTTTCCGGTGTTTGTTTACATTATGGAAAATGCTCTGAAAAATATTTTATGGTGTTTGGCGCGACGTATAAAATGAAAAAATGTTTTTTATTTTTTATTTTTTTGTTTTTTTGTTTTTTTAACTTTTTTATTAAAAACCTAAAATAAAAAGGTATTTATTTTAGAAGTGTAAACACTCATCCATCACAACATTGTGAAACTAATACAAGTTTTTTCATATGATAAATAAACATGATAAATGAAAACAACAAATAATGAACACCATCCAAAATTATAGTTCATAACCATTCTCATAACATATATAACCATAACACTACTCATCCAATTTTTAATACATAATCCAAAATACTAAACATAGTTCCTAAATACATAACCATTGAATGACAAGTGAACTAACTAAGAGAAACCTATTTGCAACAATTTATTAAACAATGTCTTCATCTGTGGTCACTTTTCAATTTTACTGCAATTATGACAATGTAATAATCTATTAATTTATAACCCAAGCTTATGTATCCCATTACAGAATATAAAATGGTTGTACCACACTATAAAAACATTCGCATGAAGCTTTTTGCTGTCAATCTTTTCAATCTTTTTTGCTTTTGGCAGATAGTCTTTGTTTTCAATCATCTTACATTGAATTGTTTTCAATCATCTTACATTGAAGTAAACCATATATGTACGAGTCCAGTGAGTTCCTAGGAACCAAATAATACTATCACTAAGTAGATCAGAAACGACTAAGACAAAACATTTTAAGGCTTCTTTCTCACTAGCATTCTAAGTGTTGGATATTATTATCCCACATTGGAAATAGTTGGAGTGAGTAATGGGTTTATAAGGCCATGGGCAATCCTCATCTCTTAAGGCGTCTTGATATCCAACACTAAGATCCACCTCTTCATTTGACATTGAAAAGTCTATTGCAGATCTAAAAGAGACAGACAGACATGCTTTCAACTAACTAAAAAATAAGTCAATAACTATTGTCTTGAGAGAAAAATTCCCCTGCATTTTCACTTTAAAAATTACAAAGATGCTGAACTGAATGCATCTTCAAAAATCAATTGCAACATTTTAGTCTTGAGAAAAAAAAAAAAAAAAAAAAATGATCGTGAGATAGAGATCGGAGGGGGTGGGGGTTTAAGTGGGAGAAGCATATCAATGCAGGGATGCTCAGGTGGCTCTTTGCTGTGCGACGGCGTGGCTCGGGCTGGCTGGGCACAAGTTGTGCGAGAGAGAAAGCGAGCAGAGAGAGAGAAAGAGAGCAAAGAACAGGCCGGGGTGCTGGGGGTGGCTGGGGTGGCTTGGGACAGTGAGAAAGAGAGCAGAGACAGTGAGGAGAGCATAGAGCAGAGACTGAAGAGTGAGGAGTGAAATGGGTCGAGAGAGATGCTCATGCGTGTTTTGGAAAATGGTTTACGGAAAAATTTTCCGTAAACCGTTTTCCTCATTTTACCTTACGTTTTTCAGGTCAAATGCAAATATTTTCCTGTTGACTTTAATTTTATTGCGAAACCTGCAGATGATGAAAATATTTTACGGAAAACATTTTACGTCGAAACAAACGGAGCCTTAATTCTTTTGGTTTGAAAACCTACTAGTTTGAAGGAATATTTCAAGAGCTCTTGTAATATGGCTTCTAGTGGCTTAGTTTTAGAGACCCAATACAAGAAGGAATCAGTTGTTTGGTTGGTGTTGGAATATTTTAATAAAGATAAAAATAATTGAAATTTATTTCTCCATTAATTGAATAGTCAAAATTTGACCATTAGTTTTTACATTTTTTTTTTATTGATGGAGTTTTATTTGAATTTATAACCATATTAAACTCATAATATTTATACATATTAAATTATTTCAATTGATTTAATTGACCTATTTAGTGTTTTTGTAACTTACTAAATATACTAAGTCTATAAATAGGTTCTCCTCCACCTATTTGAGAGATGAACCACTAGTGTATGTGAAAAAGTTCTTCTTATTCTGTGTGTTTTTCACTATCATTCTTTACCAAAAAAGACTTTGTATTATATCTTTCTTTTTCTTTTCTTTTTTGAATTGATTAGTATTATATATCTTATAACTATGATATCTCTCTATGAATGAGAGTACTATTTTAAAGTTTCCTATTTTACTTAGTAATGTAGATTAGTAAGATAACGACAATGGTGACTAGATACTTGTTGTATCCTGATGACAGCGTGTTTTAAATGGTTTGCATCAATTGATTAAATATCCCACAAACAGCACGTATCGTCTCGAGAGAGTGACATAATCTGCGCCTCAACTTGGCCACCTCAATCTCATGGAATTAATGGTAATTCATTGTATCTCATGTTATATGATATATGATATATGATATATTGAAGCACCAATGACGTAATTTGTGTTAATGTTTTCTCTATTATGACGTCAAATGCAACTTATGTAAAATATCATTATTTGTTTAATACTTTTGTAAATTATGAAATTCATTTTATTTACTAATTTATGTTCATAGGAATAACAGTTGTAAGATTTTCGTAGTATTTAATCCATTGTACAAACGTGTATTACAAGTGAATAAATATTGATTGATATTTTATCAAAAAAATAAGATTAAATTGCAATTTACATCCTTAAGTTTGAGTTAATTTTGATTTTGTCTCTTAAAGTTTCAAATTTTGGATTTACTCCCCTAATAATATTTGGATTTACTCCCCTAATAATAATTTAAAAAGGGTCTACCGAAACCAAAACATGAATACATCTTGACTATGTAAAAACTTCATGTAAAATTGTGCATCTGATTTATACAAAATCCTAACAAAAGGTTTAGACCTCATCAAGTTTAAAGAACTTATTTCATAAATCCAAGTCAACTTGCATCCACCGAACATCTCTCTTTTTTTTCCTCCTTGTACGGATGAGTTTACCGATGCATTCTCTCAAATAAGTAATCGTCTTGCCAAAGAACCCACCTCACTAGAAATAATAGTTATCTAATTATTGTATTAGATAACTATTATATCATTGTATTTGGATCCCATACGGTTATAAGGATACATACACTATGTGAAAAATAATGTATATATCTAATTATTGACATGATAGGAAGGTATATCAAACCGGCTAGCTTCTGCATATTGGACAAGTGTGATGATGCCGTAGCCATAAATTGACGCACTGTAGATGAAAGAGATGCCCACAATTGGCAACATCCTGAGTAATTGGAGTGACAAAAAAAGCCCAAACCCACTCACTAATTATCCAACCAAATCCACTTTTTTAATAAATGGGCAAATGGGTGCTAGCCTAATTAGACCCAATTAAGTTGGGTTTAATTGGGCTTTAATTGGGTTGCTTATTGGGCATCTAACAAATTTACTCAAACTTACTTATTAATCATTTGGGGGTATTTTTTTTATTTTCACGAGCATTTTTATCATTTTAGAAGTTGTAAGATATTTTAACCATTTACATACATAAAATAATTGGGTAAATGGGTAGGTTGGGTTTTAATGGGTTGGATTGGGTATGGGTCATACATACTTTGTTAAATAGACCTAAATGGACAGTTGGGTTTTTAAGGACCCAACCAATTTATTACCCACCCAAACCCACCATTTGACACCCCTACTAAGCATATCGCTATCATCATAATCCTCCAAGCATATAGAGCAGCAAGAAGCAGTTGAGTCACCCTTCTCTAGCTTGGCTTGAGCATAAAGAAGCTTTGGAAAGCTATGACAAGTGAACTCGTCGAGGCCATGACCGATTGATGAAGAATCTTGATCAGCACTTGAGAGAGAGCCCCTTTGATATGAATTCGGGTTTGCTTGAGGACGTCGCATTCGACAATCACAAAAGTAACCGAGGGTTACAACTATGATCAGCACCAAGATGCCCAGGGCAGCTTCAACACCATTTGGAAGTATACCCATCTCTAATTACTTTTGTGATCACTTAATTCCATCTTCTTCTTTTTTTCTTCTTTTTTTTTTTTTTTTTTTTTGATATATGATTGAAATTTTAATCTAAACTCACACACACGTATATTTGAAGGCCCCGGGGATTGAACCCACACCCTCATAGAGGAGTGAGGCTTTTTAGGAAAGGGGATTACCACTGGGTCAAATACCCAAGTAGCCTTAATTCCATCTTCTTTGATAAATGATTACAAGCTTGAAATTAATTGTTGAAAGCTTTGGGAGTACTAACTATATGACTATATCTTTGTGATTGTATAAATGCTACTGTTGAGAGATACCTCCTGGACATTTTCAATGGTTTCCATAACTTTATCATTGATTTGGCCCTTCTCAACTTAAAGGTGTAACTATACGTAGTTTCGATTAGCCGATGAAAGATATATCCATTGTATATTTATTTCGATCTGATTGTGAAATGTTCACGTGGCTTCACATTTGGGGTCTATGAATGAGACCTATAATAATGTAAATAATAAATACAGTACTGCTCAATTTCTATATATATTGAAGGTGGATCCTATTGCTAAATATAATAAATTTAATAATATGAATTTCTTGTACGTCCACATAACTTGTACAAATAATTCATCTTTACTCTTCACAGTAGAGGTGAAGATAAACTATAGATGTAGATATTGATACCAAGATTTAAGACTCAATCTTCATCAAGGTTCAAGCATATCATATATCATTACCAAGCCAAAAAAAAAATTGTCTATGATAGTACATGTTCATTGTGCTAAGATTTTCTTATAGTGCAAATAAAATCATTATAATCTTACTAGTAGTAGGTGATTTTAAGGTTTAGCTTATTATATATATCATGAATGAATTCATTGTAATACATAAAACTTGATGCAGTTGGGTTTGTCGTTGTAGAGGTAGGTCTCTAAAATTATATTACATCTAGAGATTCTCATATTTCAATGGTATGAGAATTCATAAACTAAAAAAAAAAAAATAGAAGATCCACACCAAAAAGTCAATCAAACAATTGCAAACAAGTATCAAAAAATATTTCTGGGTCTGGTTGGTTGTACCTTGCTTTGTGCCAATCTATTTGTACAAACATTTGCTTCCCTATAAACGTGTTTAATGGAGACCTAACATGGTCTCTCCAGTAAATGCTTGCAGTCGTTGATCAAGTTAGTTAGGTCAGGAGGAAAATGTAAGACCTTATTCATTTAGTTTGTTTGGATGGGTTGGATTTGGATTTAAATGCCCAAATCCAAATCGTTTGTTTGGATGATTTACAACCACTATGTGGGCCAAATCCAACTAAGATTTCAAAAGCTCAAATCTATGGATTTCAAATAATACTTAAACTTAGAAATTTTACAAATTCTCAAAATGGATCTCAACACTTAAAATAACTAAAATATCCTTAACCATTTTATAGCTATCAAGGAGTTTGTTTCCAGTACTATATCCGAGATTCTAGAGCAACTAGAGCCCATAAGCATTTATATTCCAAGTAATTCCAAAGTTTAATGCAAACGGCAAACCCCTTTATCCATTTTCCCAAGTCATCCCTTATTAAGCCCCCAGGCCTGCTAATCTAGGTTGTAACTTGTACCTTTCTACTACCATCCGTATTTAATTTTGCAGTATATTTTGGCGGTGCAGTCCATGCAACTAAAATTGTCCATTTAGTTTTTGTGTGAGCTCATAAAGTAAAATTTAGTAGCGTGACTAATAATGTTATGGATTACACTTGTTCATCTCTAAACTTAGTGAATTTCGAGCTAACCAAACAATCCAAATCTAAAAGGCGAAAAAAGGTGGACCAAGGGACACTAAAGACTAAAAGATGAAGTACTTTGTTTGCACCATTCCTTTATATTCAAATTATAGAAATTTGTAATCAACTATGTAAACTGTAATGTATTCCAAGTTCCAACGATCTGTAGCCCATGCTGCCATGCACAATCGCTCAAAATATGGATGGGTGCTTCCAACAACACACATCTAGGACAAGTTTGAGATGAATCAGATGATAGTAGTAGGAACGGAAGTAACATTGCTCTTGATGGTATCCTATAATGTATATACTTTCCAAATAAAATTTTGGATTTTGGGGTAAGGGTAAGACTGTACTGTGCACATTCTAGAACGAGCTGGCCAAACTTGTGCATCCTGATTCCTGAGTGTTGGATTTGTTGTAACGACTAGGGCCTAATCTCTCTTAAGTAGCCACGACAAGGAAGCCAATTATCATGCCAAGATAGAAATAGCTGAGGATATCGATTGCTATTGACAATATTGAAGTTGACCAACCACGCAATCTGAACCTTGTATTTATCTATGAAAATCAAAGCAACTATGTAGTATGTGTCACGTACAATTTTCCAATTTATTTATAAGCAGACTTGATAGCACTAAGATCAAACCTCGAAGCCAAAAAGATAAGGCAACCAAAAGATCTTGCAATGCAATACAACTGCGTACACACAACACATGTTTTCTTAGTCAAATTATTGTCCTTCAAATTTAAAAAAACAAGTAGTCTTTTCTATTTCAATTGATTGTAAATCTTCAACGGATTGACAGAAATTAAACTGGGATCATTTTAGACCTACCATCTCTACACCTAGATAACAAATCTCAACGCAGTCACAGTTCTCACTCCTTGCACTTGGCTCCTCTAACCAACAGGAATGGCCTGCTTTAAAAGAACTAAAAAACTAGAAGCAAGAAGCAGATGCACTGTGCAGTCTTATGGCCTATCTGAAACACTTCTGGATGGAAGGATGACCCCATCCAGATGATATAGATAATAAGATATACATCCCAAGAAATAAGCATGGTTCTCAAAAGTACACTGAAATTAAAATACTAAATCTTCCACAGTATAAGTTTGGAAACAAAGGAAAAAAAAAAAAACCCAAACCAAAACCTAACACACTCCCTATAACAGAAGACAACAATGTTGAGATTTATTTTCTCAAAGTAATTCAGCTTCCCCAAATCGTGGACTCCACTTCTCCCTATTTGTTGTTTGATCAACTCATTATTAGTTCATCATTGTTGAGCACATTGAACCCTCTGGGCACCACCAGGCATATCATCATCCTCCTCATATGCTTCTTGGGCCTGTGCTTGCTTGCGACGCATTTCATCCTCTATGTTCACATCATGCAGTGTAGTCTCCTCACATTCATCCACCTCCATGTCTGTCAACTGCACTGAAGTCCTTGGAGGCAGCACAGTCTCCAATGCCTTGCTCTGCTCTGGGCTGAGGGTGTCTGGAAATTCAACTGTGAAGTGAATGTACAATTTACCCTTCATGAATGGCCTCTGGTACAGAGGCATTCCTTCATCATTTATTGCCTTGTATTGGTCTGTGTCAAACAAGCAAAGAGATCAGTACAATGAACAAAATATATGAGGAATACCATAAGTCACTTATTATCAACAGGAACTTACAAGTGAATCCAAGTGACCAATAGGCATTGGGCACAAGGGAGTACACTTTTTTAGGGTTTCAGAGGTTCCGTTAAGGTTATAGGTTAGGGTTTACAGCTCATCGGAGTATAAAGTAATACTTTTTTTATTGGTAGTTACACACACGAACAGTGACTCAGTGAGTCTTGAACCTACCACCTCACTTCCTTGTTATTAACATGGTGAGGAGGTGCCATTTGACCTATAGCAGCACATTGACGAAGTAAGCAAGTAATGCTATCTCGCTAACTTATTTCCAAAAATATTTGACAGGGCCTGTATCCACCTTTGATTTTACAAAGTAAAGATGTAACATTATGGTTTTGATGAAAGGGTGGGGAATGATCGACTTTGTGAAAAATTGATGCATCAGAAAAAAATATTTATTGCTAAGTCATACACACATCCAATGTGCTTTGAACGCACAACCTTACCATTCACCCATTATATATATATAATAAGTAAAAGATATATTATTGAAAAGGGACCACTTCGTGTGCATAAAGCATGAACACAAAGATGTCAAAGGTTACAAGGTAGGATCAATATGTACTGAGCACAATGATTCGATAAAGGAGGCAATGGAGGTAGTAGAAGTTCAAGAAACTAGCAAGAAGTTCAAGAAGCTGATTCTCAAAACTCGTCAAAACCTCAAACGCGCATCAATTACCATTCACCCATTCTTGTGAGCAGAGGAAGTGCTATTGTGCCAGAGCTCAAAAATAAGTTGGGAATTCCAAACCCTTGGAAGTATCATTAAACATTAATTGACTTCTTATGAAATAATATCAAAACATATCATCCAACAAACAAGTATGACTCCATTGACTACTGACTAACCCTTACTAGGATTACAATACCAGATTTCAAAGTCAAGTCTGCACAAAATTAATGGAAACAAAACAAGAATGGACCCAAATGCTACCAAGTGTATCAATGCCATTCTGAAGTCAAAATGCATAGATGGACTCTCATGGATTAAATAAATAAATAAATGACCCTAAGAAATAGCTCACGAGATCAACAGCTAACCATAGACACATTTCACTTTTCAGTCCTATGCAAGACTCAACCATAAATAACTAAGGAAGTAAGAATGATACAGTAATAATGCAACTTACCAGGCTTAACAACTTCTCCAGGTTCGGATTTAATGAGGAGCTGCCTGCTATCCATGTGCGTCAATATAAATTGGAAGCCGCAGAGTGCCTCTGTAAGGGACAAGGCGTGTTCGACAAATAAGTCATCACCCTTTCGCTTAAACTTAGGGTGCTCTTTCTGCTGTAGAACAAAAACTATGTCCCCTGTGACAGTGTCAGGCTGCAGAGAAACACATCCCAATTGCACAGATTAAAAACCAAATACTAGAGTTACATGGATAGGGGATAATGTAAAAAAATTCTTTGCTCATTTCTAACTGGCCAGCTTAGGATCCCAAAGACAACATTAATATTATATAAAAGAAGAAAAGACACAGTAGCCTCACCGCTTCATCAGCTTCCCCAGGGAATGTAATCCTCTGTCCATTTTGCATACCCTTCTCTACAATTACTTCCAAAACCTTCTTTTCCTGAGAAACCTTTTCTCCCTTGCACTGTGGGCAGCGGTCCTTGTCATTGATAGTCTCACCAGTACCCTTACACTCATTGCAAGCATGCTGCATTTGCTGGATCATAGAGGGGCCAAGGTGTCTAATTGAAATTTTGATTCCAGACCCTTGACAACCAGAGCATTTCATTGAAGCACCTGATTTAGAGCCTTTACTGCAAAATGTCATACAAATCCCCATATAAGAAGAATGAAGAGCAAATAACCAACATGCCAAAAACATATGAAATATGGTACTAACCCCTTGCACTTGGAGCAAATCACATTGCGAGAGAGGGATAGCTTCTTAGATGTCCCATTGAAGAGGTCTTCCAAAGAAACCTTGAGGGGATGGATCACATCCTCTCCCCTCCTCTGCCTTCGGCCTCTGCTGCTTCCACCACCTGCACACAAGAAAACTCAGCACAAATGTCCATATTTGTTTCATAAACAGCTGCATGTACTTCATGAATAAAGATTCATACCACCAAATGGGTTTCCACCACCAAAGAAAGACTGGAATATGTCAAATGGGTCATGTCCGCCACCTCCACCACCCATTCCTTCCTTGAGAGCGTCCTCACCATACTGATCATAGATTTCACGTTTCTCTGGGTCACTTAGAACCTCATAAGCTTGGGCCAACTCTTTAAACTGAAATAGAACCCAAATTTGACAAGATTCAGTACAAGAACTACCTCACAAGAACAATTAATACAAAGCAAAATCAAACTATATATAGTATGAATAGTATGACAATAAAGTAAAACACAACAAAACAAGGAGGCAGTAGTGCAAAATTAGGATAGCTAAATTATTTCGCTCTTAGCAAATGCAGTCATGGAAACCATAAATAAACATTAGGAAAGAATAGAAAGAAAATAATTTCCACCCAGAACAAAAAAATAAATAAATAAAAGAGAAAAAATAAAAGAACTGTTATTCCAAAACTCATGCAAAATGCACCACTCCACAAGTTCTTTCAATGCATCATTATCAATCAAGAACAAATTTCACAGGTGCAATTCGTCAAGAGTAATTATTCAATACTCTCAGAGTATAGCGACGCATTACTCCTTCCTCTCACATAATAGTCAGTCCTACTAATTAAATTCATAATGTCCTTTTACTCCAAGAATACCTAATAATTTTCTTAGGTCAAAAATTGAAAGTTCACTTGTTTAAAAAAGACAATTGGGAGAATTATGACATTATTCAAAAACTTCTTTTATGCCAATACCGTCAACGCAAAGCAAAGGAATCATACCAAAGCAAATATTCACACACACATACATACATAATTTCACAATCAATACTTCCCCATAACTTCCTCAAAACACACAATTCAATCCACATATCCATTGACTCCCAAACAAAATTCATTGACCTTAAAATCAGTACAATAAATTACATAACACAAACACCCAACACAAAAAGAACCAAACTTTACAAACAAAAAATAACTATGATAACAGATCTGTACAAGTTGACCCAACAAATCCAAACCAAAAACACAACCAACAAAAACCCAATTGCGCCAAACAATTAAGTAACAATTCCAAACCAGCTGATCCATCAAAACCCAACAACAAAAATTCTAACTTTAAACCAAATTAATAATTATTAAAAATAAATAAAAATAAAAACAAAAAGACCTTTTCAGGATCACCACCCTTATCAGGATGGTTCTTGATGGCAGCTTTTCTATAAGCCTTCTTTAGATCATCCTGCGAAGCGCTCTTTGACACTCCCAGAACCTCATAGTACTTCGTGTTGTCGCTTTTCTTCGGAGCTCTCCCAAACATTTTTTCTTTTTATCTACAAAATTTAAATAAAAATAATAATTAAAGCCCATCATTCACATGAAAATTCCAAACCCAAATCTGAGATCAGAATATTAAACTAACCGATCTTGAACTGTGAAGAATAAAACGAAGAGGAACCACAGAAGCAAAGCGAGACGGCTAGACAGAGAAAGAGGCGTATAAACGAGTTCGGATCTAGCTTTTAAGGGAGAGGAATGGACGGTTCAGATCGATTAGAGTTGAGTGTTTCATATTTTGACTTTTTACAGATAAGTGGAGGTGTGAGAATGGAAGGATCTAGAATTTTTTTTTTTTGTAAATTCTGAGGTTTCAGAAGAGATCTTGGCCGTTCATTTAGTCCATGTTTTTTTTGGTTTTGGTTTTATAGTATAGTCTCTATAGCTTAGCTGTGATCCACCTCTCAATTTTTATTTATTTGTAAAAGGAAAGTAGAAATAAAAATAGGAAATTGAAAGTGGGTTAATTAATTGGTAGCGAGGAGTTTGTAAAAAATTAGGAAAGGATTTCGTCTCAGTTGAGAAGTTGTGCGAATATTGTTGTGAAATATCTGGTGAGAAACAAAAGTAAATACTGGATATTTTTTTCCTTCGTTCTATGATACAATAGTTTTACACTGCTGCTATTGATGCTCTTATAGTTCAGAAGTTGATGTGTAGTAGTTGTGTGGGTATAATTATAAGCACCATCACTTGGATTTTTATATAAAAAACAAAAATAAAAAAAACTTGGGACTATTTAGTTTGAGTTTTTTAAATACATTCTCAAAATTAGATTGTTAAATCTGTGATACAATATTATGAAAAAATCATGTCGTAAAATAAAAGAGAAATAGTAAGAGAAGATAAATATAAATGAGAGAAGATATATAAACTTCTTTGTTCAAGTGGTCATCCGCAATATATTGTAAACTTTCTGAACTGATATCTAATCAATTCTCGTGTATATGTTACAACTGATATCACTCCTATATATATACTCGTGCATTTATTATAAAGTAAACCTAGATAATATCTGATCAATTCTTATGCATTTATTATAAAGTAAACCTAGATGGTAACTATATAAAGAGGGGATAACTACTATTTGCATAACATTTAATAGAAAAACTTCTTTTAAGAATTACTTTGTCGACAAATGTTGGCTTTCAAGCCATCAGTTCACATCGCATGAGATTATTTCCCATATGATTTTAGTCAACAATAATGGCTTAACTTGGCAAGCCATTTGTTCACAACAATTATGCCCTTATTTTTATTTTTATTTTTTGAGAAGAGTTATACCTTTAATTTGATAGGTCTTCAATTGGCAAAGCACCCGCCAACAAGCCCGACCCGGCTCTTAAGTCCCGTAATAATAAAAGCTTTACTTTTTCTTGGGTTACTTTTTCCTTTCTTTCTTTCTTTTTTTTTTTTTTTTTTGTTTTTTTTTTTTTAAGTAAAAAGGAAAATAAAATACTAAATCTATTAAAGCAATTTAATTTAGAGAAAATTGTATGACATTCTCTAAGGTTTGCTAAAAGTATATTGACAATCAACTCACGAAAATTGGAAAAATATTATTTTACCCTCACTTTTTAAGTAAATTTCTCATTTAGTCTCCATTAAAATATTACAAATTTCTCATTTTATTCTCCAACATTTCAAATCAACCTCTCTCTTTTTTAATGATTTAAATGCTTCCTAATTGGGATTTTTCGTTATATTCTCTTCATACATAACTGGTTCTTTATGGAACAGCCCCATTTTTGGACAAAAATGGGCTATTCAATTATGAACCAGTTATATATATTTGACGAGGATATAGTGGAAGATCGATGGCGTCGTGGAGATGGAACTTGATTTATACATCACTTGCCTTAATCTAATTGCCCATATGGGTCAATAATATTGGCTACTAATTAAGCATGTGTGTTACAAGACTTGACACATGTGACATGTGCTTGAATCATAACTAACTCACTTTAGTATATGTATTAGTAACTAACTCTTCTCATCGTGTAACCCTTGTAATCTAGCCCAACTGAGCTTAAAGTGCCACCTTAGGGTTGAATCACGTGCATGGGGAGTGAAGAGAGACTGCCATATAAGTTTGGGATCACCAAACAGACAAAGGAGTGTCGATTGGCAATTTATGCAAGGATGGAAGTGTCGATTATCCTCCTGAGTGTCAATCAAAACTTCCCTTTGTGTTAGGGTTTTGCAAATAAATAAATGAAGCATTTCTCGCGAGCTTCTAACACATTGCATGAAGAATATCTCACCTTGAAGCTTCAACCACTACTTGGACAGGGGTGTTGGTGAACTCTCTTGATGTGAGCAAACTAGTATATTATTCAATTTGTCTAACACATGTAAACAGTAAAGTACACTTCACACATGTATTTTTGTAATTGGTCATATGCCTAGTTTATTTATTACTTAGGTTTCAAAGTGTATATAATTTATTTATCCATAATTGATGTATATTTTACGAGAAAAAAAGTGTTCAAAATTGGGAAGTTATTGTTCAATCCTTTTGTCCCAAATGTTAAAATTTAAATGTTTACCATTAGAAAGGCTTAAAAAATGTATAATTCTTATATTATGTTAGCTTTAAGGTGAGCCCAAAATCCCAGTCCAAACCACATTTGGGCCTAACTCATATAAGTTGGGCCTAACCACCCTTGTATACCTCGCTCTCATTTTCCTTTGTAGTTTATATAAATGTCTTTCATATCTCTTGTAAAATGATGGTCAAAATGATATAGAAAAAGCCCTAAGAAATCCTAAGGAATTTCTCTCCGTGGATGTAGGCTTCAGGGCCATCCCAATTTTGGTTACTTACTTTTTTAAATATTAAAAAAACACTGTAAGAGTCCAAACATTTTTTTTTTTAATGCAAAATCAAGGTTACATTATGCTTTTAGCTTAAATTACATAAAAAAATATATAAAACAAAATGTAACTCCGGTTATAGTAATTATATGTCTCATAGTTTTTAAACTAAAAGATTCCTTAGAATTATAATATATATATATCACGGTCCTACAAACCACAACAAAATTAATACTAATAATAAATTAAAAAGTCATAAAAAATCATTAAATAAACACACTCCACGGCAACACAAAACAATGGTTTGCCCCACTACCCCCACAAACATGCTCTTACAAACAAAAGCTCTTGGCACATCACAACACTTGAGAGTTAAGTCAAGGTCTCACATGGTCAAATAATTGAAATATATACTCACATAGTGATAATGTACATTCATTCATTCATTTCAATATATCAAATGAGAGAGAGATCATTGGATCTAATTTTTTATTATCTATTGGTACATATTTTAATTTAGTTTGTTATAATTTTTTTTTTTCTAAATGTATACTAATACAAAATTATCTTTTATGTATGCTAATAAATTTTTTTTTAATGTTTACTATTTTTTTTTTTTTTTGATTGGTTCTTAGACTTGTGGAGCTTACCTCATGATTAGGCCTAGTAAGGTTTAAAGCTGAACCACGTAAATCTTTGTCTCCCTCCCCATTATGTCCGAACCCATTTTTGCAATTCCTCCCAAAAATATTAATTGTAAAACGTTTCTGACCCACTAATTCCTCCCAAAAATATTAATTGTAACACGTTTCCTTTTTTTTTTTTTGCTAAATTGTTTCTAACCCACTACAATTCATTAATAACATTTAAGTACTCAAAAACTCTCCGTTAGATTAAGAAAATAACTCCTGGAATTAATACTCAAGCTGCACCCTCAAAAAAATAAAAATAAAAATAAAATAAAGCACTCCCTACTTTTCACAAAGCTTCAACAATTGATTGTATTCCACTACCACTAAAAGCAAAAGTTTAATGAAACCATATGCTTGATGGCTTTCTCTCCCTTCCCAATGTCCCTCTTAACCCCAAGCTGGGATCTTGTATGTCCGATGCATATAACATCTCTCTCACAAACAAATGGGACCCTATCTGCATCGGACATATAAGATAGTTTTTCCTCGACCCCAATCTTCAACCTCCATTTTGACATTATCCTCCCCTTGTTTTCCCTTTATTATTTGTTATCTCGATCTTTCCTCCCCCACATCACTCTATAAGCTACTAGCCCGGTGTCCATCCACTAAATAATATCAAAATATCATCCACTAATAAAACACCACCACCCTAGCTGAGAACCCTTTTTATTCCCTTTTCTTCTTATCAAAAAAATAAAAACAGTAGAATCCCAAAAGCCCCATCATAAACTTCCAACAACTCCCTTAGAAATCAAACCCAAAAAAGCATTTATTACCACCCCCTTAACCTTCTTCACTTCATTTCCTTCTCCTCCGGACACAAACACACCATGTTCCCATCGACACCATTTGTTCTCTCCTTCGCTCTCTTCCTCACTGTCCCCTGTCTCTTCCTCTTCGCCCCTCAGATCCTCCCTCTCAAACACGTCCCTCTCTCACCCCCTAACCCCGAGCTCGAAGACCTCACTCTCTTCCACAGAGCTACCCTCGCTTCCACCACCTCCTCCACCTCACGCACAGTCCACTCCCGCTTAGGCACCGCCACAAACCCCAAACCCAAAATCGCTTTTCTCTTCCTCACAAACTCCGATCTCTCTTTCGCACCTTTATGGAACAAATTCTTCAACACCACCACCAATAACAAACACCTCTACAATATCTACATCCACGCCGACCCATCAGTCACAATAGCTCCACCAGGCGGCGTTTTCCAAGGCCGATTCATCACTGAAGCCAAAAAAACCGAACGTGGATCTCCTTCTCTAATCTCCGCCGCTCGTAGACTCCTCGCCGTGGCTCTCCTCGATGACCCTTTGAATCTATACTTCGCTCTCGTCTCTCAGCATTGCATCCCACTTCACTCCTTTCACTTCGTCCACAATTTCCTCTTCCGCAACGCTCCAACCCGTTTAGAAAAAGCGTTTTCGATTCTTCCCAGGTACAAAAGCTTCATCGAAATAATCTCGGACGACCCGAACTTACCCGACCGATACACCGCACGTGGCGACAACGTCATGCTCCCCGAAGTCCCATTCGAGCGATTTAGGGTTGGATCTCAGTTTTTCACACTGACACGTAAGCACGCTTTGGTTGTAATAAAAGATAGAAAGCTATGGAGGAAGTTCAAGCTTCCGTGCTTGAATATCGATTCGTGTTACCCTGAAGAACACTACTTTCCTACGCTTTTGTCCATGGAGGACCCCAAAGGTTGCAGCCATTACACGCTCACGCATGTGAACTGGACCGACAGTGCTGATGGGCACCCGCACTTGTATTCGCCGGAGGAAGTGACGGCGGAGCTTGTGTACAAGTTGAGGGAATCGAATTCGAGCTATTCCTATCTTTTTGCAAGGAAGTTCGCGCCGGATTGTTTGAAGCCGTTGATGGAGATCGCCGATGATGTTATTTTCCGGGACTGAAGTGAAACTCTGGTATGCTTTTTTTTTCTTTTTTAATAATTTTTGTTTTTTTATGATTTATTCAGTCTTTGACTTTAGGTTGAGTGGTTAATCTTGAATTGCATGCGAAAAAGATCAAAAGTGAAACCAATGAGGTGGGGCCAAATGGCATCTAAAGAAAGGGATAGATTAAAGAGTAAAGTTTAGTGTGTGTTAAAGAATGAAGGATGGGTTTTTTGCCTTTCCGAAAGTCACTGAGTTAACCCAGATAGAGTATGAGTTATAAGAGTCCGAGTCGGATTTTGTTACAGTATTTTATTAGTTTTTGTAGGATATATAACATGAAAACTCTCTAATTTACGAGCTAGTTTCTTATTTATGATGATTCAGTGCTTTGTCGTTTTGTAAATGGAAGCGGCTATTGTTGGGTTTGGTATCAGTAGCTACTCTGTTTATTAATTCGGCTCAATTCTTTGGTGGGTTTGATGGGGCAATTTTTGGTTACAAAATTAGGTGCCACGATGTGACTAGTAACCAATCAATATATAGTGGTTGGTGGGGAGGTTTAAGGTTGTGATAGGAAGATTTGGTCCTAAATCCTAATGAGATAGGGAAATTTAATAATATGGAGTCCTTTTGTGTTTTTTTTTTTTTTGGGTGTGGGATTTAAATTCGTTAGGGGTAGAGTGTCGTAGAAGATAAACAAAATGAGTGATAATGGTTAGACACAAAGGAATATGATAGGAGGGCCCAAAATTTGATTGATTCTGTCTTTTGCCGACAGAGTCTTCATTGGAAAATACTCAAAAGACATTTTGCATGAATTTAGGCTAATTTGGGACCTGATAATATTATTTAGATCATAAGGGACACATAGTAGGTATGTATTAAGGTCGTTAGTCACAAGCAAAAAGCACGCTACATGGTTTGGAAAATGACCATTGACAATGAAGTTGCATATTCATCTGTAATGAAAACTTAGTTTTGTTTAGTCATACATGGTGGGTGGTTAACTAGACTGAGCGAAATGGTGAAACCTTTGATTGTGTGTACCATGTCATTTACAGCCTTATTTTAAATTTACAATGTACTATATATCCTATATTTTAGTGTTTCACAACTGTAACCACAAATAAATAAATAAAACTTTAATGTTGGGTGTTACTGTCTTCCACATGCCGATTTTTTTCTGTTTCAAACTTGTTAATGTGCCTAACAAATAAAAATTTGCCAAATTCCAAAACACTTTTTTATAGTCGTATGTTACTATTATTTGGATTGATAGGAGTAATACAGAACATGATCACATGATATTAAGAAGATCGAAATCTAAAATTGTCCTTTTTGTTTGCATGTTGATGTTTGGTCAAACAAATGTGAACTGTTTTTTTTTACAAACGAGATCGGCCGCTAGCTCACGTGGGTTAGACCTTTTGATGATGCTTACGCTTACAAATTTACAATAGATCTGAATAATCTGATGAGCACTCTCAAGTCTCAAATGTCGCACCCACGTGAGTCTTTTTAAATTATTTTTGGGGTATTTTTTCAGGACATTGAATGGAATCTTTGGACTTTGGGGTGGAAAAGAATGATGCTTTGGAATGTGGGACAAAGGCCCAGACACAAAGTGAATTGAGGAAGCTTCGTCATAGCTGTTTCTGTATAGAAAATGGATCACGTTTCGGCTGTTTTTTTGACCTTTTTCATCTTTTACCCTCTCTTTCTCCGTTTGAGATGTATGTAAATTATGTATGATGGACGGTGGGCTTAGCGAGGAGTGGGAAAAGGCAGTACCAAGGCACATTGCTTTTTCCTTTTTTTATTTTATTATAAATCTCCCCTTTGCTCCTTTCGCCAACCTGCTTAAGTTGTATCTAATATTTAAATTACTGTTCAATTTCATCGTCTTCTTATTAATCTCTGTCTCCTTTGGTGTGAATCAATGCTTTACTGATATTCAATCCGACTGTTAAACTGTTAAAAGTTTGGAAAAATGTGTAGCACAATGCCAAGGAAAGTAAAAGGATAGATGGTATATATCATAAGCTTATAAGGTCAATTATTTCAATTGCGACAACGTTTGGAATTTTTAAAGTGTTAAAGTCAAACCTTTGTCTATCAACAAATTAATAGGGGGAATGGATTGATATCTCATGCAATACTCAAGTATTGCATGGGATGTAATTTTTTTTTTCCTTCTCACAAATTTTTTACTTTTTGTTTTTTCAATTTTTTAACAATTTTTTATTAAGTAATTGAGATTGGAAGTTAAGAAGTCAACTTTCAATCTCAACCACTCAATAAGGTATTGTATGCAATACCAATTACATGAGATCTCAATCCAATGAGAATCACACTTAATGCAAGTGATTTGATGTGACATTTATTGTTGTTGTACACAGAAGTATTCTTGGTAGATTTTACGTACTCCAACTTGATGAGAGAGTATCTCTGACAACGTCCCTCTCACAATAAGTGGATCCCACATGTCGGTGGGTCTCACTTGTGAGAGGGGCGCAATATATTTTTCTTTGATAATAAGAGGGGCGCTATATATGCTCAATGTAGGAAATCATTTTCTCAACTTGATTTGGGGGGAGGGGACTAGTTAGCTGAATATGAAGGAATGAATGTCTTTGTGGAAACTAAGAATGCATACGAGGATGAAGATGTTGATATGGAAGTTAGTTTGGAGAGTATTGCCAACTTGTGAAGCTTTAAATGATAGATTCCATATAACATTCACAAATTATTCTCTATGTGAGTTGGAGAAAGAAACCCACGGGAAAATGTGCTTTTTATGTGCCCATCACAATTGAGAGATATAGTCTTTAACACCATGGTCATTTGAGTTGCACAATCTAGGAAATATTAACATGATAGACTGTGGTTAAACTAATCTTACACCCTAATAGAAGGCTAGGAATTCTCTCGAAGGAACGCATGGGAGTTTTGGCTATGTGCGGATATAGTGTAAATTTATTATATTAGTGATATAGAAATGAGTTTATGTTTAAAAGTTTGTCCCACATTGAAAACATATAAAATCTTTTATGGGTTTATAAGATGGCACAAACACTAATAAATAAATCAATAAAGTGGACATATGGACAAGTGATTTTAGTACATTCACACAAACCTTTTCTTTATCTAAAACTAGTAATGGGTCAGCCCATTGTTTAGTCTTCTAAGGTCTTGTTGCAAGCGCTTCGGGCCGGTTCCCATCTCTGATTTGCCCACTCTTGTCCTTCGATTTTTGGACAAAGATTGGGCTAGGCCCAGATTGATGTACCTCTCCGTTTCTTTATGTAATAAATTTCTTGTTATCCAAAAAATTTTCTTGTTATACTTTTTTCTTTTTTTAAAGAACATTACTTTATAAATGAAATTAAAGATAACAAATACAACCACTCAATGATTGAAAACCATCTCCCACACCTAGAGAACTATGGGAAACAGAGAAGGGCATCGGGGAGATGGGGATCATTCCCTTAAAAAGACTTCAAGTGACCCAATTAGCCAAGTTATAAGCCAAAGAATTAGCTTCCCTTACAACGAGATTGAAAAAAAACTAATAGAGTTGAACGACTCCTTAATGCCTACAACGATAGAGGTAATATAACAGATTAAGATCTAATGTAATAGTAAAAAAATTTATTCTAGCAATACTTTTAATCTTGACTTTCCAAGGATTCAAATCAAAAAAAGACTTTCCAATGAAGAGTAACTTTTCGTTTCCGCAATCCAATGGAAAAGTAACTTTTAAACGTTTAAAACAAATTTTCAATGGCATTTGAAGAGACTACCAAAAAGTTTTTTTTTTTTTTTTTTTTTTTTTTAAGATTATAAGTTTTCCTCAGATATTGTTAGACAATATTTGTTCATTTATTGTAGGGATCTCGATGGCAATATATCAATGAGCTACCACTAGTGAGCAATCAATTGGGTTGATGACTCACGGTTCGACAATTTGAGTGGGAGCAGGCAATTAAACACGACTTTTCCTTGTCAGCAACCAGAAATGTGGAAAGTGGAAACACAGAGACCTTTTACTTCAATCATTAGAGACCAACGTTGTTTAAAGCCATGTGAACAGTTAAAAAAGAAAAGATAAAGATAAAGCCACGCATGTGATCCAACAGTTTTTTCTAATCTTCAAATTAACCTTTCCTAGTAGAAAGAGTTGATGGAGAAAATAAACAACCATGACAAATGACAATTGACAAGTTGATAAACTGCTTAGCATAATTGTTTGCATCTCGGATATCAAAGAAATTCAAAAGGGTCATTGCTCTAAATGACGAAAGCAGCAACCGTACGTAAGCATTATAGTAGTATATCAGGCAAGCAGCAGTAAAGTTTAATTAGGTAAAGCAACACAATGCTCTAATGTATCATTCACATGATCTAACCCAGACCCTTCAAGTTTCATGCAGGTAATTTGATCAAGACGCTCACTCATTTCCGGGGTCAAGATATTTTTCCAATCTCCAACAACCCCTTTTCGGAAAAAGGCACTGTTTGACATCCCAACCCACGGATCCACTCCATTCTTGTTTACTTCCAAGTTTTTAAGCCTCTCCAAATTACACCTCCTTATCACTTCCTCAACCTCTTCCTCCTCAGCAAATGGCTTTCCAAGAAACGAAGCAAGCCTTTTCACTTCTTCTTTTGGGTTCCTTTGTAGCTCCTCGTACTTCAAAAAAAGTATTTTGTGAGGCATCTTTAAGCTCTCCTTCCAATACTCTAAAACATGGTCGAAAACTGGCCCAAAATGACAAACCCCATTGCAAAAGCTCTCAAATGCTTTCTCTATGGGATATGGACCTTGTTCAGATGTCCTGAGCTTGTTAAAGAAATGCCACATTGAAACGAAAGTGTCTTTTGGGTTCCGAGTTATGTAAGCAAGCTTGCACCCAGAGTTCTTAATGGACTCAGGCAAGAAACTATGAGGCAAATGAGTGTGGAAGAGTCTCGGAGATTGCATACCTGACAGATCAGGAGGTGGGTTTGCAGTGTAAACCTGAACTTCTAAAGTCTGCACGTAGAATGCTGGGGGGTGTACGGCCAAAAGGTCCTCATCTTTGTTACCATGATCAGTACCTGCAGATTGCCTTTGCATAATGCAAAAGCTGAGGGCTTTGAGCCATGTGCTACCTGTTTTCATAGCGGAAGCCAAAATGATATCATCATCACGAGCTTCAAATTGGGAGTGAAGTGTGTCTGCGGCTTCAAGGTGACGAGGTCTGTACCAGAAACCATCCCTTTGATAGAGATCAAGGTTCTCAAAAAAGCTTTCTTTAGGAAGTTGATCTAGTAGAAGCTTTGTTGAATTAGAGGAACCCATGAGAAGTAAATAATTGGTAGTGTTCTACTGGTTGCTGAGATGGTGTGAGTTCCCTACAGCTTATGGAGTTATTAGTGCGCCTTGCAGAACTAGGATTTTGACCAAGACCAACTTTAAAAGGAAAACTCAACGGGAAGCACAAATAAAATTGAAGTGAGTTTGTGTAGGTAGTAGTAAGTCTGAAAAAATAAAATGTGTGAATTTCGGTAATAAGAGTGATATTTATGGTAAGCTCAATTTTACTACAAATTAAACACAATCACAACTGACACAAAGTTTATCAAAACATACACACATCTTACAATATTTGACACTCATGGCTGGACGGTCCCATAGCAAGACCTTAGAATTTCCCCTTTTTTAAACAACTTTTTAAAACTTTATCAATTTGGCTTACAGTTGTCCTTATCCCTTCTTAAAGCTTAATTATTAGAAAAATATGTGTTCACTCTACAACACCTAAATGTGGATTACATTGTTGATAAATTTGAACATACTTATAAATTGTAAGTAATATTATCCTAATGTTAAGTGGTATGATATAATGATGTAAGTCAATCAATATTTGTTGTAATTAGAAATGCTTGCAAATAACTAGTGTAGCTTAGTTCAACTTGCTAGAAGAATGTTTTTAATTAGGACATTTATCCCTACTATTTGAATAAGATATTTATGCCACTGGAATAACAGTACTGAGACAACGGATTAATTTGCATTTGAATGCCATCATAAATCGTACATCTGGTTGCATGGGAGCTCTCTCTCTCTCTCTCTCTCTCTCTCTCTCTCTCTCTCTCTCATGATCAAATATGTTAATGAAAAATATTTGGATTTTGGACTCCTTGAATCTTGAGAATAGGATTTAGAGAAAGAGAGAACATACACAAATAGTTACGTGATTCGGCACAACCACTTACGTTCATAGAGAAAAACTTTTTAACAACTACACTTTTACTATTTCTTTTGTGTTACAATGAGGAACAATGTAGTTTATCTACTAGACAAACCTAGTTTAAGTAGAAGGTATGCTTCGTCTAAAAGTAGTGGATTTACACTTTGTTAAGGATAAACCTTCAGTTGAAGATAATCACCAAGCACCACACCAGATAAAGATAACAACTCCTAGTTTATCAACTCCTACAATACAGGAAGACATCACGACTTAGATAGGATTTGCTTTATAGAGTTTTACTCAATGACTGAGTTTGTATTACACTAAACTTCTCTGTACACTATCAGTATATATATCAAAGCATCAGCTCAACTAAATTATGTTGAGAACAATTAAAATGTTCTGTGTAAATCTGAACTAAACATGGTATCAAAGCGACAAAAAGACTAACGTCTATTCATAAAGACATTTTATCAAACACCTTACCTACAATGTCTTCTTCTTCATCTTCTTCTTCTTCTTCTTCCTCTTCGAGCACCCTCTCGGCACTCACTCAAAACACATCACCACACTCTCTTTCCCCAGTCCACCATCTTATTACTATTAAACTAGGATAATTATTTTGACCAATCGTTCCATACTGAAAGGGCAAAATCTGTTTGGCTTCTTTAAAAGGAAAACTCAACGGGATAAGTGCTCTTATCTCCTCTTTATCCGAAAAATTCTTGCCTATGTTGTAAATGTTCCACCTCCTTGAAGTCTGGAACACACTCGAACGAGTTTACAGCTCACTCTCGAGTCGCTCCATGAATATCCATTATCGATTAGCCACCTTAAAAAAAGGGGACTCCTCATTACAGATTATTTTCACAAATTCACTCAACTTGCCGAACCCTTGCTGCCGTCGATAGCCCCTTCCTCCTCATGAAGCTCTCTCTTTTCTTCTTGCTGGCCTCGGTGACTATGATTCATAGTCACCTCGGTCAAAACCCAATCCACCCCATGTCTCTAGAAGATCTTTATGGCCACATGCTCGGTCATAGCTCCGTTCGCACAACATCAACCTGCGGTTGATCTCTCCACTGTTAGTGCCAATTTCTCCACAAAGGGACTCCTTCCCGTGGCGGTCGTGGTGGTCGTTCCACCTCCAACTCAATTCCAATGGTGGTGGTCGTTCTTATTTTTAGGCAGGGGGCACAAAATTACTCTTCTAATAGACCTGTTTGCCAAGTCTGCCAGAAGCCAGGTCATGTTGCCTTACAGTGTTATCACCGGTTTGATAACTCCTACACCATAGAAGCACCCCTCCTATGCAAGCTCTTCTTGCCACTCCTCAACAGGCTCTTGATCAAAATTGGTACCCTACAAGGTGCCACTCATCATGTTACTCATGACTGCCAATTTAAATCTCCGGCTGGACAAGGCTCAGATCACATCCGAGTGGGTAAGGACCTACCCATCAAACACAGAATTTCTACTTTTCCTTAAATAATGTTTCATTTAAGATACAACTGTCTGTTCATAAATTTACCAATGATACCCGCACACTAATGGAATTTCATCCCTCTCTTTTTCGTTGAAGGATCTGGCTCAATGCAAGGGCCGAGTAAGCATGGGCTGTATCCATTCCCACCTTACAGTTGTCCTTATCAACAATTGGCATTTCGTTTAGGTCATCCAGCTTTTAACTTGCTTCAAATTATTTCTAGGTTTGGTCTTCCCACTTTTCCAAATAAATCTGAACCTGCGTGTTCAGCTTGTCTTAGTGCTAAAAGCAAGCAATTACCTTTTTTCAATTCCACTAGTCAAATAAAGGCACCTCTTGATTTAATTTATTCTGATTTGTGGGGTCCTTCCCCTGTATGCTCTCGTACTGGTCACAAATATTATATTTCCTTTCTTAATGCATACAGTCGTTACACATGGCTATTTCCCATTACCCAAAAAAATGATGCCCTCCCAATTTTCATTCAATTCCAAAAATACGTTGAACGGTATTTTAATCTTAAAATCAAATCTATTCAATCTGATTGGGGGGGTGAATTTCGTTCTTTATCCAAATTTTTTAACTTGTGGTATAGCTCATCGTCTTTCTTGTCCTCATACCCACCAACAAAATGGTGCAGTTGAGCGCAAACACCATCATATTGTTGAGACTGGTCTCGCCTTACTCTATCATGCTAATCTCCCTCTTCGCTTTTGGGATGATGCATTCCAAACAGCATGCTATCTAATTAATCGTCTTCCCACACCCACCTTACACAATATAACTCCATTTGAAAAATTGTTTGCATCATCTCCTAACTATTCCTTTTTAAAAATATTTGGGTGTGCTTGTTGGCCAAATATTCGTCCTTACAATTCCAATAAACTTCAACCTCGCTCTTTTCAATGTGTCTTTTTAGGCTACAGTATTCGTCATAAAGGTTACAAATGTTTTCATATCCCTTCTAGTCGTCTCTATATTTCCCAAGATGTTGTATTCCAAGAGTCACTTTTTCCATTCAAAATTCCAAATTCACCTCTTCCTCCTCATGAGTCTGTCATCACCAGTCCACCTACTCAACTCTCAATTCTTGGGCCCCATCCGTTTTACAGCCACTGCACTCCACTGGGCT
Source organism: Fagus sylvatica (assembly GCA_907173295.1). NCBI lineage: Eukaryota > Viridiplantae > Streptophyta > Magnoliopsida > Fagales > Fagaceae > Fagus > Fagus sylvatica. Next base: position 20,493,847 of record OU015762.1, on the reverse strand, counting down.
TCCAACAGGATGCCTCCATCCAACATTACACCAACCTCCCTGGCACCCGAAGCCCATCTCTAAACCAAAACCCAATCCCTCCAATACAACCCGGCCCAAGCCCATCCTCAAACACAGAAAACCTAATCCCATCTTCTCCAAATTCTCCTGCACCTGCCTCACCCGAGCCGCCTCCTCCCTTCGCTCTCCCACCGGCTTCCACCATACCACCACACCTTCCGTCAACCCACCCCATGCTCACCCGATCCAAACACAATATTCTCAAACCCAAAACACCAACCGACGACACCATAAGATATCCACTCCCAAAAGCTTTACTCGCCACCGCCTCTCACCTCTCCCATAGTACCGAACCCACCTGCTTAAAAAATGCTTCCAAAGATCCTCAATGGCGCAAAGCTATGAACAATGAGTTTGATGCTCTCCTCCAAAATCAAACTTGGACTCTTGTCCATCCCCACCAAAATCAAAATATTGTTGGATGCAAATGGGTGTTCCGGATCAAACGCCTTGTTGATGGCTCAATTGAGCGCTACAAAGCACGCCTTGTGGCCAAGGGCTTTCATCAACAACCAAGGATCAACTATGGTGAAACCTACAGCCCTGTCATAAAGCGTACAACGGTACGTACTGTTCTTTCCCTTGCTATCTCTGCTGGTTGGTCTATTCAACAAATTGACATACAAAATGCGTTCCTTCATGGAACTTTATCTGAAGCTATGTTCATGACTCAACCCCCTGGTTTTCAAAACCCCCAATTCCCTAATCATGTGTGCAAGCTCCACAAGGCCATATATGGCTTAAAACAGGCTCTACGGGCCTGGTTCTCTAGGCTCAGTTCTCGCCTTCTTGCTCTTGGTTTCCACAGCTCCAAATCAGACACTTCCTTGTTTATTTGCCGTTCCCCTCATTTCACAGTTTATGTTCTCATTTATGTGGATGACATCATCATCACAAGCTCCTCAGACAAGGCCATTGACACTCTTCTCTCCAATCTCAAGTCTGACTTTGCTGTAAAACAACTCGGTCCTTTGAAATTTTTTCTTGCCATTGAGGTTATTCCCACTACATCTAGGGTTCTTCTTTCCCAACAACGTTATATTACAAATATTCTGAGTTGTACTAAAATGCTTGAAGCCAAACCTGTATCCACCCCCATGGCCTCTTCCACTAATCTCTCTGCTTATGAAGGTGAACCATTTCCTGACCAAACCCTATTTCGTAGCAATGTTGGTGCCTTACAATAACTCTCCATCACCCGTCCTGATATTGCCTTTGCTGTCAATAAATTGTCTCAATTTATGCACAAAGACTCAGACTCAACAATGTGAAGCGCCTTCTTCGTTTCAAAAGCACAATCAATTTGGATTACTAGCTCACAAACCTAGTTTATGCTGATTGGGTTGGTAACAAGATGAGTCGTTCCACTCGGAGTTTCTGTATATTTCTTAGCAAAAATTTGATCTCTTGGGGCTGTCGCAAACAAGCCACTGTGGCTCGCTCAAGTACTGAAGCAGAGTACAAGGCTCTAGCTAACACTGCAGCTGAACTTCAGTGGCTTAAATCTCTTTTTCAGGAGCTCGGCTTGGTTTTGTAAACCCCTCCTACACTATGGTGTGATAACATTGGTGCTACTTCCTTATCTTCCAATCCAGTTTTCCATGCTCAAACCAAACACATTGAAATTGACTTTCATTTTGTGCGTGATATGGTAGCCAGTAAAACACTCCATGTTCGATTTATTTCCAGTGCTGATCAACTTGCTAATTTGTTGACCAAACCCATATCATCCTCTCGGTTTGCAGTTCTTCGGACCAAGCTCAACGTCTTGTCCATTCTGTTGGGCTTGAGGGGGCGTGTTAAGGATAAACCTTCAGTTGAAGATAATCACCAAGCACCACACCAGATAAAGATAACAACTCCTAGTTTATCAACTCCTACAATACAGGAAGACATCACGACTTAGATAGGATTTGCTTTATAGAGTTTTACTCAATGACTGAGTTTGTATTACACTAAACTTCTCTGTACACTATCAGTATATATATCAAAGCATCAGCTCAACTAAATTATGTTGAGAACAATTAAAATGTTCTGTGTAAATCTGAACTAAACACACTTGGTTTGGACCGTATGATTATCTCTAACAACAAGAATTTTGGTTACATAAAGGCTACAAATCATATTTGTTATAACCTATAAGAGTGATATTTAGCACTTATCACTGTCCATTTGAAGAACCATATCTAGCTTTAATTATCAATATCCTTACTCGGTGCTGTATTTTCGATGATAAACATAGCTTACAAACTTTTGACTTTTGTTGAAGTAGTTTAGCATTGGACTCTTGCGGATGTTAAATCTTTATATATCTTTGGACTCTTGCTTAGGTATATCAAATGATATCTCAATAGGCCCAGACCCTTGAAATTGCAACCACAATAAGCGACATTGAGATTGTCCAGAAGCTGAACAAGCGGTTTTGTTAATATGTCGGGACTCGGGAAGCTGGGCCTTACTTTGAAATAAATTGTACAGAAGACACCCCAAAGTCACCTAATCACAGATGAAATGAAGATTTATCTCAATATGTTTTTGCGTGTGAGTGAAAGATTACTCTGCGCAAGCATCAAGCAAAGTGAAAGATTGTCAGTGAATTAAAAGTCCATGTGATAGAGTGTGTATAAAGGGAGTGGAGAATCTGTTTAACAACACTTCAATGAGGTATACAATTGGACAATGCATGAGTTGGAAAACTTTGTAATATAACATCATGATCGTACAACACTGCAGGTCGTGTGAGAGACAAATACTGCAACAAACAAACAACGCTTCAACTCCCAAAAAATAATACAAAGGGCCCAAATCATCCTATAGTGAGTTATCGAGATGTATGTAACTATGCATGTACGGACGGTGGACCTAGCGAGGAGTGGGAAAAGCCTGTACCAAGGCACATTGCTTTTACTTTTTTTATTGTAAATTTCCTCCTTTCCTCCTTTCATCGTCTTCTTATGGGGCTTCATCTCTCTCTTTTGGTGTGAATCAATGCTTTACCGATATTCAATCAGACTGCTAAACTGTTAAAAAGTTTGGAAAAATGTACATGTAGCACAATGCCAAGGAAAGTAAAAGAATATCATAAGCTTATTAGGTCCAATTATTTCAATTGCAACAATGTTTGGAATTTTTAAAGAGTGTTGTTTGTTAAAGTCCAATGGACCTAACTCAATCTCAAAAGACACTTTGTTTGCATTATTATTATTTCGTGGGTGTAAAACGTGGGTAATACAGATCCTTATTGAATTTTTGAATGTATTGTCTTTAGAGATTAAATTCAATAAGGAGCCGGTATAAAACTCCTCCAATCCTGAAGTGTCACATAAGCATTTTACAAATAAAACTAAAAACTCAACCACACACAATCAAACCCAATTTTTCTGCAAAATTCTCTTCACCGTCTCCCATGGCTGCCCACACCCACCGAATCTCTCTTCCCCTCTTCCTCTCTCTCAAACCCACAAACCCATCTCTCTCTCTCCTCCAAAACCATGTTTCCCTCACCTCAAGTCCTCGCAAACCCATTGCTCTTCTGTCCTGGTTTTTTGTCTCTGTAAACCACCTGAAAACTTCACCATTTTTTCTCACACCAAGCTTTTTTTTATTCAATGTTCTTAATTTCTCCGTATTCCATGGATTTTGTAAAACAAAACATGGAAATTGGATAGATCTGAGAGTGAAAGATGGTTTTGGAAGAGAGAAAGATGGGTTTGTGGGTTTTGAGAGAGAGGAAGAGAGGGAAGAGAGATTTCGGGTTGGGGCGGCCATGGTCTACGGTGAGAAAAGAAGAAGAAACAAAGTAAAAGATTTATGGGTTTGTGAGAACTTGAGGTAAAGGAATAATGGTTTTGGAGAGAGAGAGAGATGGGTTTATGGGTTTGAGAGAGAGGAAGAGGGGAAGAGAGATTTGAGGGTGTGACGGGAAGAGAGATTTGAGGGTGTGACTGTGGGCAGCCATGGGAGAGTCGAGACGGTGAAGAAATTTTTTGAGATAAATTGGATTTTGATTGTGTGTGGTTGAGTTTAAAGTTATATTTGTAAAATGTTTATTTGGCATTTCAGAATTGGAGGGTGTAAAACTCAGTTTTACACCGACTCCTTATTGAATTCAATCTCTTCTCTTTAACAAAACCTAAAACTGTAAAATGTGAAACCCTCTTCTTTTCGGTCAATCCAAATCTAAACGAAACAAACCGAATTTCCTATTTTTCTCGCAGCCGCCGCCCGGCCTCACCTCTGTCGTTCTCTCTTCTCTGTCGATATCTGATGCAACAGATGGTCCACTTTCAGATCGGGAGCATCTGTTCTTCCTCGCCGAAGCTTGCTTGTGGTGACTCTGGTCTTTGAGTCAAAGAAAGATGGAGGCCATCTTTTCAAATGATGATTTAGCTATGGAAATCTTATCACGATTGTCAGCTTCAGAACTTTCAAGGTTCAAATGCATCTCCAAGAGGTGGAAGAACCTTATATCTAATCCATCCTTCTTACATCTTCACCAGCAGAGGTCCAGACTGAGAGGCATCTCATTGCTCCTTGTTCAGCAGTATCACGAGAAAAAAGGTAATATTCAGGGGCCGTGGACCTTTCTCGATTGCGCTCCTCTTCAAGACGAGCGTCATATTTTGAAAATTCTAAGGAGTGTTCCTAGACAGACAGTTGTCTTAACAGGTTCATCTGATGGCCTCATTTGTTGTAGAACTCGTCGAACTTGGCCTGAAGAGGTGCCAGAGATCTTAATTTGCAACCCAATTACAAAGGAATGGATTTCCCTGATACCCACCAATTGCCATGTTGGTCACATCTTTGCATTCGGTTTCTACCCATTTGGTTCTTCGTCGAAGAAGGCCCCTTGTTTTAAAGTGGTGAGCATTCAACGTCAAAAATATGACCAAAATTCTTATTCCTTTGTAATTTACTCATCGGAGACTGGAAAATGGAAAACCTCCCTTGAAGTTTGCCATTGCAAGGACAATCTTCACGAGAACAAACATATTCATATTAGAGGAAGGTTTTATTGGTTGACCAAGAACCAACGCATAATCAGTTTTGATGTGGAACAAGAGCTGTCTGGAATCATCAAATCACCAGGTCCGATGAGGAGTGATGGAGGTCTAACTAGCGCTTGCCTTGGGGACACAGATGGGTATCTTCATTACGCGTGTGCTGATGATTCTGATCTTAGAGTATGGATGTTAATAGATCATCGCAAACTCGATTGGGTCCTTAAGCACCAGTTGAATTTAAATCAGTTTCGTATGAAACGTCCAAGTCCAGTTACTGACTATTTTCGCCATCGTGGATATGGGCTTGTTAAGTGTAGAATGCTGGGTATTTTTGCACCTGATTATCTAGCACTGGGAACTCTCACTTTCTATGATGAGGTTATTTATATGATGATATGGGGCAGGTTACAGTCTTATAATTTTAGGAATGGAGAGCTAAAACATCTTCATATGTTTGGGGCTTTTTATATGGACCATCATAATATTGTCCCAGCAATTGTGCTCCCGTATTCGGTTACCTTGGCAGCAAATGGTGTTCTAAGGGTGATACAGAACTCCATTGATGCTTTGATTTCAGTCCCAGCAACGGTGCTCCTATATTCAGCTACCCCGACTGTGAGTGCCATTCTCACGCTAAAACATGTATCTGGTGATGCTTCGTTTTTTGTTGCTTCAAATGCTAGTACTTATCGAGTAAGGCGAAAAAGAAAAGAGCCCATAAAGTCACCTCTGGTCTAAACAGGTGGCAATTGAATTGGAATTATTCATCGCTTTTGCATGAATTGGCAGCCATCAGCTTACCCACTTATATAACTCCTTTGGTTTTTGACATGTAAGAAGCTATTTGCCTTACTTAATGTCTAAACTATTCATGTGTATTGTGTTTGCTTTATTTGTTATTTTTGTATCTCATTTCCTAATAAAAAAGACAGTCACATGAGCATTGATTTGCATGTGTTCAGAGTTAGGTTACCCACTCCAACTCCCAATCATTCAACTCCTCCACACACTTCGGTAGTTCAAGCCGTAATCCGGTTCCACTACCATTCCAAACTCAAGCTTCAATCTCCTTGAGTTTGAGGGGGGATGTTAGAGATTATCACATATAATCCCACATTGGAAAGAGTTGGAGTGAGTAATAGGTATATAAGCCATAGACAATCCTCATCTCACAAGGCGTCTTTTGAGATTGAGTTAAGCCCATTGGACCAGCCCATGTTGTGAGGTGTCCTATTTATACATAGGACTACTAACACAACCCTCCTATCTAACCTTATGTGGGATTCCTTAACATTCCCCCTCAAACTCAAGGTGTAATTTTAATGAAACCTTTGAGTTTGTTTACAAAAGAATAGCTCAAATATCTTGACTCAACTCGGCTTGGCTCGTATCTTAGCTCGATGGCTCGGATCTTGGCTCAAAGGCTCGGTGGCTCGGATTTTGGCTTGGCCGGATCATGGCTCGATGGCTCAAATCATGACTCAGTGGCTCAGAGGCTCGGATCTTGAAATGGTCTTGGCTCAGGATCTCAGCTCAGTGGCTCGATGGCATGGCTCGATCTCGGCTCATGAAGATAGAATCAAACAATTATCCCACAAAAGTTTATTCAAAATTCAAAATTTGAAATTTGAATGTGTTTTTTTTTTTTTTCCCTTACTGGTCAATGCCAGTTTTCTTTTTCTTTTTTTTTTTTTTTTTTTTTTTTTGAATATTGCAAACAAATAATAATAATGCAAACAAAGCATAAAATGGCTACAATTTTTTTTTTTCATGCACCAACGCAGCACCTTGGTTCTTCTTTCTTCTTCATTTTTTTTTTTTTTTTATTTTTCTTCACGCACCAACATAGCACCTTGGTTAAAACCAAGATCTCAAAAATAAATAACTTCCCATGTTTTTTTTTTTTTTTTTTTCTCACCCACCGTCTTCTTTTTTTTTTTTTTCTTCAAGAATTTTCTTCTCCCAAAACTCTAGCAGTGTGTATGTTGACAACTAAACAATAGAAGTCCACAAAACAAAATACAAAATAAAAACCAGATATTCACCACTTAATGCACATGAATAAACAGATCTGGGTGCGTGTTGCCAATCTTGATGATGGTGATGGTGGTAATGGCGGTGCGGTGGTGCTAGGGAAGATTTTTTTTTTTTTTTTTTGAAGATGCGGAAAAGGATGATGGTGGCTATACTGATGTCACAGGATCGAACTGACTCGTGTGAGCTTTAGGGCTCTGACACCATGTTAAAGTCCAATGGGCCTAACTCAATCTCAAAAGACGCCTTTTGAGATGAGGATTGTCCATGGCCTTATAAAACCCATTATCCTCTCCAACTATTTCCAATGTGGGATAATAATATCCAACACCCCCCCTCAAACTCAAGCAAGAAGGTGTAAGCTTGAGTAACTATTTTTAATGTGGAATAATAAATATCCAACACCCTCTCTCAAACTCAAGCAAGGAGGTGGAAGCTTGAGTTTGGAAATGTAGAGAATACTACACAATTGGGGGACTAGTTGGAGTGGGTAACCTTGCTCTGATACCATGTTAAAGTCCAATGGGCCTAACTCAATCTCAAAAAACGCCTTATGAGATGAGGATTGCCCATTGTCTTATAATACCCATTATCCACTCCAACTATTTCCAATGTGGGATAATAATATCCAACACCCCCCCCCCCTTATATGCTCATTACTCACTCCAACTATTTCCAATGTGGGATAATAATATCCAACACCCCCCCTCAAACTCAAGCAAGAAGGTGTAAGCTTGAGTAACTATTTTTAATGTGGAATAATAAATATCCAACACCCTCTCTCAAACTCAAGCAAGGAGGTGGAAGCTTGAGTTTGGAAATGTAGAGAATACTACACAATTGAGGGACTAGTTGGAGTGGGTAACCTTGCTCTGATACCATGTTAAAGTCCAATGAGTCTAACTCAATCTCAAAAAACGCCTTATGGGATGAGGATTGCTCATTGTCTTATAAAACCCATTATCCACTCCAACTATTTCCAATGTGGGATAATAATATCCAACACCCCCCCCCCCTTATATGCTCATTACTCACTCCAACTATTTCCAATATGGGATAATAATATCCAACACCCTCCCTCAAACTCAAGCAAGGAGGTGGAAGCTTGAGTTTGGAAATGTAGAGAACTGACATCAGAGAAGAGATACCGGATGATTGTATACCTAACTATAGGTTTTTATATACTACACAATTGGGGGACTAGTTGAAGTGGGTAACCTTGCTCTGATACCATATTAAAGTCCAATGGGTCTAACTCAATCTCAAAAAACGCCTTATGAGATGAGGATTGCCCATTGTCTTATAAAACCCATTATCCACTCCAACTATTTCCAATGTGGGATAATAATATCCAACACCCCCCCTTTATATGCTCATTATTCACTCCAACTATTTCCAATGTGAGATAATAATATCCAACACCCCCCATCAAACTCAAGCAAGAAGGTGTAAGCTTGAGTAACTATTTTTAATGTGGAATAATAAATATCCAACACCCTCTCTCAAACTCAAGCAAGGAGGTGGAAGCTTGAGTTTGGAAATGTAAAGAATACTACACAATTGGGGGACTAGTTGGAGTGGGTAACCTTGCTCTGATACCATGTTAAAGTCCAATGGGCCTAACTCAATCTCAAAAAACGCCTTATGAGATGAGGATTGCCCATTGTCTTATAAAACCCATTATCCACTCCAACTATTTCCAATGTGGGATAATAATATCCAACACCCCCCCTCAAACTCAAGCAAGAAGGTGTAAGATTGAGTAACTATTTTTAATGTGGAATAATAAATATCCAACATTGTTAAAGTCAAATTTTTTTTTCCGGTAAAATTGCATACCTCAACTTGATGTGAGAGCATCTCTTAAATTATATTGGGCATCTACAACGCTCCTCTCACAATAAGTGGGTCTCATTTGCATACCTCAACTTGATGTGAGAGCATCTCTTATATTATATTGGGCATATACAACGCTCCTCTCACAATAAGTGGGTCCCATGGGACTCACCTATTGTGAGAGGAGCGTTATATATACTCGATGTAGGAAATCATTTTTCCAACTTGATTTAGGGGAGGGGACAGAATGATTGTCTTTGTGGGGAGTGGAGACTAAGAATGCATTCGAGAGGATGAAGATGTTGATATGCATGCAAACTAATTTGGAGAGTGCTGCCAACTTGTGAAGCTTTAAATGATAGATTCCCTATAGCATCCACAAATTATTCTCTATGTAAGCAAGACCGGGCCAAACTATTTAGGGGGTCTAAAGCCAAATTTTAAATTGAGGGGTTTTTTTTTTTAAGTTAAATTAATATTTATGAAAAAAAATTATTGGAATTTCATTTTTCTTACTCTTTTAGATGCAAAATTATTGATCAAACTTTTATAATCAATTTTCTTTAACATGTTCTTTTCAATTGATAAAATCGCTAATCCACTTAATCTTTCTAACAAAAAACAAGTAACACCAGAACTTTCCAAAAAAAAAAAAAAAAAAGTAACAACAAAACATTTCAACAAATAAACAAGCAACAGCACAACACTTAGCAAAATAAAGTAACAACATAAAATTTCCACACACAAAAAAATAATAATTAACGATAGAACACAATAAAAAAAAAAAAAATAACAACATAACCTTTTTAACCAAAAAACAAATAACAACAGAACTTTTCCAGCAAAAAAAAAAAAAAAAAAAAATTTACAAAAATTTCAATAAAAAAAAAAAAAAAAACCAAAAAAAAAATAACAACAAGAAACCTTTTCAGCCAAAAAACAAATAACAACAAAACTTTTCAACAAAAAAAAAAAAAAAAGTAAAAGTAACAATAATACCTAATTAACAAGTAAAATTTAAGAAAATTAAAATAAATAAGTATAGAACAATAGAACGTGTTTAGGCTGTTTTTGTGATTTATCTCAAAATCCACGTAAGATTAATACCCTAAACATCACAAATTGACAATTTTAGAAAATCTTATTCTACAAACCTTAATTGCAAGAAAAAAAATTTATTCACGTGGTTAAAAGTTGATATCATTACATGTTTATGTGCCGAATCCAATTTTTGTAGAAGATCTCAAATCCTCAAATTTGAAGGCAAGAGAAAATATAGAAAATATAATACTTATTAGCTAATGATTATTGTAAGGACTACTGAGAGAGAGAAGTTGAGAGAGAGAGAGTGAGAGACATACAGAGAGAAAAAGATATGTAGGGTGAGAGAAAAAGAAAAGAGAGAGAGAGAGAGAGAGAGATCAGTGGGAAAAGAAAAATAAGGAAACAATTAATTACTTGGCAAAGAGAGAGATACGTAGAGAGAGAAATTAATGGGAGAAAAGAAAAAGAAAAAAATTAATTATTGCGGAGAAAGAGAGATACGTAGAGAGAGAAAGAGATATTGAGGAATGATTGGCATGGAGAGAGAAAAAAACACAGATATATATATATATATATATATATATATATATATATATATATATATATATATAGAGAGAGAGAGAGAGAGAGAGAGAGAGAGAGAGAGAGAGAGAGAGAGAGAGATAATCGTTCAAGGCACTGGGAAAGAAAAAGAAGAGAAAAAAAAAAATTGGACTTTTTTTAATGGGCTATCAGGTATATATTACATATGGACTATGAAAATTTGGAGGCCTTAAGCCACTGCTTAAATGTCTTAAAACTAAGTCGGGTCTTATGTAAGTTAGAGAAAGAAACACAAAAACATGTGCTTTTTATGTGCCCATCGCAAATGAGAGATATGGTCTTTAGCACCCTGGTCATTGCGCAGTTGCACAATCCGGCTAGACATATGAACATGATAGACTGGGTTAAACTAATCTTACACCCTATATAAGGGTAGGAATTCCCTCGGAGGAAGTATAGGAGTCCTAGCTATGTGTTGCTTTAGTATAAATTTGTTATATAGAGTGATATAGAAGTGGGTTTGTAAAAAGGACTAGCTTGGAGTTTTTTCCTCCTCAAGGTTTAAGTTTCTTCTCTTTCAATAAATCTTTCATGACTTATCAAAAAAAAATTTTGCTGAATGGTTTTAGATTATATATATTTAGTCAATTTTACTAATTTTTATTTTTAAAATTTAATTATATCTATTTGTCTATCAAATTAATTATGGCATCATCATGATCTCCATGATCTATAGTCTGACCTTAAAACCTTGAACTTTTTTATTTTCTGATTAAGCATGTATATAAGTGAGAGTGATAGAGTGACTCAAAAAATATATTATCAAAAAAAAAATATATTGATACCTGAAATTTTTGTGTTATTTGCATGTGTTTACTGTGTCTATATTGATTTATTGGTTATGCTAAGTTTGAGTGATGTTATGTTTATCACTTTGGAATTGTGGCTGTACGAGCTATGTATGCTTCTTTGATTAATATTATTTGTTTGTTTGTATAAAAATTAGTTTTAATTTTAACTTTGATTTTGATTTTTTTTTTGGTAAAATACTGATACCACATTTGATGTTTGAGCTAGTGATAAAAATTATTAAAACTATTCGAAAATATCCAATTCGTCCCTTAAGTACAAACAACACTTATCATTGTTTATGTATTTGTCCCTAAAAATGTTTGTACTTAGGGGATAAACTGGATATTTTCGAAAAGTTTTGGTAGTTTCTGTCATTAACTCAAACCTTGAGGGTGATTTATGTATTTTACCCTTATTTTTTTTTATTACATTAAATTCTCTCATAACGTTGAGATTTACTAAATAGTTCCAGCCCACACCAAAATAATTTCCTGGCTCCGCCCATTGATGTACCTCTTTGGTTCTTTATGGAATAGAATTTCTTGTTATTAAAAAAAATTTCTTGTTATACATCTTTTTTTTTTTAAAGAACATTACTTTATAAATGAAATTAGAGAAAACAAATACAACCACTCAATGGAAAACAATCTCCCACACCCAATGACTATGGGAAGCAGAGAAGAAGATGGAGATCCTTCCCTTAAAAAGACTTCAAGCAACCCAATTAGCCAAGTTATAAGCAAGTATTGTTGTAGCAATACTTTTAATTTCGATTGTCCAATGAAGAGTAACTTTCCTTCCCAATTGTCCAACAAAAATCAATAAAAAAGTAACTTTTAAACACTTTAAATAAATTTTCAATAGTATTTGAATGGATGACCGAAAAGTTAATTTTGAAAAAATTATAAATTTTCATTTCCTCGGTTGAAAGAATTTGTTGGGCAATACTTTTCCACCGATTGCATGGATCTCGATGTCAATATATCAATGGGCTACCACGCGCAATCAATTGGGTTGATGATACTCGTTCAATAATTTGAGTGGGAGCGCAATTAAACACTGACTTTCATTTTCAGAAAATCAGCAACCAGAAATGTGGAAAGTGGAAACACAAATACCTTTTGCTTCAACGGAATAGGATCCTTTCCATTTAGAAATCTCTCCATTTGTTTATTTCATGGTTCAGATTTTATTTCACAAATCTAACGGTATACAGAGTATCTCATTATTTAAAATTTTAAATGACATGGTACTCTGTATATTGTTAGATCTGAGATATTTAATCGAGATTATGAAATAGAGACTCTCTATTTCATTTCAAAGGGAGAGGATCCTTGTCCTCTCAACCACGTGATTAATTTAATGCCATGTGAACAGTTAAAAAAAAAAAAAAAAACTTGTGACTGAACAGTTTTATCTAATCTAACCTTTCTAAGTAGAAAGAAGAAGTTAATGGAGAAAATAAACAATCATGACAAGTTGATAAAGTGCAGAGCATAAATGTTTGCATGAGATCAAAGAAATTCAAAAGGGTCATGACGAAAGCAGACCCCTAAGCATTATAGTAGCATAGCAGGCTAGCAGCAGTGAAGTTTAATTAGGTAAAGCAACACAATGCTCTAATGCATCATTCACAAGATCTAACCCAGACCCTTTAAGTTTCATGCAGGCAATTTGATCAAGGCGCTCACTCATTTCCGGGGTAAAGATTTTTTTCCAATCTCCAACAACCCCTTTTCGGAAAAAGGCACTGTTTGGCATCCCAACCCACGGATCCACTCCATTCTTGTTTACTTCCAAGTTTTTAAGCCTCTCCAAATTACACCTCCTTATCACTTCCTCAACCTCTTCCTCCTCAGCAAATGGCTTTCCAAGAAACGAAGCAAGCCTTTTCACTTCTTCTTTTGGGTTCCTTTGTAGCTCCTCGTACTTCAAAAAAAGTATTTTGTGAGGCATCTTTAAGCTCTCCTTCCAATACTCTAAAACATGGTCGAAAAATGGCCCAAAATGACAAACCCCATTGCAAAAGCTCTCAAATGCTTTCTCTATGGGATATGGACCTTGTTCAGGTGTCCTGAGCTTGTTAAAGAAATGCCACATTGAAACGAAAGTGTCTTTTGGGTTCCGAGTTATGTAAACAAGCTTGCACCCAGAGTTCTTAATGGACCCAGGCAAGAAACTATAAGGCAAATGAGTGTGGAAGAGTCTCGGAGATTGCATACCTGGCAGATCAGGAGGTGGGTTTGCAGTGTAAACCTGAACTTCTAAAGTCTGCACGTAGAATGCTGGGTGGTGTATGGCCAAAAGGTCCTCATCTTTGTTACCATGATCAGTAACTGCAGATTGCCTTTGCATAATGCAAAAGCTGAGGGCTTTGAGCCATGTGCTGCCTGTTTTCATAGCGGAAGCCAAAATGATATCATCATCACGAGCTTCGAATTGGGACTGAAGTGTGTCTGCGGCTTCAAGGTGACGAGGTCTGTACCAGAAACCATCCCTTTGATAGAGATCAAGGTTCTCAAAAAAGCTTTCTTTAGGAAGTTGATCTAGTAGAATCTTTGTTGAATTAGACGAACCCATGAGAAGTAAAATGGTAGTGTTCTACTGGTTGCCGATGGAGTTCGATTTCCTCTACTACTTATAGTAGTGGACTAGTGCGCCTAGCACTAACAGTGCTAGGATGAAGAATTTTCGCCGGGACCCCTACCTAAAAACCAAAGAGGAAATTATTCACCATCTACACTTTATATTACTCAAACGTAAATAATATTGTTTACAAATTATGGATAATATTTTTCATAAATTTCAACATACTCACAAAGCATGGAAAATATTATTCACTCATTAAGTGGTATGAAATAATAATATGAAATAATGTTGTGAAAATATCAAAACATTTTTTTTTGGGGTAAAATACAGAAACCACCCTTAAGATTTAAGCTAACGATAAAAACTAACCAAACTTTTTGAAAATATTTAATTTTCCCCCTAAGTGCAAAACAGTTTTGGGGAAAAGTATAGAAACAGTGTTAAATACTGTTTGTACTTAAAGAATAAGCTAGATATTTTTGACAAGTCTGGATAGTTTTTATCATTAGCTCAAACCTTATGAATGATTTATTTATTTTACCTTTTTTTTTTTTTTTTAGTAAAAAAAACTTAATTATTTTAAGGTGTAATTGCCCTTTTACTCATTGCTAGCATTAAAATCTTTTGCAGTTCGCAAAGTTTGAAAATAAACTATGTGTTGTAAGCGTTTAAAATTTGGATTGCATTTTAATTATTTTGGTCAGCACCTAGCCAACCTTTGTTGACCAACAAAAGGTTGGGTCTGGCTCCCCTCCCGTTAAAAAATCTGCAGTTTCCTCCCATTTTTATCCTGATGAAAGACACGTGTCATAGATAAAATCCAACGGTGAGAAAAAGACACGTCTATCCTAATTTATTTCTCAGTCAACACACCCTCAGCAACCTCAACTCCGACGCTGTCCACCACCAAGACCTCCGTGATCTTCTCAAAAACTGTATCGACCTTCACCTCCACATTTTGCCTAGACCACCACCACCATACATTTCACCAACTTTGGTTTCCTCCACCTCCTTCATACACAAAACCCAAATTTTCTTACATTTTCACAGCAACCAAAAAAATGGCCAAGCAAATCAAATCCCTCACCCAAAATCAAATCCCAACCACCACAAAACCTGATTCACAAAAAAAACCCACTCACACCACAGTAACAAAACCTAAAGAACCCACACCGGAAAATCCAAATCAACCCACCCAACCCATCCACGGCAAAAAAAATCATTCAAATCATCACCTAGATCAATCCATCTACCGTGAAAAGAAAGAGTGAGAAAGCAAAAGAGAAAACCCACGCAGGTCCCATGATGAGGGGGGGGGGGGAACAAGATCGGGAAACCCCATACGGTGCTGTGAAGATCGGGAAACCCCATACAGTGCTGTGATGTGAGGAAAGGTTACCAGGGAAACAAAATCTGGAAGCCCTATACGGTGCCGTGAAAGGTGTGGTGGTGGTGGTGGTCTGGATGAAACCTTGAAGCACATGTGGAGGTGGTGGCCGACACGGTGTTGGAGAAGATGGTGGAGGTCTCGGCAGTGGACAGCGTCGGAGTTGAGGTTGCTAAAAGGGTGTTAGATTGAGAAATAAATTGGGATAGTTGGGGATAGACGTGTAATGCTTTTCACCATTAGATTTTATTTGTGACACGTGTGTTTCATCAGTATAAAAATGGGAGGAAACTGCAGATTTTTTAACGGGAGGGGAGCCGGACCCCAAAAGGCTAGCCACAATTCATACGGTACCAACTTGAATCTTTATATATATGCAATCTCTTTTGTATACATAAGTGAATTACAAATATTCTTCTTGTGTGTGTTGATGACCACTTAATAGAAATAAATTTATATATATTTTCTCATCTTCATAACTTGATATTATCTTGCTATTTCCTTTTATTTTTACTACACTATAAAGCCAACACCAAATTTTTTTTTTTTTTTTTTTGGGCTGAATTGCCACCCATAGTACAAGTGTACAACTTGTTAGGAGAATGTATTTAATTAGGTTCTTATACTAGGTGGAATAAGGTATTTATGGCATTGGAATAACACTTAAGACCATTGAATGATTTCTATTAAATGATGTTGGGGACATTACAAATTTTATTACATAATCTTTATGGTATGATGTGTCACTAATCATAAATAAAAAAAATAATAATAAAAAAAAAATCACACATTCATTTGAATGTCGTTGTAATTGGTACATCTTGATGGGAGATCTCTTTCTCCCTCTAACATTACTGGTTTTGCTAAATAAGAAGAATTTTATTTGAAGAGAAAGTCACGAAGCCTATCGATCCATTTGTCCGTTCTGGTTGCAAAACATGAGTAGGAGGAGATGGGAAAAGACTCGAGACAATTACAAAAAGGAATCTAGGCAGCAAACGGCCGTGGGCAATGCGGTTGGCTTGCCTTACAATAAATAACATGAGCAAAAACTTAGAGAACAAGAGATTTTGTTGATGACTGCAATCATAGAGCAACAACAACTTAAAAGAACAAAAGATTTTGTTGATATTGCAATGAGAGAGTGGATAGCAAGATATATACCAAGATAAATTACCAATTGTCCCAAAACTTAAGCTATTAGAAAATTGTGAATTTATAATCTTTTAACCAATATTCTAACATTAACTTCACCACTATGTACCTTTCATACCAATTCAATTACCCAAGTGTGTTGGGGCAACGGAAGCTTTTGACACTAATTAATTACACCAAATTACAGTCTATGTGTGAATTAAATTAAATAACCTTCCAAGCAATATAGAGATAAATAATCACGCAATAATCAAGAAAATCAACCACACAAGAACACGCCAAATTTACATGGAAAACTCTCCAGTGTAGAGGGAAAAACCACGGAGCAAATCCGATCAATCCACTATAATAAAATAGAGATTACAATACTCAAGTTTATGCCAAAAATTGAATTCACAATAAATTAGGAAATCACAAAGATAACTCTCTAGGAATAAATACAATCTCACTACAAAAAAACTGAAATCTAGTGAAACCAATAACACAATAAGATGTTCCTTGAATACTTCAACTCTCCGTGGTTGTAGCACCAAAATCCCTCCTAGACAAACCCCCAATTTATCTCCTTGTTTATCTCTTGAACCAAAGAAAAAAAATCTTTTTTTTCTTTCTCACTAGTGCCGCACAGTGCACTGCCTCCACGTGTTTATTTCCTCACATAAACTCATGCACACACATGTTGCTTATAAAGCATCACCTGCCACCTCACTTAACATCTATTTCAATTAGAAATAGAAGTCTTGCAAGGCGTGGGCCACAAGCTCATTAAAGAGCTTCAATCTATTATGGGCTAGACCACACGGTGCGGTGCATCTAACAATCTCCCCCTCCAGCCCACTGAGGAAAGAGATCTTCATTCCAACTCTTTAGTTAGAATTCATGCCGACCAACCCGGCACAAAGCTCAAGCTCCTCTTTCGGCACAACCTTGGTCAACATGTCACCTGGATTCTTATTTGTATGAATCTTTCTTAATTGCATCAACTGTTGATCAACAATTAGTCGTAGCCAATGGTATCTCACATCAATATGCTTTGTTCGTGAATGGTACATAGAATTCTTGCTCAAGTCTAGCGCACTTTGACTATCACAATGGACTACATACTCGTCTTGTTTCAAACCCAAGTCTTGGAGAAACCGTTTCATCTAAAGCATCTCTTTCCCTGCTTTGGTCGCTGCAATATACTCAGCCTCAGTTGTACATAAAGCGATACACTTTTGTAGTTTAGATTGTCATGATATAGCTCCCCTTGCAAAAATAAATAAGAACCCTGAAGTAGATTTCCTGCCATCAAGGTCACCTGTCATATCTGCATCTGTATAACACTCCAAAATTGATTTAGAGCTATCAAAACTCAAGCATGACTTTGAGCTACCTCTCAAATACCTGAAGATCCACTTCACTACTTCCTAATGCTCTTTGCCTGGATTAACCATGAACCTGCTGAATACACCAATTGCATAAGCAATGTCTGGTTGTGTGCAAACCATGACATACATCAAACTCCCGACTGTAGAGGAATAAAGAATTGATGTCATGTTTTCTTTCTCTTTATTTAATGAAGGACATGATTTCTTGCTTAGTTTGAAGTGACCACCAAAAGGTGTATTGATTGGCTTAGCATGCTTCATGTTGAACCTCTCAAGTACCCATTCAACGTACTTCTTTTGTGACAATCATAATTTCTTGGCTTTCATGTCACGTAGAATCTGCATACCCAAAATTTGTCTAGCTAGACCCAAGTATTTCATATCAAATGACTTGAACAGCTCCTTCTTCAAACTACCAACCATATTAACATCTTGTCCTACTATCAACATATCATCTACATATAACAAAAGGATGATAAATTTACCATTAAGAAATTGTCTGACATACACACAATGATCTACATCTATCCTTGTGTACCCGTGACCCACCATAAATGAGTCGAACTTCTTGTACCACTGCCTTGGAGCCTGCTTCAAGCCATACAGACTCTTCTTCAATCTGCAAACCCTGTGTTCTTTCCCTTTTGCTTCAAATCCATCTGACTGAACCATGTAGATTTCTTCTTCCAAGTTACCATAAAGAAAAGCAATCTTTACATCCATTTGTTCAAGCTCAAGATCCAAACTAGTTATTAATCCCAAATAACTCGAATGGAACTCATTTTGACCATTGGAGAGAAAATCTCATCAAAATCGATCCCTTGTTTCCTATTGAAACCCTTAACCACCAATCGAGTTTTGTATTTCACTAACTTCTCACCATCTTTCTTTAGCTTGAACACCCATTTGTTTTTCAATGCCTTCTTGCTTCTAGGAAATTCAACTAACTCATAAATATTATTCTTGTGCAAATAATTCATTTCTTCATGCATAGCCTTCATCCAGTTCTGCTCGTCCTTATGAGACTGTAGTTCCTGATAGTTCTTTGGCTCCCCCTCATCAGTAATCAAAACATACTCAGAATTGGGGTATCTGGTTGATGGACGACGCTCCCTAGTAGACCTCATAACCTGAGGTTCTTCCATCTTTGGTGGAATAGGCTGCTCCCCCTGCTCAACATCCTCTGTATCTATTGCATCATTACCATCAACTCTTGCTGGCTCATCATCATAATTCTCTACTTGCACCACTTCTATATTTATGGTAATATCTGAGGACGAAGAGGTAGGTGAAAAGTCAAAAACATCTTCAATAGTAGACTTTGACTTTTCAAATTTCTCAAAATCTGTAATATTTTCATTCTCATGAAAAACCACATCTCGACTTCTGATCATCTTCTTCTTCTTAGGATCTCATAGCTTGTAGCCAAATTATGCATCTTTATATCAAACAAATATGCAAGGAATGGCTTTATCATCAAGGTTTAACCCTCTGTTCCTCAGGCACATGTGCAAATGTCTTGCACCTAAATACCTTCAAGTATGCGTAGGAAGCATCCTTTCCTTTCCACACTCTCTCTGGAATATCAAAATCCAATGGAACTGATGGAGACCGATTAATTAGGTATCACGCAGTTTGTATAGCTTCAGCCCAAAATGACTTAGGTAGTTTAGCCATTCTTAACATATATCTGACCTTCTTAACAATAATGCGGTTAATCCTCTCTGCCACACCGTTGTGTTGTGGGGTACCAGGAACTGTCTTCTCATGTCTAATACCATTCTCTGAGCAGTAATTTTCAAATTCATTAGACGTGTATTCACCTCCATTGTGAGTATGAAGGCACTTCAAAGACTTCCCTTTCTCTCTTTCCACTATGGCATGAAATTTCTTGAAGAGCTGAAATACCTGGTCTTTGGCAAATGGAATGAGAGACTTCTTTGTCAAAATTTGCAACCCTTTTTCACTCATGTGAGCTAGCCGCCTATGCCACAAATTAGGCGTGGAATCATCTTGAGCTACATTTACCACGTCCCTGCATAACTTTACTTGAGTCTTGTAAAGTGTGCAACAAATCTTCCCTCTGGCAAGCACCAACATTCCTCTATAGAGTTTCCATTTACCGTTGCCTAAATGGCTTTCATAACCTTCTTTATCCAAAACACTAACAAAGATCAAATTCAAGCGCATATCTGGAATGTGTCGCACATCCTTCAATTTTAAAGTGTATCCAGTATTGGTCTCAACATAAATATCACAAATTCCCACTATGTCAGCATAACTTTTACTACCTATCTTTACTCTACCTAAGTTTCCTGCTTTGTACGAAGTAAAGAACTCCCTTTTGAAGTGACATGGTAAGAAACTGAGTTAATCACCCACTCATCATAAGGATCCGTAACATGAAAACACTCATCCTCTCCTATAGAAAGTACCACCACATCTTCATCTGACGAAACAACTATGGTATTATGATCATCCACCTTTTTCTGATTTGTCTCCTTTTTCTGCTTATTTTTCCAAGCCTTGCAATTTCTCTTTATATGACCCTGTTTGTCGCAGTCGAAACACTTGACTTTTCCTTTTGTCTGTGACTAACTTCTAGATTTACCGCACCCTTTAGAATTTCTACCCCTACTCCTCCCCCTATTCTCTGTGACAAGAGCATGTGCATCATCCTTGCCCATGTCCTTTCTTCTTGTTTCTTCATTGAACAAACTGTCCTTAACCATCGCAAGTTGTAACACACCATTTGGAGCAAAGTTCCAAAGTCTCCTAACTGTCATGCAAAGAGCTCAAAAGCAATAATGCTTGCAACTTGTCATCTACCACTAGATTCATTCTAATCAATTGATTAACCAAGTCTTGGAACTCACTTAGATGCTCGGCAAAGGATCTTCCCTCCGTAAGCTTTAAATGTGCAAGTTTTCTAATTACAAAAACTTTGTTTTGAGCAGTCTTTCTCTCATGAAAACTCTTCAATTTTTTCCAAAAAGTGTCAGCTTTTGTCTCCTAAGATACATGATGAAACACACTAACTTCAATGCATTGTCTGATACAACCAATGGTTTTTCTATGCAGTTTGGCCAACTCTTTGTCAGGCATACTGCTTGGCTTGGCACTATCACCCTCAATAGGGTCATGTAAGTCCTCACAATAAAGGACTTCTCCATCATCGGCTTCCATATTAAATAATTTGATGCCGAGAGTTTAATCATAGTACCTGACGTATATTTCATTTAATTCAACACTAGACAACCACGTCCAAATAACATTGGGCTTTGATACCACTTGTTGGGGCAACAGAAATTTTTGACACTAATTAATTAGGCCAAATTACAGTCTATGTGTAAATTAAATTAAATAACCATCAAAGCAATAGAGAGATAAATAATCACGCAATAATCAAGAAAATCAACCATATAAGAACACGTCAAATTTACGTGGAAAACCATCTAGTGTAAAGGGAAAAACCACAGAGCAAATTCGATCAATCCACTATAATAAAATAGAGATTTCAATACTCAAGTTCATGCCTAAACTTGAGTTCATAATAAATTGGGAAATTACAAAGATAACTCTCTAGTAATAAATACAATCTCACCACAAAAAAAAATTGGAATCCAGTGAAACCAATAACGCAGTAAGATGTTCCTTGAATACTTCAACTCTCCGTGGTTGTAACACCCAAAATCTTTCCTAGAGAAATCCTCAATTTATCTCTTTAGATGTGTCTTGAACCAAAAAATAAAAAAAATAAATATAAATATAAATCGTTTTTTCTTTCTCACTAGTGCTGCACAGTGCCTCTGCGTGTTGAGAGCAGCTTGGGTTCAGTGTACAGGAACACTGAATCCGTTAAAATCATTATGCGTTGACAAAAACTGGACATATGTCAAGATTTCAACAATCCAATACTATATGCACTGAACACATAGCACTGGCCCAATCCTTTTCCCCGCGTGTTTATTTCCTCAAATAAAGTCGCGCGCACACACATTTTGCTTATAAAGCATCACCTGACATTTTGCTTTTTGCTTATAAAGCATCACCTGCCGCCTCAATAAACATCTATTTCAATTTGAAATAGATGTCTTGCAAGGCGTGGGCCACAAGCTCATTAAAGAGCTTCAATCTATTCTGGGCTGGACCACACGGTGCGGTGCACTCAACAAAGTGATCGCGGCAAACAGTAATAAGGACGTAACTTGTAAGAGGATGGTATGATTGCAGCATCAAAGTCGATGTTTAACCAAACATGAGGGGGGACCAAGCACGATCTGGTGGATGGAGTTTTTGGTGGTAAGTGTCAGTGTGTATTCCCATGATTGTTTAAAGTGGTGCATAAATTTAGCCAAAGGTCCAGTGGAATGTGCATTTTCTGTCTCAAATATGTTAATGAAAAGTATTAGGAATCTTTTGAATCACGCAGAGGAGTCTACGCCTGTTTATACTAGAGTTTTGGTTATATAAAGGTTATACATCATACGTCATATATTTGTTTTGTTATAAGAGTGAATATCTAACATTTATCCAGTGGCGGTTCTAAGAAATTTTTTCAAGGGTCATTAAAAAACTGTGATTTCCTTATTAAAAAAATTTGTACATAGTAATAACAAAAAAATGAAGGATAAACTATAAAACATTCTCCATGTGATATGTGGACAAATAGACAAAAAGAACTAACTTTAATTAAACTATGAATTTGTAATTTGCGGGGTTTTGCGATGTGGCCTCTTAGCAACTATAAATATTTCATCCATGTTCGGAATAGGAATTTTATGCTTCATACAAAATGAAAACACTTCAGTAAATAAAACTTCTCATTCATCATCTCTCATCGTCTGCAATTGTTGTTTAGACATTTTAACGAGTGTTATAGCATATACAATATCTTAAATTTTCTTTTGCAATGCTTGTAACAACTCATTTGTGATCCCCAAAATATTTTTCATCAAGTGTAGAGCAAAGACAAATTTAAAAGGCAGAAACACGCTAAGTGAGTTTAGTATTAATTTTTTTTTTTTTTCAAACCACCACTAAAGTGATTGGGCCATATGTATCAGATTGGGCTGTCTAAGAGCATTCGCATTGGAAGAGTTAAAACTCCCTATTAGCAAAAATAGATAATATTATTTACAAAAACTACAAAATCACAAGTCCCATCCGGTGAGGTAAAGTAGATCAGAGTTTTGCTCAAAGCTACAGTACTCGATATCAATACCGAGTACTGTTGAAGAGGTAAAACTTATTTCCTCTTATTTTATTCACGCATTCTCTCTCCTCTCTCTTCTCTCTCAGTCAATTGCTCCCTCTTTCTCTCACATCTCTCTCCTCTGGCTCAGTTGCTTAGGAAATCTCTTTGGGTTTGATTGTGATTATGGGTTAAATGGTTGTGGTGGATTTGTTGTAAAGGGTTGTTGGTGTTTGGTGGTTGGGCGTGGATTTCCGACGGGTTTTGAGGCGGGTTTGGTGGTTGGGCGTGAGTTTCGGCATGGGTTCACTGTTATTTTGGTGGTTGGGCGTGGGTTTCTGACGGGTTTTGAGGCGGGTTTGGTGGTTAGGCGTGGGTTCCGGCGTGGGTTCACTGTTATTTTGGTAGTTGGGCGTGGGTTCCGGGATGTGTTCACTATAAAATTGGTGGTTGGGCGTGGTTACGGCATGGGGTTCACTGTGTATGTGGTGGTTGGGCATGGGTTCCGACGTGGAATGTGGTGGTTGGGTTTGTTTTGCCGGCG
Source organism: Fagus sylvatica (assembly GCA_907173295.1). Lineage (NCBI taxonomy): Eukaryota > Viridiplantae > Streptophyta > Magnoliopsida > Fagales > Fagaceae > Fagus > Fagus sylvatica. The sequence continues at coordinate 20,470,236 of OU015762.1, read as the reverse complement.
TGGGTGTGATTTTGGCTATGGGGAGAAAAAGAAAAAAATAATAATAATTTTATTATATTATAATAGGATGTACTGTAAAATAAAGAATGGGATGTGAGATATGTTATAAAAGTTAGTAGGTATAATAGAAAAAGTGGGTTTTTGGAGAGGTAAAATAAAGAAATTATTGCTAACGGGATGTGAATGCTCTAATGGGTTTTAAGCCATTTTGTTGTTATTTAGTTTATTTATTGTTTGTTATTTGAGCTTTTTTTTAAGGGTTTAATGGGTTAGATTTATTGGGATCTCAACTTAGTGTGTTCAAAATTTGGGATCTCAAAGCCAGAGTGTTCAAAAAAATAATTTCAAAGGGTTCAAAATTTTTTTTGAAGGTGTTCAAATATTCTTTTAGGGTTTAAATACCTATAAAAAAATTATTTTAAAAAAATACCTATAAAAAAAAAAAAAAAAGTTTTCCAATTTGAACCCTTGGGAGGTATGTGGCGTCGCCACTGCGCTTATCACTGTCCATTTTTAAAGTTCAACGGGCTTAACTCAATCTCAAAAGACGCCTTGAGAGATGAGGATTACTCATAGCTTATAAATTGCATAACCTAAGAATACTTGGTCAATGTGGGACATGACTCTCACTTTAATATGCTCCCTCACATGTGGCGGACCAACCAAACACATGGACCATAATAGGGGGGAGGTCTACCCAACATCCAAGGGGTGGCTCTAATATAATGTTAAAATTCAATGGGCCTAACTCAATCTCAAAAGACTTAATGCTATATTTTCGGTGATTAACAAAGCGCTTATCAAAAAACTTTAGACTTTTGCTTATGTATATCAAATGTAATATATCTTAATAGACCCTTGCAATCACAACGACGTTGAGATTGTCTCAAAATTAAGAAAAGTGTGTAGAAACAAATGGATTTGTTAATAGGGGAAATTACACTTTACCACTCTTAACTATCACCACTTTTTTAATGTCTCTCTCAAACATTCAATTTGAACAATTTATCCACCAATTGTACTAAATTGCATACCCAGTACTCCATCCATCTAAATTATACTAAATTGCATACCCAGTACTCCATCCATCTAAATTGTTGTTAACTTGGATGAAAAAATTGGTCACGTGCAAAACACGTGACACGTGAGACCCACACACCAGCTGGAGTCGGTTAAAAAACAAAGTGACTAAGTTGTCCCCATATGAAATTACTAAATACCCCATGGTTCTCTTTTCCTCTCACCAGCCCCTTTCTTCTTCCTCAACACTGAACCTGATGAACATCACCGCTGCTTACCCATATTTCTCTTTCTTCATTTTTATTTTTTATTTTTTATTTTTGTTTTTTTAAGTGGTTGGGTTTTTATTATGAGAGAATTTATTCGGTTAAATGTTATAGGTTTCCACTTACCCATTTTTCACTTTCTTCTCACCGCGTCGCCGACAGTTCACATGTAGCCCCTTTCTTCTTCCTCACCAAACCCTAAAGTTATTTGGAATTTACAGGCATAGACATGTTCATTGGGGGCGTTGCATGGGTATGAAATTTTAAAGCATACCCAAAATTGGTATAATCTTCTTCCTATCTTCTCTTTAATTCCAAGGCCTGGCATGCTGGTATTGTTCACTTAATTGGTGAGACTGAAGTAGTGGCTGGTGAAGGAGCTAGTAAAGAGAAATTTAAGAGAGAGTGATGAAGTATTTGATATTCCTCACCAGCGTATGCTGAAAGTGGGTATGACTTATGAGCTTTAAAGCATAATCTGCAGGTAAGAAAATAGAGATCATGGTATGTGTAATATAAGGTGTAAAATCTATCTACTTATAAATTTCATTGATATGTTCTTGTGTGGTACTTTTTTTTTTTTGTTTTGATTTCTTAATGCACTCTGGTAGATATTCTTTGAGTTCTGTATGTAAATTCTGAAAGGACTGCCAATGAGCTTTAGCTCAAATGAATGACAATTCTCTCTCATAAACATGGGTGAAGAGTTGGGTGTGAATTCAAAACCCTTTTGAGACTTCGTTGAAATAAAGCAGGAGCAAGAGAAAGAGTAGGAAGACGTTCATTAGTGATAAAGATAGGAGGAGGTTACTAAAGAGCTCAGAGAGAAGAAAGTTTCAAGCCAAAAGTTGTGAATATTTGACTCGGACATGAAAGAATCTGAGAACATCCTGGCAGCAATCATGGCCGTGAAGAGCGAATTAGTTGTATCCGAATTAAAGGCTTTAATTGTTGTAACTCTGGCTTATAATAGGAACATTTAAACTAATAAACAAAAAAGGAAGTGATCAAAATTAGAAAAAGAAATATAATTAAATTAGATACAAAATGTAAATTACAAAAACTTTTGTACATTTGTATAACAATTAACATGGCCATATTTTCTAAATGAGCCATGAGTAAAATTTCAAAGATAAAAACTAAATGGACTTTATACCGATATGCCTAGCCTATGAATTTAAGGATTTGAATGTTAACACAATAATGCAAAGCATGCACCATCTGCTAATGCAATAAGGGTGATAGGGAAAATCAAGGATTTTCTACAGAAAGAGAATAGATGTATAAAGTATAAACTTTGGCCTTAAAAGAAAGAAATTATCCTGGAAGAGTAGGAATAAAACTTACATTAATCTCTAAGCCATTAAAAAAAGAACCCTTTCCATAAAGGTTAAATCAGCACCATTATTAACAATAAATAGAAAAAAACAATGACAAAAGATTGATCAAATACAATAGAAGAGCTACAAAATTAGGATAATAGCACCCTTTACTATCAGGAAAAAAACTCTCCATTGCCCTTGTATATCTCTAGTGCGGTTTTGGTACATACCCATCAACCGCAAAGTTTCAGGTGGTAGCGGGAATAGCTGAACTCTACCAAGAAAGTGCTGCCTTACGTTTGATCCTATGTGCCCAGACAATGCTATGTGTTCTCCACTTTCGGATCTCAGAAAGAGAGAACATGTTCTTTCCTCTGAGATTCTCTCTCATTTGCGGAGCAAAAAAAGCAGCCTTTGCCCCAGCTACCGCTATCCTTGGGAAAGCGGTAGAGCTACCGAAAGAAAGGGATGCAGTCTCTCCCTTGGCCCTTGGAGAGGAGAAGGCAGAGAACAAAACATCATTCGCACGAGTATTTTTGCTTCCTGCGCCCTTACTAGTTAAGGGGCTCTTCGACCAAGGCGGCATTCTGGTAGGAAGGCCAACCACTACATGAGTTGCCGTTGATTCAGGAGAGAAACAAGCTACCTTTCCTTGATCCACCTTCCCGGGCAGGGAAGAAAACGAAAATAGGCCACGGATGGAGGTCGTGGTAGGTTCAAGGATCTTGTGTGGCGGAGCGAACTCCTCTACTACCGTGTTGCATTTCCTCTGCCGGCGTTGCTGCAAATTGTCGATCCATCGTACTAGGGCGATCCGAGAAGAACGATTAGGATCATATTCTATCCTTTCTACAATGCCCATAGATGAAGTGCTTCGTTTCAGATCAATTCTTCGCTGCAATCGCTTCGCTCCACCCCCCCGATGAAAAATCGTAATACGCCCTGCAGAATTCCTACCAGCAGACTTCCCTTTACTCAAAGTGAATTGTCTAAGTGCTTTACAACCAAAACGAGATCTGCAAAAGCCCAAACATAGAATTAGATCTAACTACCAAAAAGGGAAGAAGAAGAAAAAAAATCTAGATCAAAGGTAAAGAAAAATTCTTATTGCAAGTTATAACAAAAAGAACTTACGCTTCTTTCTTTTTACTCCCTTTAGATGCATTGTAAGGAGTAGTGGAAGAAAAATGATGATGCTTTTGAAATATGGCACCCCCGGACACTGGAGTTTTGGTGTGTTGATCAAACTGTTTCAAAGAATAAGGAAATCAAAAAAAAAAAAAATTAAATAAGAATTAGGAGTAAAAACAATCTCATCTAAATTGTACAGAACCTCAGAACTACACAACTTTTTCAATCAACCATCTCAGCTCATGTATACCATGTACAATTCTAAATATATGTATATGTATCATTCTCATATATTGGTTACACTTTCCAATTTATTCAGTACAATAGTTCCGTACAATTTTATTATTCAATTTACACTTCACTTCAGAACATGAAATGCTTTTTGACTCATAAAATCCAATCTTGAATCTTTCCCAAAATAAAATCCAAAGGCTTGTCAATTAACTTGATTTGTAGTTTTGTTACCACTTTCCTTGAGTAATTCAAACACTATAGATTATTCCCTCAGCCAAATCTTAAATTTGAAACTATGATTCACATACAACAAGACTGTTTCAGTCCTTTACAAAGAAAACTCCAGTAGTGAACTAGTTTCCTAGCAAACAAAGGGAAAGAGACAATCAATTAAAAATGATATTCTAAGACGTAAAACCATAGGAGTAAGATTTCTAGAATCACGGTGATCCAAATACAAAGATTGATACATAAAACTTCCACAGGACGAAGCCATGGCATTGATTGTTCCCTAGATATGGCCCATCATTTATATTAAGCATCCAAGATTAAATCAAAACGTGAACAGCGAGAGCTTGTTTAATTACGAATCCATTTTGATCAATGCATTTATGTAGTATCATTGTTCAAGCACTTTGATGAATGATGATACATACCCGCGGTTGCAAATATAGGCCGTATGACCTTTGTATATATCCTGCTCTAGTTATGGGTGTTAATTTCCCTGAAAAAAGAGAGAGTAAAAACTAGTTATATTCTCAAGTTAATAATGGAATATTGAGTTGTTAGGATTTTTTATTGGTAATTTACACACAGCAAGTCATATATACCTGTTGAGAGTTGTCTGAACATCCCAAGTCCAGCTCTTGAAACTTTAGATACCAACATAATCGTTTGTTGTGGCACACCCAAACTCTGAAAAATTAAACACATCACTAAATAACTTTGCATCCGAAATATATATATAACATGAAAATTCTCCAAATTGTTCATATCACAGATCTAACAAAATTGAGAATGCCTTGTTCAGATTAAAAAAAAAAAAAATGGGTATTGAAATGAAACCCATTTTGTTGAGATCAAAACAAGGCAAAAAAGTCGAAGAAAGAACATCAAATGGGTGTTAAAAGGAAATAAAAAAAATGTTACCTTACTAAATGTGAAGGGCGACCACCGGAGAGAGAAGCTGTTAAAAGAGAAAGTGAGAGAGAGAGGAGACTCACTGAGCAAGACGAACGGCGGTGACTCCGTGAGTGAGACACAGAGAAAATTGAGAAATGAAGTCTCTGATGATCTGATCAAGAGATTGCTGCCCTAGTAACTAAAAACCTGTTCCGGCATGAAAAACGACGTCGTTTTGACTAACAAATATGCTTTTGTTAAGGAGTGCTTCAAAAGTTAAAATGGATTGAATATTTTATCAAATAATGTTTTTATATCTTTTAATAAAAAAAATCTTATTAATGATTGTCCCAAGATATAAATCTTAATGAATAGGAATGACAATTTGCATTCGACTCGCGGATACTTATTCTGTCTCTCCCTGTTAGGGGTAGGTTTACCCGATCCGTAAGATTAATGGAACGGAGATAAGGATAATTTTAAAACTCGTAGCGGGCGAGTTTACCCCAACCCCATACCCAACTCGCATATCTATAATTATCAATAATTTTTTTACCTTACTTACCACTAACCCACATATAAAAATCTTTTTTTTTAATTTTCTCATTTCTTAACCCTACTTGCGGTTTGCCGCATGTCTCATGCATAGTTACATTATTCATTTCAAATGGAATTTTTTCTTGTTCCATGTAACTTAGCCAAACTCAATGATTTTTTTTTTTTCTTCTTTTTAATTAGTAAGGAATTTGTATTCAGGCCTGATGGGGCGGGGACAGGCAATTGGGGGGGGCGGGGCGGGGGTGGGGGATGGGGCAGAGATAACGGGATGGGGGCAAGAGATAGAAAAAACCCCTTAAATTATAGGGTCTAAAATGTAATTTCTCATTAAAAAAAATTAAATTTAGAAAAAAACGAAAGTTGGAATTGATATAATAAAAATTAAAGGGCACAGGTGTAGAAAGGAAAATACCAACATCTTTCCTTCAAACCTTACCTCCAAAACCCAAACCCAAACCCCAATCCAAAATCAAATATGCAAAAGACCAAAACAGCCTCATTACGCTTTTAAGTTTACTCAAATTTTAAGGATAATAATGTAACATCCTCTCCTATTAACTTACAATCAAACTCACCTACTCATTTATTCCTTTACTTATTAATAACATGCCGTAAATAAGTAAAAAAATAGGGAGGAAAAAACTGCCCAGCCAATTAAAATAGTTTTATCAAACCAGAATTGTGCAAACACTAATTTACTGTATGATTGGAAAGAATCTATTTCATGATGAAGATTTACTTTTTATGAATATATGTATTTGTGAGAATTGACATGTCATTTAAAATTATAGGTTAAACTATTCTTTTAGTCCCTAATTTTACATGAAATTCGTTTTTCGTTCTTGGACTTTGAAAAGTTCGTTTATCGTTCCTAAACTTTGAAAAAGTTTATTTTTACATATGAATTTCGTCATTTAAAAAAAAAATCATGGACAAAATTCATGTGTAAAAACAAACTTTTTCAAAGTTCAGGGACAAAAAACGAAATTCATGCAAAATTTAGAGATAAAAACAATAGTTTACCCAAAATTTTATTCCACTAAATAATAAACACTAAGCTTAAGATCATTGTTCAGGTCAGTCAAACTGAACAAATATTAACCCAATGGAGCTTAATAATTCGCTAACTCTTATTCTAGATTTTCAGGCTATTTTCTAACATCTAGATTTTAAATGTCATTCTTAGTTATTTTAATAAAGCAACCAAAGTGATGAATGACTCTTCTAAAGTTCACATAGAACATAGAACCTTCAATATGGATCAAAGAAGATTTTTGCGTGTCTCATTCCAATTCTACTTGTAGAATTATTTTAATAATATTTTATTATTTTTGTTAAAAAAATATATATATAATAGTAGGACTAAATATCGTGGACATTATTTTATTATTAATATTATTATTTTATTGTAAACGATAGATTAATATTATTATTTGATACAGGCTGAACGCCGACAAGGCCTAAACCCATTTAACATATGTATCCGTACACTCGAAATGGTGACACTATAAACAATACTCTGACACTGACTGAGTGAGAGAGTGAGAAAGAGAGAGAGGGAGCCACATACACAAAGTCACAAACCCAGGATTCATTTGCCCAAAGGATTAGCGGTGCTCGTTTACTTTCCTTCACCTACTGCCTCTCTGTGTTTCTCTCTTTCTCTCTCTTTGTTAAGAAGAGATTAAAAACAAAAGGTAAGCCAAGTTTCTCAGGAAAAGCAACTTACTACCCAAGACAGTGGATTTGAAAATTTGTAAATTCTTTTATCCGTTCAAAGATTTCATTTTGGTTGTGGGTTTTTCATTTGGAGCTACTTTCTGCTGTAAATAACAATATATATGTTATTTTGAGTTCCTGTAATTTTTTTGTTCCTTTTCCATTAAATCTTGGATCTTTTGTGGTTATATTGGTATTTTTTTTCTTTTTTCACTTCCATTTAATCCCTAGTAGAGTTTGTTTGTCACTGTTTTATTGATTTTTATTTTTATTATTTTTCCTTTCAAGGTTGATATATTTTTATTTTTTCCTTTTAAATGATGGATGTAGCTTCTTCCCATTGTGCTATGGTATCATAAGTAGCTAATTGGACTTTTGGACTCTTAAACTTTTGACAGTTTCTGAAGTATTTCTTAACAATCCATTTGGTTGCTGAGAAAGTGAATGAATGAACGAGAAGACAGAGTTTTGAATGTATATGAGGGTTTTGATTGTAGTAAAAGTGAAAACCAATCAAATGAATGAAAGAAAGAAAGAAAAAATCCTATACATGTTTTTAATGGTGAAGACTAGAAAAAAAAAAAGGGGAGGGAAAAGAAAGGGGAGGGGGAAGAAGGAAAGAGGAGAAGAAGAAGAAAATTCAATTGGGTATTCATACTCATTGAAGGTTTTAGAGAACAATTTATTTTTGTGAAGCCTTTTTCTGCTATAATTTTTATAGATTAACTAATATTTATGGGGCTTATAACTGTGCAACATGTAATTATGCAAAGAATGTCTATAATATTTTTGTTGGTGATTTTCATTCTTAAGTTTTATCATACAAAGCATTTTCTGCTTTTCTTTTTGTTCAGTGAAATGTTGGTTGTCCTTTTCTTTGGGGTTTTGTTTTTCAAGTTTATAAATTGTTTTTTTTTTCCTTCTTGTTAAGTTCTTCTCCAGTAAGTTAGGTTAGATTGATGGCAGAAACATGGCATTAAACTTATAGAGGGAGGAAAGTGTTGTCTTCTTTTTTGGTAATAAAAAGGGACAGAAAGAAGCTTAATTGTGTTAAATTATGAGAAGCTGATGGGCACCCTGTAAATTAAGTTCACCATGTCAAGGCAAGCTCACCTTCCTCCACGTTGCCCAATTCAAAAGAAACCCATTGCTGGCTCAATTCACGACACTGTGTCTCATCCCCTGCACATCAATGAATCATATCCCCGGCACTATAAGTCGGCCTCCCAAAGTTCCATCCTAGAGGAGCAGCCAGCATGGCTTGATGACTTGTTAAGTGACTCAGACTTAAATTCTAAAGGAATACCCCATCGTCGATCAGTTAGCGACTCTATTGCCCTTTTGGATTCTCTTGCAGACGTGTTTCCAAGTTTGACTCCCCATGCAGATGATGCCAACATAGATGTTAATGAGACTTGTAGTGGGTTGGAGTCGGCTTGTACCTATGGTCCCAATTCTCCTCGTCAAAAAAGCAATGTAACCTTTACAGAGAATGCCATAGTTTCAGCATTGTCAGAATATGTTTCTCAGGACCCGGTGCCTTACATAGATGAGAGTCTATGCATTTCTGCTATTCCTTACTCTCATTCAGAAGGAGATGATTGTCATTCAATTGGTGAGCTCGACACAGAGAAAAAGGCTGAAAAACGGTTAGAATCTGAACTCACTTGTTAAAGTGTTGAATTCATTTACTATCACTGGCATGATACAAGCATGTATTTTTCAAAACTAACAACGAATGTGTGCTTTACTATGTTTGGTTTGAGTATTATGTTGTGGTCAGGGATGCAATTTTGTTAGTAGAAGTGTTTGGTGTGTATTGCATATCATTGTGGTGATTGTAGACTTCCGGTAGTTGTGATATTACCAACATCTTACTTACATCACAGCTATTTTAAATTCAAGTGCTTGTGTGTTGCTCTTGAAATGCATACTACAACAGCCAAGTGATAACCTGATTGCACATTTTCCCTTTCCAATTATGCAGTAGAGACTGTAGGTAAATAATACAAAATGTTAGGAGAACTCATTTTTATGATTCTCATGCATGCAATTTCATGTTGATATCAAATTTTTCAGCATCCTTTCTTGTAATAATTTAGTTATCAACACTTTAAATTAGCGATAGAGTTGCAAGGGAGAAAAAGATCAAAATATCCACTGGCTGTCCCCAATTCATTTCGACAGGGGGGGTGGAATCTTGCAGTGAACAATGAACATGTATCTATCCGTGCATCTGTCAGTTTGTAATTTGTTTACCTTACGCCTCTAATGGTGTTTTTCTTCATTCTAGTTTGCATACCTCTGGTGAGCATGTTTGTCAGCGTATATACTTGCACGGTAAAGGAGTGCCCTTTTATTTGGTTGTCAAAGAGAGGAGAAGACTGTGGGTCAAAACAAGCACCCAGGAAGCAGTTGGAAATATAATTATCTGTAGCACAACATTTTGTATTCACTGTGCTGTTAGGAAGCTTTGTATTTTTAAAAATTTGTTGAAGGCTCTCTAAATCAGATATGCAAAGATTTGTCATCTAGACATTGAAGTGTTCTCTAGGATGGATGATAAAAAATTGTCATAAATAAGTAAAAAAAATTCAGGGGAAAATTCAACTCTAATTAATAAAATCCGTCAGTAATCTAATGACAATTATAATTTATAAGCACATTTGCCCAAACTTCCCTGTCAGGATCAGCTTTGTACTTTCCTTGAAGAAGTGTCTATAGACATATGTATTTTTTTTAATAAGTATCTTTAGACATAGGTATGATGTATCCAAGAATTTGGAACTTTGATTCAAAGACAAAAGCATTCCTACTTTGGCTCCTTTTGTTTTCGTGTAAAGTATTTTCCAAGAAATGTGTTCCTTGTTTTTTGATGTTTGGTGCAACTGAAAATTATTAGCCAATAGAAAATATTTTTATGATCATTGGAAAATTACTTTAAAATGGCAGGAATGTTTTGTGCTTTCACAAAGCATAAACTATTTTATCTAACAAGCTTGTGACCCTCCCTACTGGCCCCCTCCCCCACTCCTATGCACCGCCACCATTAGTACCTCCCTCCACACCATTACCACCACCCCTCTCCTCCACATCCCCACCATCACCTTCCTCCCCGATCCTCTACATTGTCACCCCCCCACCCCCCCCCCCACCACCACTCCAAACTACCACCACCATCTCATCCCTTCTCCCCACCATTCCCCACATGATCTCCACCTCCTCCCACCCCCACTTCTCTTACCTGTCACCACCACCATCTCCCTCCCTTGTTCCCCACGCTGCCACCACCACCACCTTCCCCGCCAAAAAAAAATAAATAAATAAAACCTTTCACACCACCCCCTCCTTTTCCCCCTTCCCTTCTTCATTTCTCCCACCACAACCACCACTACCTGTTGACTCTTTGTGGGGGTTTTAGCTGATTTTAACATGAATCTTTATGGGGGTTCTAGCTGATTTTAACATAGAGATTTTCAGTGCTACCAAACACCAGAAAATTATTTTCAGATTCTCAGCCAAAAAAAAAAAAAATCATTTTCTGTACTCACATATCCCTCAGGTGTGAGTATTTACCTACAAAAAAGTAAAAAGTAATGAAAAAGTTTTATGCTGAAATAAACGGAGCCTGATATGTGTATGTAGACTGTCACTACTATACCAGTTTCATTGGTATGTGCTGTTGGGCCCCAAAGTTGGATGACATGTCATAGATGAAGTTTATTTGGAAATGGATTGAGGAAGTCGATCACTGGCCATATCATTTTGTATCCTGTACTATGTACATACATTTCCTTTACATTACAGTTTCCATATACATTGAATGACTAGAATCCAAAGATTTTGACATTCAAACAACTAAGCATTTTGATACATGGTCATTCTAATTTGCTTATGTACCTGTGTGTTTTGTAAAATTTAACTAGTTTGATGACTTCTTACAGGCACTCTGGGCAGCGTTCAAGAGTTCGTAAACTCCAGTATATTGCTGAACTGGAAAGTACTGTAGATGTTTTGCAGGTAATTTCTGAGGAAATTAAAATGAGATAATATGGAGCTGTTGCTATTTATTGAAATATGGTTGTTGGGGTTGCATGCAAAGGGATCTCTCATTATTCAAACAATAATTGATATATGTCACCAAGATTATATAAAACTTCTGAGGTAAATTATGCTACAGTGGGTAATATATATACTGTTTTTTCTTAGTCAAAAATGAAAGAAAAAAGAAATTTCAATATTTATGTTCCCCAAAAATTTTGAGACTAAGGCTTGGTTGTTGCTGTATGCTCCCCAGCTTTAAGTTTCCACATATAGGTGTGTTCTAAATGTAGAACCTAAATATTTACAACAAGGACACCTCTTTCACAGCTTGTTATAATCATGCCATTGTTAATCAATATTAGAGGATTCGGCATCTCATATGCTTTGGCCCATTTCTTCTCATTTTAGTACTTGCAGCATCATTGCACTGCAATATGTCCACCGATTTACTACATCCATTCTTTTCTGTTGCTGTTTATGCTTACCTTGTATCCTATGTTAGCATAGATTTTCTATTGCTTCATCAATATTCAATGAAATCCCTCTTCATGGAAGCTATTGGGAACTTACTAGGTTTTATCTCATTATGCAGACTTTGGAATCAGAGTTGGCTGTCAGAGTTGCTTCTCTTTTTCAGCAACGTGTTGCTCTGTCCATGGAAAACTGCAAATTAAAGCAGCAGGTGGCCAGACTGCAGCAAGAAAACCTAATCATGGAGTGTAAGTTTGTATACCTTTCTGTTGATTCCTATAGGTAACTCAGAAATTAAGGGATGGTCTTCAAGAAGCCAAAGTTAACCCTTGATTATTTAAAAGATTACTTATATATCTACTTTTTTAGCTTTCTGGTTTTATTATATGAAGCCAATAGTATAGCTGCATTATTCATCTGTTAGGATAATAACTAAATTGATCCTTCAATACTTTGAGAAGTTAACTTTACTGAAGTAGAGTGCCAAACTAGTGAAGTGGTAACAAATGGCACCTCCTTCCCTTGTAAGAGTAAGGTGAAAAGAAATGTTGTGGATTCTAGTCCCAAAAGGTGTGTGTGTAATTATTATTTAAAAAAAAAAAAAAACTAGTGAAGTGGTGGTAAAGTTCTTAAATATATCTGGATGTTTTTATTTTAAGTGAGGAGAGAGGTTGTAACATACATGAATTGGTTAATGAATGATGAATGTTTACTTGGTAAGAATTGATAAGAAGCTTGCCTGAATGAACAGAGTCTCATTAAGTTGAAAGTTAATTAGACAGTCTGCCGTGTAAGAAGAAAGCAATGGCTCACAGTGCTTTAGGACTTCCTAATTAGAAGTTAGATAGACTGATAATTACATTAGAATTTTTAAAACTTGTTATCTTTAAAATGTCGTATATTTTCCTTCTCGGCATGGTCAGACATCAATTCCAATCAATATTTGTAAAAAGTGTATATATAACAAAATCATAATCTCATGTATTTGAACACGTTTAGTTTCCATTAACTATCATCTATGTGAATCTAGTGAAACCCAATAAGTTTTTGGATTTAATTAAGTGGTTATGCAGGCTTCAAATACGTGGAATAAGGTGTTTCAAATAACAAGTCTAAAGAATAATTTCTTTTACTCCAAAAAAGGCTTTTGGTAGGCTTAGAGGTATTATTGGTTTGGAAGATGATACCATTGTGTCCTATATGGTGTCTATGGAGAGAGCGAGAGCCACTCACACTTTCAAAGATCATCAAAATATTGTTATGGGGTTGAAATTGTTGATTCTAAGATTGCTTTGGTTTTTTCTCTTCTTCTCATCTTAGGCTTTTTGCTTTTTTTGGTGTTTCGTTTGTATACTAAGGTTGTGCCCCTTATTTGATTTTGAATGAGTTTATTTCTTTACTAAAAAAAATTCCATATCCATAGAGAAAGCATAAAAAGGAAGAAAAATGGATCAGGCACTAGATCATCTGGAGTTTCATACTACTTTCGTCAAGGAAATTTGTAGACTTAATGAAGATAGTAATGATTATATATTCTAATAATATGTGATTAAAAATAAAAGATATTTCTATATACATAAAGAGATTTAAGAAATAATTAAAAAATTAAGCTGGAACATGTACTGGAGCATCTTTGATTTGCCTTTGATTTTTTTGTGGATCAGTTGTCAGTACCTTTTTTGGCCTTACTTCTACAACCGTTGGTCGACAACATTACAGTATGGGCACAGTTAGAAACATCAAACTTAAGCATGTTAGTATTTTGAATATTTTAATGATATTTGAAAGAAATGTAATTAGAAAACAGTGCATTTCAAACTATTATCATCTTTGTTACAGTTCTTAGCTGTCTTCAGGGTTCCCTAGTGTCACCTACACATGAGAAACTATAAATTCCATTACCTACCAGGATTTAGGATTAATTTTGGTGCTTGTAAACTTCGATTTCATTTCAACAACTTTCAAAAGATGCTGATAGTAGTCGAAGTTGAGGTCACTTTATCATTGAGCAATGAATACGTTTCTCCGTTGACCAAAATCATTGGCTGATGACATCTTTTCTTTTTTTTGAACATCATGCCCACCTTTTTTGTTACAGGTCAATACCAGTCTCTGAAGAAGGAGCTTGAGAGATTGAAGGTTGCTTTTACAAAATCCAGAAGCAGCAAGGTCAGCGCATATTTTGGGTCTAGTCCTGCTGCTGAGTCATCTAGATCAGAGGCTACTTGGCAGATGTTAGATATGGGAAAACTTAACATTAGTTGAAACAGAAAATACTGGATTTTTATGTTGATGCACCCTAAAAGATGTGGCTTTTTGCTTCATCTACTTTATGTTTAAAGCAGATCCAGCCAAATCGAAAGAACATTCTATGTAGCCATCTCTTTCAATCTCGCTCCTAAACCGTAGTCTTTAGATATCCTGTAGGCTATTGTACTTGATGTTCTAGGAACTAATATCATTAAGGGGAAAGTGACACAATCTTCTCTATATATACCAATCATAGTATGCTTTAGGCTCAGAGCATTCAAGAAAATCCCTTAGGAGGAGACATTTTTCGTTTCTCCCTTCTATGAGAAAGCATGAAAGGGGTTCTCATGACTGAAAACACCCTTGTGAAAGGTGTCTTCCTTGAATGCTCTTAGACATCATTGTGCCATCAAGGTCAACATTTGAAATCAATGAGCCTTATTCCATTATTTGTTCCCATTTCTTTTATGGATTAAATACTTGGTGTTCTTTTAAAATATAGAGTAGGGAAAAGGTGCATAAACTCTATAAATTATTAAGCATTTATGCTTCTTGTAAGGTATCTCATTGAATGGTATGTACTGATGAAAGACATGGTATCTCATGGAAAAACATGAAATTGAACATGAGATATACAGGTTTCATGAACTAGAACAACCCTGACACATGCATGTTAAGTTGCGTTATCATTGTGACCCAAGATATGCTGCTTCTTTGAATGAGATATACCGGGTCAAGACTGCATGACAACGAAATCTACACTATGTGGTCGAAGACAGACGTGAATCAGATCTCCTCGTAACTTTGAATGCTATTAACAAGGCCCTCAGGTTTGGTAGGGACTAGGGAGAGAGTTGAGACTCCACATTCTCTCAACTTGCTCAATTAAATTGCAATCACAGTTAGCTTTAATAAAAATGATAGACAACAATTTCTGAGGATAATTATGCCTTATGCTTTGTGTCCTAAATGCGCTTGAACACCCTTTTCAGTGCAGAATGCAAGCGAAATAGAATTTATAATACATCTTTTTTGGTAAATTGCTACAAGAGAACAAAAGGTGACCTGAAAATAAATTGAGGGCATTAGAATTGTGCGCACTCAACCATGAGCATATTGCATGCAGAGTAATGCTAGACGCTACCAGTTTTACTATCCTTTACAAACTGACATGACGCTTGTAGATAACATCTCTAACATTACTCATGCATGTATACCCTAGACTACAACATATACGAAAATCCAGATATGTATGCTCCACAATTTCTTTCTCTTAATTCTTTTTTTCTTTGACAATTATGTAAGCCCTTCATTACAAATATTGATTTTACTTCCTCTGTTTTCAAACTAAACTTTTACACAGTTACACCGCTTGATCCTACATGCAATTTGTTTAAGTTATCTGTTCTTCTCAAAATATCCTCCATCCAAAAATTTAGAAAGAAATAAAGAAAGAAAGAGATAGTCAAACCCCTTAGATGAATCATTGTGCAGAGAAAAATACTTTATGAATGACTAAACCATTCCAAGTGTTGAAGTATTCCATTCGGAATGTAACGTTCATGGATCCCATCCTCTTTTCTGCTCGGAAATTATTTTCCCCACCAACTCAAGCAATCTAAAAAACTAACGGAGCTAATAAAAAGTAATATTGCACAAAATCCCTGCTTTTCTCTTCCTCAAACATGACAAACACAGGTATAGCTTAAAAAAACAGAAAAACCAATGAACACAAGGCCCACGCGCTCTCACAGATAAATCAAATTTATGCCAGTGCGCTAACCCCTATGCAATTGTGTCCTCGTTCTCTTTTTTCTCTTTTACAAGATGTGTAAGTGTAAGTGGTAATGCTTTTATGAAAATCCAATCAATGGGAAATAGCCAACCACAACATAAAATACTATATCAATCAAAGTTCAGTTCTGCACAATGTTTACAAGAGCTTGCATTATCCAGCTTCCCCTCAAATAATAAGTCAATGCACAACAGAAAGTAGTAATTCCTAACCACGAAGAGATGCCCGAGGCACAGCAGGTAAACCCAGTTCGTCCTGAGCCTGTCATCATCAAGGTTTGCAATAGAATTAATAAATGAGACAGGGAGACGTGTTCAACATGATACAAATACAGTAATCTAAGCCAGAAACCAAGTGCTGTCAAATAATATTATGAGAGAGAGTGAGAGCAAGAGCCATGTAAACCAAAGATACACCTGTTCCATTAATTAGCACGTTTTTTTCTCACAGTGTTAGCCCCCTTTGGAAACTCTACTCATTTGATTATTGATTCTACTTAAAAGTATAATCAAATAGTTATTACACTGAGAAGTAATGTTTGGTATAATGCTGAAGACAAAAATTGTCTGAATCTGAAAAGTTGTTTGATTGAAGTTGTATTTTGTATAAATGTTTTAAAGAGCTTTTTTTTTTTTTCATTACAGATTTATGCTATACTAACTGAAATGAAATAGAGGTTCCCATTTGCACTCATTGTTCCATTCAAAATGCGGTACTACCATTACAACATCACTCTTTTAAAAAAAAAAAAAAAATCAAGCATAGCTAGCCAATGGGGAAGTGGGTATTTATGAGGTTGGGGTAAATTAAGGATAAAGATCTGTTGGTTGATTTGAAGTAGCTATTGGGGGTGTGGGTGGCAGGTTGTTGAAGGTGTTGCCATTGATTGATGGTGGCGATGGAGGCAATATGTGGTGTTTGTAGGCAGTGCTAAAAGTAGAGACTGGCACAAAAGGGGCAGAGATTGGTGACCGCAGTGAGTGTAGGGCCGGTAAGGCAGTTGGTACAGAGGAGAGAGAGGAGTGAGAAATGTGAGATTTCTACATTAAAAAGAAAAAAAATAAATTTTTATAGCATGTGAAAAGAATGGATTTTTTGTAGTCAGTTTTGAAAAGTGCTCTACCAAAATCACTTTTAAGTGGAGTAATCAAACACTTAAAAGTGGGATAGAGGATTTTCAAAACAACCGAGTTGGCAAGTTTTTATTAGTTTTCATCTAGAGTTTGGACGCACCACTGACATCACTTTATTATCTACCACAACTTAACCTCGACAATTGTGGAATATTTTGTGAAAATTATTGTGGCTTAACAGTGAAGAATTATTGTATTTGTGGAGGATCCAAGTGGAGGGTTAATTAGCAGAACTTTCTCATTAAATTAAAGGTTTCCATTCTCACAATTTTCTTCAATTCAACAAAAACTCTAATATACTGCATCAATTTTTTCCAAAAAAATCAATGGATTTTACCTGGGCATTGGATCTGCCACCTGGCACAGCTGCTTGTCCTATGGGTGCTGAAGGCAAGTTGAGTTCATCATCCAAATCAGGTTCTCTATCAGGTTGGAGATAAGAGGGCACCCCATCAGCTTCAGTTTCCATTCCCATGTCTGCTTCCAAAGCATCAAGTTCTGCCAAAAGAGAACATAGTGAGAAATAGTAATGTATTTGAATGCTATTGAATGAGACTGCATATCATTTCATTGTAATCATGGTCAGATGAGATGCCTTACTAGAATTAGCCGATTAGATTAACAATGCTATTCATCCTACTCATGAATTACCATAACACCAACCATCATGTACAGCAGACACATTAATTAATAATAAACCCTTCAACACTGTTTCCAGGATTTAGTACTTCCAACATCAAATAGAGTCAATGGGCAAATTAAAATCAGATACATTTTGTCTGAAAACCTAAAAGAATATCTTCCTCAACATTTAAGCCTTAGTTAACAGAAAAACTTACCACCCATAAGATCATCCTCATCAATGTCATCCGGCACACTATAGCTTCTACCCAGGCTCTCTTGAATTTCAGTACTCACATCCATTAGGTCCATCATCTCATCTTGCAAGTTCTACAATCAGAAAAATCATCTGTTCAGCACCAGAAATTCTCGAAGGTAGTAAGCGAGAAGAAAGATATCGAATGATTACATACATCAATGTCTTGAATCTTCACAGTTTTCATCATTCCTTTCAACTCCTTGTTTGCAGATTTTAGCGCTGACATCTGGAGAGAAGAAAACAAAATCAATTTGTGACAAAATATAGTACTAACTTTACTATGTGGTTCCCTAAACATGTCTCCATGGCATCTCTCTCTTATAACCTGAATGGACAAGGAATAAGAGTCTAGAACCTAGATTTAACATATATTTACAAAGAATCCATCCCTAGTGATAAATGGTTCATCCCCTACCTCTCATGAGGTAGGCAGCAGGTTCCAATCAGGGAACAGATAAAGCTCCGCCTGAACTGACTTGAACTATGCCCCTTGGGGTGCTACCAAGAAAAACAAATGTTTGAAGGTGAATATAGCACAACCCCAGCACAACCAAACTTGATGTAGCATACAGTGAATCCTCTACTCCAAAACCAGTGCAAATTGATACTAGAAACTTAGTCCAAATTTGTTATTCATCTAAACCCATGTTATAACAGAAAAGCTGAAAACAAACTGAAACTATAATTTGCATCCTTTTATGCGTCTGGATATAAAAATTATGTTACACATTATATTATGATATAATTCAATAGGCCATAAGTACAAACTAAGCCATAATATGGTTGAAGTCCAGGGATATATAGAACACAGAATTAAGTATCCAGTGTGTCCCATTTAATAGCATTCAGTTGCAATTACAAATTAATAGATATTGAGCCAACATTCAGTTTCATTTGCTCTTGGCAATGGACAAAACATGATAACACTATACAAAAATCTTAAGCCCAAGTCCACCTGTGAGGAACCCTAAACTTATTAGGGCCCATTTATTTCAGCAAGAAAATTTTGCAGAAAATGTTTTCCCCATTCTTGTGTTTGGGGCGCTTGAAAATATTAGTCAAACTGAAAACATTTTGGCTTCACCACAGAAAAGCAAGCAGAACCGGGCATAGAACGTTTTACGAAAATTTTGGGCGTAACACATTTTCAGGAGCCATGCAAAGTCATCCAAGGAGGAAAAAAAAACCCTCGCCACAATCATCTGTCTTGTGAACAGATATCCCCACCCCCAAATCTCGATTTCACAAACTCCCTCTCTATGCTGCCTCACTTTTTTTTTTTTTTTGCTCTGTTTTTTTTTTCTTTGCAGCCGAGATATGTTGAGATCTAAAAATTCCTTGGGTACAAATTTATTGCTTATGCCTTATGTATGTCTCTTCTAAACAATTGTATTAGGTTGATTTTTTACTTTTTTTATATTAATATTTGAGTTGTGAATGAAAGTTGTTTTTATAATATGAAATTATAAGAAAGTTAAGTGATTTTCCGTATGAACCAAACACTAGAAAATGTTTTCCAAAGTGTTGGGTTGCAACCAAGCAGAGGAAAATAAGCAATTTTCCCTGAAAATGTTTTCAACTAAAAATTTTAGGCTGAAACAAACAAAGCCTTACCTACATTCTTAGGAAGCCACTCAATTGCACAATATATTTGTAATTCTATAATTACCTATACTGTAATTCAGGCCAGTCAAACAAATGACCATGCCAAAAGGGCTCATTAAGGTCAATTTTCTATAATGAACATCAGTAAGAAAAAACAAAAGCTCCTTAGAACATACAGTTTGCTGAGCATCTTTAATACCCTCGGAGGCAAAGGCAACTTGATCAAGATTGAATGTCTGATTGTACAACATGTCCCGTTGTCCTTCATACCTGTCCAAAAGCTTAATGGATTGAATAAATCATGGACGCAACTAACAACATATGATCCAAGCCGCATTGCATACTCATAAACATATTCCTTTCAACAAAGTCAATTACTTTAGATATTAAAGAGAAGGGGTAAGTCTTCACTTTAACCATCTTATCAAATTGATTATTGGCAAATCAGTGAAGAAATATTTAGGGATGACTTTTCTGCATGAATGTCTTTAACCTATCTCTAGAGAACCATGGATATACTAATGCAAGTCCAGCAAGACGTAGGGAGTAAGTTTTAATATTGATAATGGAACCCATAGTGGCATTAACACTGGTAAAAGACACCAATGTATTTATCTAATAAAACATAGCAATATCCCACATTATGATGATTTATTAACGTCCAAAGATATCACGTTATTGAACCAATACTTTAGGATAGTGAAAGTTATCCATGCACTAACAGCGGTAAAACATTGAGATGCACAGAAGTATATATTAGTCCATTCACTTAATTTAATAAGTATCTATAAGCCAGTATTGGTTTTCATATCACAGAATTATAAGTCAATGTCTCTTGTATCACCAAATCCAAAGTGTCTTAAAACACAATGATACTCTGAACCAAATTGACACTAAAGCTACACCAAATCGTATCCCTTAACAAGACAATCATGAATTAAACATCATGCAGTTGCCCATTAAGAGAGGATAACAAAATTTTCCTTGCCAAGTATTTTTCTTAATGATTAAAAATGAATGCTCTCAATTTGTGTTGCCTTTCAAGTACACAATCTGTGTACTAGGATGTTAAACCTAACCTCCAAGTACTGATAAAAGCCTGCCCTCATTGTGTACTAGTATAACTATTGCACATACAGAATATTATCCCCAAATAAAACTGCAATAAAGGCGCAAATTCATGAGAAGAGGCACATACATTCTCTTTTGCTTGAGAACCCTCATGGCTCGAGATTTAATCGCTTCTTGAGCAGGGCCGGGTCTTGTTTTCTTGATCTGCTCTTTATATCTACTAAGCTCAACATCAAGCCTTTTGATCTTTTCATCCACCGTTTCGCCTCTTTTATTGATCTGGGAAAGAATAAAATTTTAGACCTTAGTTCAAGCAAACAATCCATAGAAATACAATGGAAAGACTGAATATAGAGAACAGAATAAAACATTTTGCAAAGGTAATCACTTCATGTACTATTAAATTCCAACAATTAAAAATCTGAGCTCTTCACGACCATGATTTTATTGCTTTCGCAAACTAATGTAAATAAAAACGTTTAGTAATCATAAACAAATTCCAACCATGAGAAATCCAAAAGCACAAATCAACAAAGAAATCATTTCGAAATTCCAAGGGAAAAGCAAATGAAACTTAATAAACCAATTAAAACCTCAACTATAAAGCCTTAATAATAATACATAAATAAAATCACAGATCGGAATTGCGATTTACTTTACCCTAATTTCTGACATTTTCTTCACATAAATTCAAAAATTAAACAAATTAAAAACAAAAAACAAGCCGAATTAACCATAGTTAGAAAAATAAATAGTGAGAGAGGGAATAGGAACCCTATCGGAGGCGTCGTTAATGGACGGAGGGGGCTCTTTTTCTTTCTTGATGCCGAACACCCTCTTCATCTTCTTCTTCTTCTTCCGAAAAATTCAAAAAGCTCAGCGAATTTCGATCTCAGTTTTAGCGAAACAGAAACGAAGACTTTTTTTTTTTTTTCAACAAAAGGCGAAGAGAGAAAATGCGAGACTTCTTCGATTGCGATTTGTTCACGCGTGGGGAATGAAGTTTCGTAGAAGGATTTGGGGATTTGTTTCTTGCCGTGGTTTACTTAGTTTCTTTGAATGGTGGTAAAGAATCGTGTGGTTTCGGGTTTAGTAGGATTGAAGGGTGGTTTTCTTTTTGATTGGCTGGAGTGGGTGACAGCGTGGACCTTTTGATTGGCATTGAAGTGTCATTAGACGTGTATTGGTTAATAGAATTGGTGTATGAAAGTTCTTGGTGGGGTCTATCCTACTTGATCTTACCTTTTACCTCCAACAATATACTATGTGGGAAATTTTTGTTAACAAACAGTGAGAAAAGGACTTGGGTATGGCTAGTTCAAATTCAACGCTGTTATGGTTAAACCCGAAGTGTTCACGAAACAACATTAAAGAATTCAAAGCTAGAAGACTCACTCAAACAAAATTCATATAGAAATTGCATGAACAGTAATCCAACTTGTTATGTCGCCTGTTTAATCTAATTTTTCCTATATAAACCAACCCTTATAGATAGAGGGCAATAGGCTGTCATTCAAGAGTAGATCTAAGAGCCAAACCTTTTTGAGACTAAAAAGTTTCAAATTCTTATATTTTGTATGTTTTCTTCCTATGAGATGTTTTTAGAGTTTTTCCTTGAGCCTAAATCGTTGAAGGAAAGTTAGTTTCTAAACAATGGGTCTCTATTGTGACTTTTATTATAATGCACAAGTTTGTCCCTCTCTAGTCGTTTGGACACAAATTTAATCTAATTTGGATTTTAAATGAGTAAGATGTGGTTGTTTAAAGTTGGTACAAATATGTTGTCTCAAGCCAAACTGATACTTAACTCTCATTCGTACCATTTTATAAACCCACAAAAGGCTTTGTATTTTTTTTTAATGTGAGACAAGCCTCTATACAAGAACCCACTTCTATATCGGAATTTATAAAAAACTTACAATAGTTATAAGCCGTGTCTAGTCTATAAAAGTTTTGTAATGTAGAATGATTGTAACAACAGTTTCTTCTATAGTGGAACTTTTCTATGGGATTGTTTTGAAGATTTCTTCAAAAGTTTTCCACTTCATCACTAAAATTTGTGTGTTACTTTTTATTGCTTTAGATTGTGGGATTATCATTGTGGTTGTGTTAATTGTTAAGCTGTTAATTTTGGACATATGTGATAATAATCGGTTACTTTGTTAGTTGGGGTGAATCTAGATTTTTCAGCCGACATTCCCGAGGAGGGCTTCAGACTTAGCTATTTTGTTAGGCTGGTGCACAATTCCAACCCGAGATACCTTTAGATACATCACAAGCTTTCCCTGAATTTCTGTTTTATAAATATGCAAAATGAAACATAATCAGATTAGCTAGAGCTTAAGAAGCATGGGTACGTTTTCGAGTACGGGTTCTGGTACAACAACTGAAATATATTTGATAAACTTTGAAAACAAACTTACAGGTGACCACAGATTAACAGTAAGATAAAGATGAAATTGCTAGAAATGGACAGAGTAAAGGCAATATGGAATAAATATGCTGCAAATAAAATTACAGTAACAATAATAAAATCTTGGAAAGAAGTAATGATTTAAACAACTGAAATATATTTGATAAACTTTGAAAACAAACTTACAGATGACTTTGATATAGCTTGGGAAATACAAGAGAAGGTTTTGTTTGCTGGAAAGGAAGGAAAGTGTTTACAAGGATTGCTTTGATATTTGCTAAGAAACTAAAGAGTGTAAATTGAGGCGTGAAATTTAGACGTGGTGATGTGCCTTCTACAAGCCAGAAGGGTAGCTTAAATAGAGCTTGAAAAGTAAAGAAACAGTAAGTTGAACAATAATTTGACTGGGGTATTTGAACAGTGGTCTTGGTAACTTGAAAAGTGAAATCTTGAAGAAATCTTGAATTTGGAATCTGACGGATTTTCTTGTCGAAAGCAGCTTGCTTTGTCAGGAATCTTGATACTTTAAGCTTGTCAATTATCTTGTCTGGGTACCTTTATTTGAACTTATCTGACAGTGAATTTGTCTGAACTTGCACGCGCCGAAAGTAAATTTGTCTTTAAACTTTGGACTTGTCAAAAGGAGTCAAAAGAAAGCTTTGTCAGGAATATCTTGAAAATTTGAACGATCTTGCTTTTGCTTTTGTACTGAAGAGAATCTTGGCTAACTTGTCATTTTGAAAATTCTTGGGAGTCTCTGGTCTTGCATAAAATTTTTGCACTTGTCACCTTATTAACTTTCATCTTGGCAGCTTTTCTTATCAACTTGCTTTTGCCGTTGCACTTGTCTATCAGGAACCTCTTGAGGCTTGAGAATTGCTTGCGTTGAATAGGAGGGAATCTTGAAATCTTGACTGGCTTATTTCCCTTTTACATTGTCTTGACACTAACACTTATCTTGCTAAACTAGAATTCATATGGATCTTGGGAGTCTTGAAATAAATGTGGATTCTTTGCCATTGCTACTCGGACTTCTTCATCATCAGAATCATCAGAAATTTGAGAGAGGGCATCTTGAAGTTGCTTTTTAAGTTCTTTTTTGGATTTGTGAGACTTGAATGGGGATTTGGCTGGTGTGTCTGATTTGTATGGACTAAGAAGAAATGGGGTATTGGTTTGTGGGTCTAGGAGATTACAATCAGAAATCATTTTTGGGTAATCACTTGTATTAACTATATATTTTTCCCACCATCTAACATAAATTTGTCTGATAAGGAATTTTGGGGAGGAAGAAGAAAAAGCAAAATCCCATCCCATAATCCAGGAAAGGTTATATCTTGTATAAAAAACTAACAGTTTGGGAAACTTGCAAAGGGCTGGAGGAGATTGGAATTTTTCATAAATTTGGGGGAGAGAAAAAGGAAAGTGAATTTGGTCATTTGAATAACCTCTTTCGATTTGTTTTGGAGTTCTTGAATCTATTCTTGCTGGAGGTAAAATAGGTGGTTCTGGACCAAATTGGTCCCACCATTGAAGAAACCAAGCAGGAAGATTTTGAATATTTAGGTATTTATCAAAATAGAAAAACCAAGAGTGCTGGAACCTATCATTTTGAGAATAAAGGGCATTGTACCAAGCATTTTGATAATCATAATAATTATATTCTTGAGGAGTAAATTTTTTACTAAATGATCTTGTATTGCATGGATGACCATTCCATTGGAAAGGACTGATAACTTGTTTAATGAGACACTTTGAGTAAGCAGTTCGGGATCCTGTAGTATCAAATGAGCATTTACAATGTGTAAGGAGAATAGAATTTGTGTCAACTAAAATGAATTCATAAAAAGTTTGTGACTTGTGAGGATGTTCTGGCTGGAAGTTCCATCCTGGGGGAAACATGTGAGATACTACTTGTCTTGGATTTTGGATATGCTCAATTTGTTGGTCTATTGGAAAGAGATTAATTTCAGGGGACTTGTTAATTTGAAGGGAATCTGCGGAGTGAGGGGATGGAAAGGCTCGAGACAGAGAAATTTGTGATGAAGAACTTGTTTGGGTTTGAGAGCTTGATGAGGACTCATGTGATTTTGATTGTGGTTTCAGGCTGCTTGATGCAGTAAGCTTTTGAGCATAAGTAGGTAATTGAGAGGGGAGAGGAGGAAATTCTGCTAAATGGGTAAATTTATTAGACAATGGAATATTTGTGGAGGTTTGTGTTTTTGGACTTGGAGGTTTTGGAAGAGTATTTGTTTTTGTTTTGGGGGGTGACTTATTAGCATAATCTGAAGCATTTTGGATTTTAGACCTATCTGACTGGCTTGTTAACTTGTAATTTTGATATGGAAGAAGTCATGTTCCCTGTAAAAATTCACGAGTTAAAAAATCAGGAATAGAATTTGACTCACCTTTGATGTATTCAATGTTAAAATCAAAAATACTTAAAATAGCTTGCCATCGTGCAAATATTTGTTTAGAAGCAAGATTTTCAACATCTTTAAATAAAACATCTTTTGCACTTTTGCAATCAACTCGGACTAAAAACTTTTGATTTAAAAGATCATCTTGAAATTTTGAAATACATAAGACTATTGATAAAATCTCTTTTTTGATTGTGCTGTAATTTTGTTGTGCAGCATTCCATACACCAGAATAAAAACGGACAATTTGCTCATGACTTGACTCTAAGACTTTTTGCTTGAGAATACCTCCATAACCCAGTTCAGAGGCATCAGTTTCTACTATCTTGAAAGAATCAGGAGAAGGGAGACCTAAACAGGGGAGAGTCTTGACATGTTTTTTAATTTGTCTAACAATTTGAGTATGAGTGTCAGTCCATGGTGGTGGATTTTTTTGTAATCTTTGAAAAAGAGGACGACATATTTTCCTAAGATCTTGATAATATTCTGAGACATAATTTAGGCTTCCTAAAAATCTTTGAAGTTGATTCTTGTCTTTTATTTCATCCGGAAACTTGTCAGCAAATTGTATGGCTCTATCTATAGGTGTTATTTTCCCTTGATAAATATTATGTCCTAGAAACCTGATTTTATCTTGGAATAACTTTATTTTTGTAGGAGAAACTACTAATCCATTGTATTGAACAATTTTAATAAAAGTTTCTAAGTGTTTCCAATGCTGTTCTAAGGTATTTGAAAATATTAAAACATCATCGATATAAACAATTGAAAAACTTGTATAAGGATTAAAAATATCATTCATAATATTTTGAAATTCACTTGGTGCATTCTTTAAACCAAAGGGCATTACATTCCATTCATAATGTCCAAAAGGGACAGTAAAAGCAGTTTTGTATTTATCTTTTTCATCAATTTGAATTTGCCAAAATCCACTTTTCATATCAAATTTTGAAAAAACCTTAGCATTGTGAACTCTTGCTAATAAATCTTTTTTATTGGGTATAGGGTACCTAATCCATTTTAAAGCAGTATTTAAAGGCTTGTAATTTATGACTAATCTAGGAGCACCTCTTTCAATTTCAGCATTCTTTTGAACATAAAAAGCAGAACAACTCCAAGGAGATTTACTTTTCCTAATTAAACCTTTATCTAATAATTCTTGAATTTCCTTCTTGCAATATTCTAACAGTTCTTGATTCATTTGTATAGGCCTAGCTTTTGTAGGAATATTTCTTTCATTGAAATCTGACTCATAGGGTAAACTAATAATATGCTGTTTTCTATGCCAAAAGGCATTAGGTAAATTTGCACAAATTTCATTTTTTA
Organism: Fagus sylvatica; assembly: GCA_907173295.1. Lineage (NCBI taxonomy): Eukaryota > Viridiplantae > Streptophyta > Magnoliopsida > Fagales > Fagaceae > Fagus > Fagus sylvatica. The sequence goes on along the minus strand of OU015762.1, from coordinate 20,443,456 downwards.
TTTTATTCTCAAAATTCTCAATTCTTTGTTTTAATAGAGGAGATTCTAATTGTTCTTCAATTCTTTTATATTCTAAATCTTGTTTTAAAAACATAAGATGTTTTTCTTTTCTTGCAATCTTGGACTTGTAAATTAAATTAATTTCTTTACAAAATGTCATTTGGTTTAACATATTTATATCTCTTGTCATAGGCGGTAATATAAAAGGGAAAGTAATCTTTTGTCCTAAAATTTGTGTTGTAAGTCCTTTTTCTGAAATTTGTCTTATAGGATATAATAAAGCTATAAAAGGATTTCCTAATATTACTTTTGAGGTTATATCTCTAACTAAAATAAAAGTAGTCTTGATACAAACACCTTCTCTACAGACATGAGCATTTGAAAGTTTGAATTCTATATTTAAACTAGTACCACTTGCCTGTGAAAGTTTCTCTGATGTTTTTTCATAATATTTTGTAGGAATTAAACCTTCTTGGATACAATTTGAATCAGCACCTGTGTCTAATAAAGCAACAGTTTTAAAAATATATTCTTTGTCTATTACTATTTTTACTTCAGTGTACCATTTTTGAAAAATCATCTTGTCAATTGTATTTAGAAAAGTTTCTTTGAAAGTTGGTTGGGATATTAATTGAACAATTTGTTTGCAATTTTCTTCTGGTTCAACCTCATTTTCTATACTTGAATTTTGTGAGTGATTATTATTTATTTTTAATGTTACTATTTCTTGTGCTAACTGTTCTTCCGTAATGTGAAAACTTGAATTTTTAATTTCTTGTATTTCATGTTTTAATGTATTTATTTCCGAATGTAATTCTGGAATATTTAATTTAGACTTGTTTTTAGGGGG
>OU015762.1:20418452-20442506 GCA_907173295.1 Fagus sylvatica | reverse complement strand
ATGTATCCAAGAATTTGGAACTTTGATTCAAAGACAAAAGCATTCCTACTTTGGCTCCTTTTGTTTTCGTGTAAAGTATTTTCCAAGAAATGTGTTCCTTGTTTTTTGATGTTTGGTGCAACTGAAAATTATTAGCCAATAGAAAATATTTTTATGATCATTGGAAAATTACTTTAAAATGGCAGGAATGTTTTGTGCTTTCACAAAGCATAAACTATTTTATCTAACAAGCTTGTGACCCTCCCTACTGGCCCCCTCCCCCACTCCTATGCACCGCCACCATTAGTACCTCCCTCCACACCATTACCACCACCCCTCTCCTCCACATCCCCACCATCACCTTCCTCCCCGATCCTCTACATTGTCACCCCCCCACCCCCCCCCCCACCACCACTCCAAACTACCACCACCATCTCATCCCTTCTCCCCACCATTCCCCACATGATCTCCACCTCCTCCCACCCCCACTTCTCTTACCTGTCACCACCACCATCTCCCTCCCTTGTTCCCCACGCTGCCACCACCACCACCTTCCCCGCCAAAAAAAAATAAATAAATAAAACCTTTCACACCACCCCCTCCTTTTCCCCCTTCCCTTCTTCATTTCTCCCACCACAACCACCACTACCTGTTGACTCTTTGTGGGGGTTTTAGCTGATTTTAACATGAATCTTTATGGGGGTTCTAGCTGATTTTAACATAGAGATTTTCAGTGCTACCAAACACCAGAAAATTATTTTCAGATTCTCAGCCAAAAAAAAAAAAAATCATTTTCTGTACTCACATATCCCTCAGGTGTGAGTATTTACCTACAAAAAAGTAAAAAGTAATGAAAAAGTTTTATGCTGAAATAAACGGAGCCTGATATGTGTATGTAGACTGTCACTACTATACCAGTTTCATTGGTATGTGCTGTTGGGCCCCAAAGTTGGATGACATGTCATAGATGAAGTTTATTTGGAAATGGATTGAGGAAGTCGATCACTGGCCATATCATTTTGTATCCTGTACTATGTACATACATTTCCTTTACATTACAGTTTCCATATACATTGAATGACTAGAATCCAAAGATTTTGACATTCAAACAACTAAGCATTTTGATACATGGTCATTCTAATTTGCTTATGTACCTGTGTGTTTTGTAAAATTTAACTAGTTTGATGACTTCTTACAGGCACTCTGGGCAGCGTTCAAGAGTTCGTAAACTCCAGTATATTGCTGAACTGGAAAGTACTGTAGATGTTTTGCAGGTAATTTCTGAGGAAATTAAAATGAGATAATATGGAGCTGTTGCTATTTATTGAAATATGGTTGTTGGGGTTGCATGCAAAGGGATCTCTCATTATTCAAACAATAATTGATATATGTCACCAAGATTATATAAAACTTCTGAGGTAAATTATGCTACAGTGGGTAATATATATACTGTTTTTTCTTAGTCAAAAATGAAAGAAAAAAGAAATTTCAATATTTATGTTCCCCAAAAATTTTGAGACTAAGGCTTGGTTGTTGCTGTATGCTCCCCAGCTTTAAGTTTCCACATATAGGTGTGTTCTAAATGTAGAACCTAAATATTTACAACAAGGACACCTCTTTCACAGCTTGTTATAATCATGCCATTGTTAATCAATATTAGAGGATTCGGCATCTCATATGCTTTGGCCCATTTCTTCTCATTTTAGTACTTGCAGCATCATTGCACTGCAATATGTCCACCGATTTACTACATCCATTCTTTTCTGTTGCTGTTTATGCTTACCTTGTATCCTATGTTAGCATAGATTTTCTATTGCTTCATCAATATTCAATGAAATCCCTCTTCATGGAAGCTATTGGGAACTTACTAGGTTTTATCTCATTATGCAGACTTTGGAATCAGAGTTGGCTGTCAGAGTTGCTTCTCTTTTTCAGCAACGTGTTGCTCTGTCCATGGAAAACTGCAAATTAAAGCAGCAGGTGGCCAGACTGCAGCAAGAAAACCTAATCATGGAGTGTAAGTTTGTATACCTTTCTGTTGATTCCTATAGGTAACTCAGAAATTAAGGGATGGTCTTCAAGAAGCCAAAGTTAACCCTTGATTATTTAAAAGATTACTTATATATCTACTTTTTTAGCTTTCTGGTTTTATTATATGAAGCCAATAGTATAGCTGCATTATTCATCTGTTAGGATAATAACTAAATTGATCCTTCAATACTTTGAGAAGTTAACTTTACTGAAGTAGAGTGCCAAACTAGTGAAGTGGTAACAAATGGCACCTCCTTCCCTTGTAAGAGTAAGGTGAAAAGAAATGTTGTGGATTCTAGTCCCAAAAGGTGTGTGTGTAATTATTATTTAAAAAAAAAAAAAAACTAGTGAAGTGGTGGTAAAGTTCTTAAATATATCTGGATGTTTTTATTTTAAGTGAGGAGAGAGGTTGTAACATACATGAATTGGTTAATGAATGATGAATGTTTACTTGGTAAGAATTGATAAGAAGCTTGCCTGAATGAACAGAGTCTCATTAAGTTGAAAGTTAATTAGACAGTCTGCCGTGTAAGAAGAAAGCAATGGCTCACAGTGCTTTAGGACTTCCTAATTAGAAGTTAGATAGACTGATAATTACATTAGAATTTTTAAAACTTGTTATCTTTAAAATGTCGTATATTTTCCTTCTCGGCATGGTCAGACATCAATTCCAATCAATATTTGTAAAAAGTGTATATATAACAAAATCATAATCTCATGTATTTGAACACGTTTAGTTTCCATTAACTATCATCTATGTGAATCTAGTGAAACCCAATAAGTTTTTGGATTTAATTAAGTGGTTATGCAGGCTTCAAATACGTGGAATAAGGTGTTTCAAATAACAAGTCTAAAGAATAATTTCTTTTACTCCAAAAAAGGCTTTTGGTAGGCTTAGAGGTATTATTGGTTTGGAAGATGATACCATTGTGTCCTATATGGTGTCTATGGAGAGAGCGAGAGCCACTCACACTTTCAAAGATCATCAAAATATTGTTATGGGGTTGAAATTGTTGATTCTAAGATTGCTTTGGTTTTTTCTCTTCTTCTCATCTTAGGCTTTTTGCTTTTTTTGGTGTTTCGTTTGTATACTAAGGTTGTGCCCCTTATTTGATTTTGAATGAGTTTATTTCTTTACTAAAAAAAATTCCATATCCATAGAGAAAGCATAAAAAGGAAGAAAAATGGATCAGGCACTAGATCATCTGGAGTTTCATACTACTTTCGTCAAGGAAATTTGTAGACTTAATGAAGATAGTAATGATTATATATTCTAATAATATGTGATTAAAAATAAAAGATATTTCTATATACATAAAGAGATTTAAGAAATAATTAAAAAATTAAGCTGGAACATGTACTGGAGCATCTTTGATTTGCCTTTGATTTTTTTGTGGATCAGTTGTCAGTACCTTTTTTGGCCTTACTTCTACAACCGTTGGTCGACAACATTACAGTATGGGCACAGTTAGAAACATCAAACTTAAGCATGTTAGTATTTTGAATATTTTAATGATATTTGAAAGAAATGTAATTAGAAAACAGTGCATTTCAAACTATTATCATCTTTGTTACAGTTCTTAGCTGTCTTCAGGGTTCCCTAGTGTCACCTACACATGAGAAACTATAAATTCCATTACCTACCAGGATTTAGGATTAATTTTGGTGCTTGTAAACTTCGATTTCATTTCAACAACTTTCAAAAGATGCTGATAGTAGTCGAAGTTGAGGTCACTTTATCATTGAGCAATGAATACGTTTCTCCGTTGACCAAAATCATTGGCTGATGACATCTTTTCTTTTTTTTGAACATCATGCCCACCTTTTTTGTTACAGGTCAATACCAGTCTCTGAAGAAGGAGCTTGAGAGATTGAAGGTTGCTTTTACAAAATCCAGAAGCAGCAAGGTCAGCGCATATTTTGGGTCTAGTCCTGCTGCTGAGTCATCTAGATCAGAGGCTACTTGGCAGATGTTAGATATGGGAAAACTTAACATTAGTTGAAACAGAAAATACTGGATTTTTATGTTGATGCACCCTAAAAGATGTGGCTTTTTGCTTCATCTACTTTATGTTTAAAGCAGATCCAGCCAAATCGAAAGAACATTCTATGTAGCCATCTCTTTCAATCTCGCTCCTAAACCGTAGTCTTTAGATATCCTGTAGGCTATTGTACTTGATGTTCTAGGAACTAATATCATTAAGGGGAAAGTGACACAATCTTCTCTATATATACCAATCATAGTATGCTTTAGGCTCAGAGCATTCAAGAAAATCCCTTAGGAGGAGACATTTTTCGTTTCTCCCTTCTATGAGAAAGCATGAAAGGGGTTCTCATGACTGAAAACACCCTTGTGAAAGGTGTCTTCCTTGAATGCTCTTAGACATCATTGTGCCATCAAGGTCAACATTTGAAATCAATGAGCCTTATTCCATTATTTGTTCCCATTTCTTTTATGGATTAAATACTTGGTGTTCTTTTAAAATATAGAGTAGGGAAAAGGTGCATAAACTCTATAAATTATTAAGCATTTATGCTTCTTGTAAGGTATCTCATTGAATGGTATGTACTGATGAAAGACATGGTATCTCATGGAAAAACATGAAATTGAACATGAGATATACAGGTTTCATGAACTAGAACAACCCTGACACATGCATGTTAAGTTGCGTTATCATTGTGACCCAAGATATGCTGCTTCTTTGAATGAGATATACCGGGTCAAGACTGCATGACAACGAAATCTACACTATGTGGTCGAAGACAGACGTGAATCAGATCTCCTCGTAACTTTGAATGCTATTAACAAGGCCCTCAGGTTTGGTAGGGACTAGGGAGAGAGTTGAGACTCCACATTCTCTCAACTTGCTCAATTAAATTGCAATCACAGTTAGCTTTAATAAAAATGATAGACAACAATTTCTGAGGATAATTATGCCTTATGCTTTGTGTCCTAAATGCGCTTGAACACCCTTTTCAGTGCAGAATGCAAGCGAAATAGAATTTATAATACATCTTTTTTGGTAAATTGCTACAAGAGAACAAAAGGTGACCTGAAAATAAATTGAGGGCATTAGAATTGTGCGCACTCAACCATGAGCATATTGCATGCAGAGTAATGCTAGACGCTACCAGTTTTACTATCCTTTACAAACTGACATGACGCTTGTAGATAACATCTCTAACATTACTCATGCATGTATACCCTAGACTACAACATATACGAAAATCCAGATATGTATGCTCCACAATTTCTTTCTCTTAATTCTTTTTTTCTTTGACAATTATGTAAGCCCTTCATTACAAATATTGATTTTACTTCCTCTGTTTTCAAACTAAACTTTTACACAGTTACACCGCTTGATCCTACATGCAATTTGTTTAAGTTATCTGTTCTTCTCAAAATATCCTCCATCCAAAAATTTAGAAAGAAATAAAGAAAGAAAGAGATAGTCAAACCCCTTAGATGAATCATTGTGCAGAGAAAAATACTTTATGAATGACTAAACCATTCCAAGTGTTGAAGTATTCCATTCGGAATGTAACGTTCATGGATCCCATCCTCTTTTCTGCTCGGAAATTATTTTCCCCACCAACTCAAGCAATCTAAAAAACTAACGGAGCTAATAAAAAGTAATATTGCACAAAATCCCTGCTTTTCTCTTCCTCAAACATGACAAACACAGGTATAGCTTAAAAAAACAGAAAAACCAATGAACACAAGGCCCACGCGCTCTCACAGATAAATCAAATTTATGCCAGTGCGCTAACCCCTATGCAATTGTGTCCTCGTTCTCTTTTTTCTCTTTTACAAGATGTGTAAGTGTAAGTGGTAATGCTTTTATGAAAATCCAATCAATGGGAAATAGCCAACCACAACATAAAATACTATATCAATCAAAGTTCAGTTCTGCACAATGTTTACAAGAGCTTGCATTATCCAGCTTCCCCTCAAATAATAAGTCAATGCACAACAGAAAGTAGTAATTCCTAACCACGAAGAGATGCCCGAGGCACAGCAGGTAAACCCAGTTCGTCCTGAGCCTGTCATCATCAAGGTTTGCAATAGAATTAATAAATGAGACAGGGAGACGTGTTCAACATGATACAAATACAGTAATCTAAGCCAGAAACCAAGTGCTGTCAAATAATATTATGAGAGAGAGTGAGAGCAAGAGCCATGTAAACCAAAGATACACCTGTTCCATTAATTAGCACGTTTTTTTCTCACAGTGTTAGCCCCCTTTGGAAACTCTACTCATTTGATTATTGATTCTACTTAAAAGTATAATCAAATAGTTATTACACTGAGAAGTAATGTTTGGTATAATGCTGAAGACAAAAATTGTCTGAATCTGAAAAGTTGTTTGATTGAAGTTGTATTTTGTATAAATGTTTTAAAGAGCTTTTTTTTTTTTTTTTTTCATTACAGATTTATGCTATACTAACTGAAATGAAATAGAGGTTCCCATTTGCACTCATTGTTCCATTCAAAATGCGGTACTACCATTACAACATCACTCTTTTAAAAAAAAAAAAAAAATCAAGCATAGCTAGCCAATGGGGAAGTGGGTATTTATGAGGTTGGGGTAAATTAAGGATAAAGATCTGTTGGTTGATTTGAAGTAGCTATTGGGGGTGTGGGTGGCAGGTTGTTGAAGGTGTTGCCATTGATTGATGGTGGCGATGGAGGCAATATGTGGTGTTTGTAGGCAGTGCTAAAAGTAGAGACTGGCACAAAAGGGGCAGAGATTGGTGACCGCAGTGAGTGTAGGGCCGGTAAGGCAGTTGGTACAGAGGAGAGAGAGGAGTGAGAAATGTGAGATTTCTACATTAAAAAGAAAAAAAATAAATTTTTATAGCATGTGAAAAGAATGGATTTTTTGTAGTCAGTTTTGAAAAGTGCTCTACCAAAATCACTTTTAAGTGGAGTAATCAAACACTTAAAAGTGGGATAGAGGATTTTCAAAACAACCGAGTTGGCAAGTTTTTATTAGTTTTCATCTAGAGTTTGGACGCACCACTGACATCACTTTATTATCTACCACAACTTAACCTCGACAATTGTGGAATATTTTGTGAAAATTATTGTGGCTTAACAGTGAAGAATTATTGTATTTGTGGAGGATCCAAGTGGAGGGTTAATTAGCAGAACTTTCTCATTAAATTAAAGGTTTCCATTCTCACAATTTTCTTCAATTCAACAAAAACTCTAATATACTGCATCAATTTTTTCCAAAAAAATCAATGGATTTTACCTGGGCATTGGATCTGCCACCTGGCACAGCTGCTTGTCCTATGGGTGCTGAAGGCAAGTTGAGTTCATCATCCAAATCAGGTTCTCTATCAGGTTGGAGATAAGAGGGCACCCCATCAGCTTCAGTTTCCATTCCCATGTCTGCTTCCAAAGCATCAAGTTCTGCCAAAAGAGAACATAGTGAGAAATAGTAATGTATTTGAATGCTATTGAATGAGACTGCATATCATTTCATTGTAATCATGGTCAGATGAGATGCCTTACTAGAATTAGCCGATTAGATTAACAATGCTATTCATCCTACTCATGAATTACCATAACACCAACCATCATGTACAGCAGACACATTAATTAATAATAAACCCTTCAACACTGTTTCCAGGATTTAGTACTTCCAACATCAAATAGAGTCAATGGGCAAATTAAAATCAGATACATTTTGTCTGAAAACCTAAAAGAATATCTTCCTCAACATTTAAGCCTTAGTTAACAGAAAAACTTACCACCCATAAGATCATCCTCATCAATGTCATCCGGCACACTATAGCTTCTACCCAGGCTCTCTTGAATTTCAGTACTCACATCCATTAGGTCCATCATCTCATCTTGCAAGTTCTACAATCAGAAAAATCATCTGTTCAGCACCAGAAATTCTCGAAGGTAGTAAGCGAGAAGAAAGATATCGAATGATTACATACATCAATGTCTTGAATCTTCACAGTTTTCATCATTCCTTTCAACTCCTTGTTTGCAGATTTTAGCGCTGACATCTGGAGAGAAGAAAACAAAATCAATTTGTGACAAAATATAGTACTAACTTTACTATGTGGTTCCCTAAACATGTCTCCATGGCATCTCTCTCTTATAACCTGAATGGACAAGGAATAAGAGTCTAGAACCTAGATTTAACATATATTTACAAAGAATCCATCCCTAGTGATAAATGGTTCATCCCCTACCTCTCATGAGGTAGGCAGCAGGTTCCAATCAGGGAACAGATAAAGCTCCGCCTGAACTGACTTGAACTATGCCCCTTGGGGTGCTACCAAGAAAAACAAATGTTTGAAGGTGAATATAGCACAACCCCAGCACAACCAAACTTGATGTAGCATACAGTGAATCCTCTACTCCAAAACCAGTGCAAATTGATACTAGAAACTTAGTCCAAATTTGTTATTCATCTAAACCCATGTTATAACAGAAAAGCTGAAAACAAACTGAAACTATAATTTGCATCCTTTTATGCGTCTGGATATAAAAATTATGTTACACATTATATTATGATATAATTCAATAGGCCATAAGTACAAACTAAGCCATAATATGGTTGAAGTCCAGGGATATATAGAACACAGAATTAAGTATCCAGTGTGTCCCATTTAATAGCATTCAGTTGCAATTACAAATTAATAGATATTGAGCCAACATTCAGTTTCATTTGCTCTTGGCAATGGACAAAACATGATAACACTATACAAAAATCTTAAGCCCAAGTCCACCTGTGAGGAACCCTAAACTTATTAGGGCCCATTTATTTCAGCAAGAAAATTTTGCAGAAAATGTTTTCCCCATTCTTGTGTTTGGGGCGCTTGAAAATATTAGTCAAACTGAAAACATTTTGGCTTCACCACAGAAAAGCAAGCAGAACCGGGCATAGAACGTTTTACGAAAATTTTGGGCGTAACACATTTTCAGGAGCCATGCAAAGTCATCCAAGGAGGAAAAAAAAACCCTCGCCACAATCATCTGTCTTGTGAACAGATATCCCCACCCCCAAATCTCGATTTCACAAACTCCCTCTCTATGCTGCCTCACTTTTTTTTTTTTTTTGCTCTGTTTTTTTTTTCTTTGCAGCCGAGATATGTTGAGATCTAAAAATTCCTTGGGTACAAATTTATTGCTTATGCCTTATGTATGTCTCTTCTAAACAATTGTATTAGGTTGATTTTTTACTTTTTTTATATTAATATTTGAGTTGTGAATGAAAGTTGTTTTTATAATATGAAATTATAAGAAGAAAGTTAAGTGAAGTGATTTTCCGTATGAACCAAACACTAGAAAATGTTTTCCAAAGTGTTGGGTTGCAACCAAGCAGAGGAAAATAAGCAATTTTCCCTGAAAATGTTTTCAACTAAAAATTTTAGGCTGAAACAAACAAAGCCTTACCTACATTCTTAGGAAGCCACTCAATTGCACAATATATTTGTAATTCTATAATTACCTATACTGTAATTCAGGCCAGTCAAACAAATGACCATGCCAAAAGGGCTCATTAAGGTCAATTTTCTATAATGAACATCAGTAAGAAAAAACAAAAGCTCCTTAGAACATACAGTTTGCTGAGCATCTTTAATACCCTCGGAGGCAAAGGCAACTTGATCAAGATTGAATGTCTGATTGTACAACATGTCCCGTTGTCCTTCATACCTGTCCAAAAGCTTAATGGATTGAATAAATCATGGACGCAACTAACAACATATGATCCAAGCCGCATTGCATACTCATAAACATATTCCTTTCAACAAAGTCAATTACTTTAGATATTAAAGAGAAGGGGTAAGTCTTCACTTTAACCATCTTATCAAATTGATTATTGGCAAATCAGTGAAGAAATATTTAGGGATGACTTTTCTGCATGAATGTCTTTAACCTATCTCTAGAGAACCATGGATATACTAATGCAAGTCCAGCAAGACGTAGGGAGTAAGTTTTAATATTGATAATGGAACCCATAGTGGCATTAACACTGGTAAAAGACACCAATGTATTTATCTAATAAAACATAGCAATATCCCACATTATGATGATTTATTAACGTCCAAAGATATCACGTTATTGAACCAATACTTTAGGATAGTGAAAGTTATCCATGCACTAACAGCGGTAAAACATTGAGATGCACAGAAGTATATATTAGTCCATTCACTTAATTTAATAAGTATCTATAAGCCAGTATTGGTTTTCATATCACAGAATTATAAGTCAATGTCTCTTGTATCACCAAATCCAAAGTGTCTTAAAACACAATGATACTCTGAACCAAATTGACACTAAAGCTACACCAAATCGTATCCCTTAACAAGACAATCATGAATTAAACATCATGCAGTTGCCCATTAAGAGAGGATAACAAAATTTTCCTTGCCAAGTATTTTTCTTAATGATTAAAAATGAATGCTCTCAATTTGTGTTGCCTTTCAAGTACACAATCTGTGTACTAGGATGTTAAACCTAACCTCCAAGTACTGATAAAAGCCTGCCCTCATTGTGTACTAGTATAACTATTGCACATACAGAATATTATCCCCAAATAAAACTGCAATAAAGGCGCAAATTCATGAGAAGAGGCACATACATTCTCTTTTGCTTGAGAACCCTCATGGCTCGAGATTTAATCGCTTCTTGAGCAGGGCCGGGTCTTGTTTTCTTGATCTGCTCTTTATATCTACTAAGCTCAACATCAAGCCTTTTGATCTTTTCATCCACCGTTTCGCCTCTTTTATTGATCTGGGAAAGAATAAAATTTTAGACCTTAGTTCAAGCAAACAATCCATAGAAATACAATGGAAAGACTGAATATAGAGAACAGAATAAAACATTTTGCAAAGGTAATCACTTCATGTACTATTAAATTCCAACAATTAAAAATCTGAGCTCTTCACGACCATGATTTTATTGCTTTCGCAAACTAATGTAAATAAAAACGTTTAGTAATCATAAACAAATTCCAACCATGAGAAATCCAAAAGCACAAATCAACAAAGAAATCATTTCGAAATTCCAAGGGAAAAGCAAATGAAACTTAATAAACCAATTAAAACCTCAACTATAAAGCCTTAATAATAATACATAAATAAAATCACAGATCGGAATTGCGATTTACTTTACCCTAATTTCTGACATTTTCTTCACATAAATTCAAAAATTAAACAAATTAAAAACAAAAAACAAGCCGAATTAACCATAGTTAGAAAAATAAATAGTGAGAGAGGGAATAGGAACCCTATCGGAGGCGTCGTTAATGGACGGAGGGGGCTCTTTTTCTTTCTTGATGCCGAACACCCTCTTCATCTTCTTCTTCTTCTTCCGAAAAATTCAAAAAGCTCAGCGAATTTCGATCTCAGTTTTAGCGAAACAGAAACGAAGACTTTTTTTTTTTTTTCAACAAAAGGCGAAGAGAGAAAATGCGAGACTTCTTCGATTGCGATTTGTTCACGCGTGGGGAATGAAGTTTCGTAGAAGGATTTGGGGATTTGTTTCTTGCCGTGGTTTACTTAGTTTCTTTGAATGGTGGTAAAGAATCGTGTGGTTTCGGGTTTAGTAGGATTGAAGGGTGGTTTTCTTTTTGATTGGCTGGAGTGGGTGACAGCGTGGACCTTTTGATTGGCATTGAAGTGTCATTAGACGTGTATTGGTTAATAGAATTGGTGTATGAAAGTTCTTGGTGGGGTCTATCCTACTTGATCTTACCTTTTACCTCCAACAATATACTATGTGGGAAATTTTTGTTAACAAACAGTGAGAAAAGGACTTGGGTATGGCTAGTTCAAATTCAACGCTGTTATGGTTAAACCCGAAGTGTTCACGAAACAACATTAAAGAATTCAAAGCTAGAAGACTCACTCAAACAAAATTCATATAGAAATTGCATGAACAGTAATCCAACTTGTTATGTCGCCTGTTTAATCTAATTTTTCCTATATAAACCAACCCTTATAGATAGAGGGCAATAGGCTGTCATTCAAGAGTAGATCTAAGAGCCAAACCTTTTTGAGACTAAAAAGTTTCAAATTCTTATATTTTGTATGTTTTCTTCCTATGAGATGTTTTTAGAGTTTTTCCTTGAGCCTAAATCGTTGAAGGAAAGTTAGTTTCTAAACAATGGGTCTCTATTGTGACTTTTATTATAATGCACAAGTTTGTCCCTCTCTAGTCGTTTGGACACAAATTTAATCTAATTTGGATTTTAAATGAGTAAGATGTGGTTGTTTAAAGTTGGTACAAATATGTTGTCTCGAGCCAAACTGATACTTAACTCTCATTCGTACCATTTTATAAACCCACAAAAGGCTTTGTATTTTTTTTTAATGTGAGACAAGCCTCTATACAAGAACCCACTTCTATATCGGAATTTATAAAAAACTTACAATAGTTATAAGCCGTGTCTAGTCTATAAAAGTTTTGTAATGTAGAATGATTGTAACAACAGTTTCTTCTATAGTGGAACTTTTCTATGGGATTGTTTTGAAGATTTCTTCAAAAGTTTTCCACTTCATCACTAAAATTTGTGTGTTACTTTTTATTGCTTTAGATTGTGGGATTATCATTGTGGTTGTGTTAATTGTTAAGCTGTTAATTTTGGACATATGTGATAATAATCGGTTACTTTGTTAGTTGGGGTGAATCTAGATTTTTCAGCTGACATTCCCGAGGAGGGCTTCAGACTTAGCTATTTTGTTAGGCTGGTGCACAATTCCAACCCGAGATACCTTTAGATACATCACAAGCTTTCCCTGAATTTCTGTTTTATAAATATGCAAAATGAAACATAATCAGATTAGCTAGAGCTTAAGAAGCATGGGTACGTTTTCGAGTACGGGTTCTGGTACGGTACAACGATATGACAATTCTTAGAAAGTAGGATATGATTACGGCGAGAATATATATTTTATTAAAAAATTTATATATTATTATGCATATGTTTTTCATATATTGTTAAGTATATTTGAATTTAAAAACAATTATGGATAATAAAGTATATCCATTGCTATTAAATGATCTTTAAATTACAAACCAAAGTCCAAAAGAGTAAGTAAAAAAAGTGTACATCCATATAATTACGTCTAAAGTACATGTTTACACCATTTTCACTAATTTTATCTATTTTTTTTTTACATATCCAAAAGAAAAAATAAGAAAGAAAATGATTTTTTTTTTTTTTTGAAAAATTTTGGATACGCCTAGGGTACGCAGGCAGCAGTATCCTAAGGGTACGAATACCCAAAAAGGAATGAATATCTTCTATCCCACTTTTTGTGTTACACTCTATACTCCACCAACTACAATATAACACGTGTCAGAGTGTATTTAATTTATTTCCAATTTAATTCTTAGTTATTTTATAAGGAAAAAATAAAAACTCATAGTGAGTTATAATAGATGGAGTATAAAGTGAAACACAAAAGTGGGATAGAAGATTTGTATTCCCCAAAAAGGGTACAACTCCATTTTTGGAGTACCCATACTTTATAGGTCAGAACCAAAATCCAGCAAGCTAGGACAACTAGTAGAAGAATATGCAAAACTCAACATCCTATAGAGAGCTATATATATATATATTTGAAGGCGACTTTTATCTAGAGTATCCTATTCTTGCTACATAAAATCAAGGGTAAATTCCACTGACACTCTATTTTTTTTTTTTGAGAAACTAGAGACTCGCTACACCCTATTTTGGAGAAATGACACTTCGCTCCCAAATTTGCAAAATAATTAACACTTTCATTTTCCCCTCTTTTTAAAGGATTAGTCCCCACTTAAACTTAAAATAATCGAAATATAATTTTTCTTTTTAACTCTGGTTAGTTAGGCATTGGTTAAAAAAAATTAAAATAAAAAATAAGCAAAAAGAAGAAAATGGGGCTGAGTGTTAATTATTTTGCAAATTTAAAACCGGAGTGTCATTTTCTCAAAATATGGTGTAACGAGTTTAGTTTTCCTCAAAAGAAGGAAGTATTAGTGTAATTTACCCAAAAATCAAATTCTAATGCATATCCCTCCAACCGACGAGGAAGGGGGCGTGGTCGACAAAATTATTCATATCCCTCCAACCGACCAGTATGCCAAGTATGCCAAAAACTTGGCCATGTCGCTCTGCAATGTTATCATCGCTTTGATAACTCATACAATTTTGAGAGAACTCCTCCAATGCAAGCTCTTCTTGCCACTCCAAATCAATCTCAAGATCCAAATAAATATCCCGATTCCAGAGCTACACATCATATCACTCATGATCTCGCCAACTTAAATGTTTGTGCTAATGAATACCAAGGTTCATATCAGATCCGTGTTGGTAACGGTAAAATTCTACCCATTAAACACATTGGGACATCCCAACTCTCTGCCCCTAATTCCTCTTTTCGTTTACACAATGTTCTTCATGTTCCTCATATCTCAAATAATTTAATTTCTATCCACAAATTTACAAATGACACTCGTACACTAATGGAATTTCACCCTTCTCTTTGTCGTGTGAAGAATCTGGCTACGAGACGTCTGTTGTTGCACAGGCCGAGTAAGCATGGGCTATATCCCTTTCCACCTTTCTCCACTACAAGTGCTCCCTTCCCTCATGCTCTCATTGGCGAACGAACATCCCTCAACAATTGGCACTCTCGATTAGGTCACCCTGCCTTTAGGATTGTTTCTTCCATTATTTCTAGATTTGGTCTTTCTACCATATCAAATAAATCTGAAGTTGTGTGTTCAGCTTGTCTTAGTGCTAAAAGCAAGCAACTTCCATTTTATTCTTCTTCAACTCAAATAAAAGCACGTCTTGATTTAATTTATTCCAATTTATCGGATCCTTCTCGTGTATGTTCTCGAATTGGCAATAAATATTACATTTCATTTTTAGATGCATACAGTCGTTACACCTGGTTATTTCACATTTCTCAAAAGAATGATGCACTTCCCATTTTCATTCAATTTCAGAAATATGTTGAACGATACTTCAATCTTAAAATTAAATCCGTTCAATCTGATTGGGGCGGTGAATTCCGAACCTTATCTAAATTTTTTTAGAAATGTGGCATCTCTCATCGTCTCTCATGTCCTCACACCCACGAACAAAACGGTGCGGTTGAAAGAAAACACCACCAAATAGTTGAAACTGGTCTCGCCTTATTCTACCATGCCAATGTTCCCCTTTGCTTTTGGGATGACGCTTTCCAAACTGCCTGCTATCTTATCAATCGCCTTCCTACACCCCTTTTACACAACCTCTTTCCTTTTGAAAAATTATTTCACTCTTCCCCCGATTATTCTCTTCTCAAAATATTTGGCAACACTTGTTGGCCAAATCTTCGTCCCTTCAATTCCAACAAACTCTAACCTCGCTCAATTCCATGTGTGTTTCTTGGCTATAGTCTCAAACATAGAGGCTATAAAATGTTTTCATGTCCCTACCAATCGTCTATATATCTCCCGTGATGTCATTTTCAATGAATCCAACTTTCCGTTTCATCAATCTGAATCTCTAATCATCCCTACTGACTCCACACCATCTAATGTCTCCATACTTGGGCCTCATCCTTCAACATTGCCGCACATGCTTACTAGGCTCAACAACAACAGATTGGCTCCAGCCCAATCCCCACCACTTAAAGAATGGGTTCTCCAATACCCTCTGCCTTAAGCCCAGCCCAACCTAACTCCATCAACTCTCCCTCACCTAGCCCGACTCAAAATCCCCCTCAAGAACCCCAAATCACTCCAACGGCATCGGCCTCTTCCCCTCATCCCGAACTAACTACAGAACCCATCCTTCCCCTTAACCATCATCCCATGATTACCCGATCCAAACAAAATATTTCCAAACCCAAAATACCCACTGACGGTACCATCCGTTATCCCCTCCCCAAAGCCCTCATCACCGCCACCACCGAATCACAAATTACCTCTGAACCCACATGTTTCACCACCGCTTCCAAAAACCCCAAGTGGCAGCAAGTTATGAACCTTGAGTTTGATGCCCTCATAAAAAACAACACTTGGTCCCTTGTTCCCCCCACTCCAAATCAAAACCTTGTTGGTTGTAAATGGGTATTCCACATCAATCCGTAACGCAGATGGCTCCGTTGAACGCTACAAAGCTCGCCTTGTAGCAAAGGGCTTTCATCAAAAACCCAGAATTGACTATGAAGAAACTTATAGCCCTGTTATCAAGCCAACCGCGGTATGTACCATTCTTTCACTTGCAATGTCTTCTAGTTGGTCTATTCCTCAAATCGATATTCAGAATGCATTTCTTCACGGTACATTATTTGAGGTAGTCTTTATGACCCAACCCCCTGGTTATCAACATCCCCAATATCCTCATCATGTCTGCAAGCTTCAAAATGCTCTCTATGGCTTGAAACAAGCCCCACGAGCCTGGTTTTCTCGCCTAAGCTCCCGCTTGCTTGAACTTGGTTTTCAAACCTCCTTGTTCATACAACGAACTACCGCTTTCACAATGTATGTGTTGATTTATGTGGACAATATCATCATTACTAGCTCCTCCACCTAAGCAATTGACACCCTACTCTGTACTCTTCAATCTGATTTTGCTGTTAAGGATCTGGGCTCCCTCAAATTTTTTCTTGGTGTGGAAGTCATTCCTACTGAGCACGACATACTGCTCTCCCAATAGCGTTACATCAAAGACATCTTGACTCACACTCATATGCTTGAGGCCAAACCTGTCACTTCCCCAATGGCATTAACCACAAGCCTCTCTGCATTTGAAAGGGAACCTTTCCTAGATCACACACTATTCCAGAGTACTGTTGGTGCACTTCAATACTTATCTTTTACCAGTCCCAATATTGCCTTTTCTGTCAACAAGTTGGCTCAATTCATGCATAAGCCCACCCTGACTCACTGGCAATTTGTCAAGCGTCTACTTCGCTATCTCAAACACACCATTCAATTTGGTTTGCAAATCTATCGCTCCTCATGCTCCACACTCTAAGCCTTTTCCAATGCTGATTGGGCTGGAAATAAATATGATCGTCGCTCTACGGGTAGTTTCTGTGTTTTCTTAGGCAAGAACTTAATTTCTTGGACCTACCGTAAACAAGCTACAATTGCCAAATCAAGCACTGAAGCTGAATATAAGGCTCTTGCCAACACAGCTGCTGAACTGAAATGGTTGCAGTCTCTGTTTCTTGAAATTGGTCTTTCAATCCCAACTGCTCCTATACTATGGTGTGACAACATTGGTGCAACCTATCTATCATCCAATCCAATTTTTCATGCTCGCACTAAGCATGTAGAAATTGACTTCCATTTTGTTTGGGACATGGTTGCCAACAAGACTTAATGTACGTTTTATCTCTACTCATGACCAAATTGCCGATGTGTTAACAAAACCAGTTTCATCTACTCGGTTTATTCAACTCAGGATCATGCTCAACGTCCTGTCCATACCATTTTGAGGGGGCATGTCAAGGATAACAATCATCTAGTCAGTAACTTACGGATTCAAGAGATAAAGCCTAAGAGTCCTCATGAGAAGCAACACTCACCAGATCAGATAAATAATAGTTAGAGATAGAGATAGGCTTTGCTGTTTGAGTTGTTGAGTATTGCTCAAACTCATCTTCTATGTAAACTTGTAATCTCTTTCATTATAAAAGAAATCATACTCTCGACTTATTGAGAAGAGGCGAGAATATTTTCTAAATCTCAAAAGCATCTGATTTTACACAATGAAAAGCCAACATTCCAAAAAGGCATAAAATATATACAAAGATAAAACAAGATTTAAACCAGTAAACATAAAGAAACAACAATGTGCTCTAAATTCAGCTCATCTTAGTCCATTCAAGGCTTTAGCCCTAGTAGCTTGCTTGACCTTGACCTCCCCACAAACAAGTCCTCAGATTTGATAAAACCAGGAATGTATCCACTGATTGTCAGTAGTGGAAACTGTGCCACTCCTTCTTTCCTCCCAAGTGAGACAACTGCCATTCCAAAACCAGGCTTATAAGTAGCCATCTTGCTCTCGCTTCCTCCCATAATCAAAAGTTTCAAGTTCTTGGCAGTCACTTGAGCATGTTTCTGTGCCATATACCCTTGTTTGATCTCCTGTTTAATAAATCATAACTCATCAGACGGCTTAGAAGTCAGAACAGATTTTTTTTTTTCTTTCTAAATATAATTTCATAGATAATAAAACAAACATGGAATATTACACCAGCAGCTACTGTGTGGCACTTCCTTATCCAACTAGTTAAATATTACATTACACAACGCTATTCTTTTAGCTGAAAGTTACCTAGATTGTTACCTAATCAGCAAGGCAGGGGACTGATAAATGAACTACAGTTAAAAATGGTTTAAGCTTTTGGGTTAAAAGGTGTCCCTATATGCTACACTAACGCCCCAATTGGAATCTCTCCAAAGCGTTATTTCCCTAACAAGTGATTTCAGAACCAATAGATGAGCGTGTGGGGTTGATAAGTGGTTCCCATGGATGGCGTAGAAGAGCCTCCTATGGATGACGCACAGTGTTATCTCTCTAATAAAACCTAGATCAGTGTTACCTAAAATGTGGAGGAAGACTAGTTGGAGCTTGTAGTCTATAAGAACAACAGAAGCTCCTCTAACTAGGACAAAGTTGCATATGGAATGGATGCATGGCAACAAGAGTTTATAAAGAGTTAGAAAGTCTGCAAGTAGCAAAACCTATCAAAAAGATTAAAGCAGATTGATGGATTTGCCTTCAATTCATTCACATGATTAAATTTATGATCCGAAGAAAGCAATACAAGAGGTGTATGTCTGAATTAAACCAACCTAACCTCTAGAGATTCATAATCCTTCCAATAGCTCTAATGGGAATGAGAATAAATTTTGTCTTAATCCAGTTATTCATTAGGTACTTAAGCTGATTGAAGCACGAGTCTGCAGGTCTGAGTATCAAACTCACATTGATCCAATGACACATTAAGCAGACAACCACTTCTGTATAAATTTTTTTCAAGCTTTATGTCAAAATAACTACCCCTCTAATCATAAAAACACGATTTACTGGAAGCTATGTCATTCTTATCTACTATATGTATGATAAGAGATGAAATTGTCATTTTTCCTGTCTTGTCTCTTGTCTATATCCTTGCCACTAATAAAAGAGTACTTTAAATGCAAGTCCTTTTTTGACTTTTTAAATTAACATTACAACTTAAATACACATTTGATCACCTGATGGATCTTAAACTTAAAACATGGTGATAAAAAAAATGAACACATGAAAAGTCTTGGAGCATGCTTGTTAGCAAGTACAAAATCAAAATTCATTCACATTTGGCACAAATGGACATGAAAACCAATTGGCCATTTCTCAATCGGTTGAGCATTATGACAAGGTGGGATAAAAAAAATTAGCATCTCTCCGCATGAAACATTAAAACACACCAAATATACAAATGAGTTGCATATAAGTCCCCTTTCACAAAATAAAATATAAACAAAATAAAAGGGTGAAAGATCGGATGAACTTACTTTAATATCAGTGATATCTCCTATTGCAAAGATGTTCTTACAACCTCTGACCCTCAAGTTTTGATCAACCATCAACCTGTCATGTATACCCAGGCTATCCTTCAAAATGGTCTCCCTAAGCCAAGATGAACCCATTGGTCTCCCCGTACAAATAAAATGGCAATCAGCTCTGATAGTTTCTCCAGCAGAGGTTTTAACAATTCCATCAGACAAAGAGTCCAGATTGATGGCTTGATCCAATATCACTTCAACTTTCTTTGTAATCAACCAATCCAGTGCCTTTTTTGGGCAGCCTTGAAGCCAATAAATTCCAGCAACCTTATCCCCCGGTGCACCAGTATCACCTTCTTTTCTGGAAAATCGATAGAAATTTCACCAGCAAGTTCGACACCAGTTGGGCCCCCTCCAACAATCAAAACTGTATTAGCAGATTTTATCTTTTCAAACTCTGTACCACGAAAAGAGAATAGAATCACATTAGATGCACAGTAAAACATAGATGAATTTTTGTTCAAATGATGAAGAATATATTACAGAGAAGGTTCACGGGCAGGTCAAGTGTGATACCTTAAATTGATTAAAGTAAACAGTCAAAATCCAACAATTTTCTTTTACACTATCTTTTCTTTTTACTTCTTCTTCATTCTTTTTTTTTTTTGGAATGTTTTATTTGTTAAAAGTGCAAAAATATCACATAAAAAGCCTATATCAGATTTGTCAAATATGATTTATGTGGATGTGGATTTCTGTTAGTTAGATTCGATTTAGAAAGTAAAATTTTCATCTCCCATCATGCACCAGAAGGATATTATGATGCAAACAGTCCATAAAAACAAAAGAGAAATAGAATGTTCCCACTTATGCTGAGTCTTAGTGTGTTCACCTGCCTTGTACTCGTTGAGCCTCTCTTCTCTAGTTTTGGGAGCAGGTTCCAAGTGACCTGTTGCAATAACAAGATAATCATATGCAACCTTGTGGCCATCTGCGGTCTCAACTTCACTGTCTGTGATGTTAGTTGCTGAAGATGTAATCATCTGAACATTGGGAAGGTAATCAGTGTGATTAATTACTGATCTTTCAGCAAATGATGGCTCCACCATTGACCTCAAGCTTGCCCATGGCATGTTGAAGTACTCCTTCCTGATGTCATTCATACTTCTTAACACCCAAGATGGATTTCATAAGCAAAACAAGTCCATACTAACTCCTAGGATTTGCGAACTCCTACTTTATTTGCGATTATTACTTTAGAAACAACATTAAAAAAAATAAATAAATAATTTAAAAATAAATAAATAAATAAAAATTTAGTTTGAGATTATTTAACTTCAAGTTTCTTATTGATTTAACTTCATTCTACCTATTGATAATTCTACCTATTTATTACAATTGTAACCTTAAACTCTAGTAATTTTCTCAAATTACATTAAAACCTTATATATTTGCATCATGTAATAGTGATCATAACAAAACAAATTACCAAATTTTCCATTTCCATTAATGACCTATTCACCAGCCAAATTCTCCCAAATCCCAAGTCCATAAGGACATAACACGCTAATTCAAATGACTATTAACATGTATTTTAATCAACTGATCAATTAAATTATTTAAGCAATTCACATGACTTTAAAAGATGTCATGCGATCCCAAATATACTGATAATTTGATTTGACTCACCACGCATTGGATTGGAGGAACTTTCTTCCATACCAATTTACGAGAAAATTCTATTGAATGTATAATTTCAAGTAAAAAAAAAAAAAAACCAAACATATTAATTTATGTGGTTTGGCCCATTTATAAATTGCTTACCCGTGTATCATTGCCGTTAAAACAAAATAAAAAACATTCAATCCTCTCCTTCTCTCTCACGCTCGTTACCATCAGCCTTCACTGGAAACTCTCACGCCATCTTCCAATTGGCCCTCACCCTCACCCTCACCCTCATGCGATCTCCTCTCGTCACCAGAATCATCCACTCACAGAAACAAATTAAAAGGCAATCATAAAAATAAACTTGTTTATCTCAAACTCTCAACAATCATTCTTCTTCTGCCCAAAACAAAAATTGTTCTCCGATTGAAACATTCTCCATCAAAACCCCACCTATCTATCCCAGCTAGCTTGCTTCAAAATAAAGCATACCATTAATCTACGTATTAAATATAACAACTAGCTAAGCATGGCCTCCTTGTTTGCAAACTAATGATTAATCAATTAACTATTTATGGACCTAGCCTCTACCTTCACTTCTTGATCCCAAAAAAAAAAACCTACATTTTATTCTTCCAAAATATTTGAATTTCCGTATCCACCAATTGGGTTTTATGCAATACTAAAAAATAAGTAAAAATCTTTCCAAACCCACATTCCAAAATCGAATATTTCTTTCATATAACAAACTTCAACGATACCCACCAAAAAAGAAAAAAAGTTTTGATTTTTGGGTTATACTTGTTGGGAAATGGAGTCCTAGGCAACTTTGTAATCGTTGTGAAGAATGTAAAGCCCAATAAACGACGCCACTGCAGCTCCTGTGAAGAACGACGCCAATCTCACCCTCAGAAATTGTGTGTTACACGCTTTTGGAGTTGTAAGGATTTGGAATTTTGTGGCATTTTAATTTTTAAGTGCTCAGCTTGGTTTCTGATGAAAAATGTAGGAGAAGAAAAGTTTGGCTATAATTAATCATGAAAGTTGATTTGGTATACAAATTTAAGATTTTGTAATTATTGGGAATGTCATACGCTTATCTCTTCAAGTATATAATCATCGGCAATACCGGTATTACTATCTCTCTCTCTCTCTCTTCAAAATTCAGATCTTAATTATTCTGCTTTAAGCAATCGCATCCAATTATTCTCGTTTTTTAATCATCCAATCACAAATTTAATTTAAATTTTGATTTTGGATGTTCTAATTTTAAATCTCTTTCTTTCTTTTCTGTTGTTAAAAAAGCCAGCTCCATGGGATGTGATTTTCTCTCTCTTGGTTTTATTTTATATTTTATATTCCAATTCCAGCAACAGCGTATATACTTTGGCAAATTTGATTGGTCTTGGTGATTGTATATTCTTTATTGGATTGTTTGGTTTGTCTTGCCAAAAAGGTTCTTTAGAGTAGAAACAAAATTGATGTTCTTGATATTCTTGGGGGGCTTGTGAGAAAGATTTTGATGGTAACGGGTGAGAAAGTTATCATTTTTATGTTTGCATTTTAATTTGTTTCTGTCAGGGGATGATTTCAATGAGGAGAGGAGATCGCTGTGTGAGGGTGAGGACCAATTGGCCGATGGCGTGAGAGTTTACGATGAGAGCCGATGGAACGAGCTTGAGAGAGATGGAGATGATTGAATGTTTTTTATTTTGTTTTGTTTTGTTTTAACAGCAGTGAGATGTAGGTAAATGGGAGTTAAGAAATAGAACATCAGGTGGGTAAACAGGAGTTAAGAAATAGAACCTCAGGTGGGTAAAGTATGAATTTCGGAACCACGAATAGACAACTTATAAATGGGTCAAACCACAAGTAGGTAAAGTATAATTTCTCCTTAATTTAATTAGACACTAAATCTAATTTAAAAAGAAAAAGAAAAAAAAGATGACTCTGCCGTTGCATTTCAATTCAATTTATTGCGATATATTGAAGAAAACCAAGCATTCACATTTCCAAATCCAAAGCCTAACTTAAAAACTCAGAGAGGCTTACTGATCGATGAGGATGACTTCAGCCACTGACCGGAGAGAATAGGCCAGAACAGAGCCACCAGCTCCACCACCAATCACAACCACCCTCTTCTTCTTCTTCTTTTCTCCTAACTCTACCGTTTGATTCTGCAAGCACATTTTAGATGAAAACGCAGAGCACCCTTTTGGTTTGAACAAAGAAAATATCAACGAGATGATAGACATTGTTTTAACCTTGCTGCTAAGCTTTTTAAATTTTCAGTATGGAAGAGAGATATGAAAAACAAGACAGAACAAAAAGGGACCAAGGCAAACGTTGTTGATATGCTGCCTTCACGTCAGTTGTATCAACTGTTTTTTTTTTTTTTTTTTTTTATGGAACAGTTGTATCAACTGTTGAGAGACTTCAAGAGTAGTTAATAACTGTGTCAGTTTTTAGCAAAAAAAAAAGTCAATAACTGTGCAATGTGTGACATTGCGATTGCGTTGGCATTTCCTTATTAGGAACCAAACAAGCAAATCAACGGAATAGGATCCTCTCCATTTGAAATAAAATGAAGAGTCTCTATTTCATGGTCCAGATTAAATATCACAGATCTAATAGTATACAAACTGCCACATCATTTAAAATTTTAAATGACAAAGCAGTCTATATATCGTTAGATTTGTGAAATAAAATCTGAACCATGAAATGGACAAATAGAAAAATTTCCAAATGGAGAGGATCCTTATCCCAAATCAACTACCAATGTACCAATCCCCTCGCAACATGACTTTTTCTTTGCTTTTTTGTTTTTTTTATTCAACTATGTTTATCCGTTTATATTTCTTTCT